>CM021109.1:352893868-353409626 GCA_007115665.2 Sequoiadendron giganteum | reverse complement strand
TTATCTTTGGAGGAGGCGAGGAGTATACTGTTGTCTGCAAGGCAACATGCAGATTCATTCTGGAGGGAGAAATTTAATATTTCTCGATGTATACTTCATACCTGGCATGGAGTTGAATCTTCTTTCTGTCAGTCAGATTATGACACACTCTCCTCAGTTGGATATCATTTTCAGCATGCACACTTGCAGCATTGTTGACAGAGAGACACGCACCACAGTCGTTCAGGGCCTTGAGGATCATGGTCTATATAGACTTATTGATTCTAGTGATTCTCAAGAGCACGCTATGGCAGCCAAGAGTACTTCAATCAGCAGCCTTTGGCATCAGCATTATGGGCACCTGAACACACAGTATGTCTCTCAGTTAGCTCGTGATGATTTGGTTGGTGGCCTCCCTACAATTCAGACTCAAAATCATGGAGTATACGAGGCTTGTCAAGCTGGAAAGTAGCATCAGACTCCATTCTCAGATGGTGATTCATGGCGAGCTTCCAAGGTATTGGAGTTGGTTCAAGCTGATTTATGTGGTCCAATGAATACTCCTTCAGTTACTAGTTGCAAGTAATTTCTATTATTTGTTGATGATTTCAGTAGAAAAATGTGGGTGTATTTTTTGAAAAACAAATCAAATGTGTTTGGTATATTTTAGCAATATAAGGCCTTAGTTGAAAAAGAGTCTGGTTCTCCAATACTTACTCTTAGGTCTGATAATGGGGGGCAATTTTGTTCTTCTGATTTCTCTGCATTTTGTGTTGCACATGGCATTAAGCGCCGACTCACTACACCATACACCCCACAACAGAATGGTGTTGTAGAGCGTAGAAATCACACCATTACTAAAATAGCTCGTTCTATGATGGAGCATAGACATGTTCCTAAGAAATACGGGGCTGAAGCAGTTTATACTGTTGTTTATCTTCTGAACTGATCTCCAACTCATGCGGTTAAGAAGATGACTCCTGAAGAAGCCTAGTTTGGACGTAAGCCTAAAATCAGCCACTTGAAAGTTTTTGGCACTACAGCTCATGTTTGGATTCTGGATGCCAAGCACACTAAGTTGGATTCCAAAAGCTAGAAACTCATGTTCACTAGTTACAGTGAAAATCATAAAGCATACAGGTTGATTGATGTCAAGATAGATCGTCTCATCTTCTGTCGTGATGTTGTGGTTGATGAAACTACTGGGCCTTTCTTTCAGTCTTCTACTTTTGTGCATTTTGAGGAACAGCCTCTGAATGCTTCTGAATTGGGTGTTTGTCTTCCCCTAAGTCCCCCTAATGGGAGGGATTCTGCAGTTGAGCAACCACCTCAGCAGAATGTTCCACCACCCACCCCTCCTCAAGACAATCTGAATCCTGATCCAACTAATTTTGTACCAGCCACACCTGGTGATGTTGTTCATCCTGTTTCAGATATTGGTACTTCTACTCTCTGGTCTAAATGGTATGCTAAAACCATTAGTGATCTTCATGATGATGAATTGATTGAGAGTAGAACTGCTCGGAAAAAGAGCAAGCAGCAGAATACTATTAATTTTTCTCTCATGGCCAATTTATACAACATCTCTAAGCCTCGGTCTTATTAAGAGGCTAAAGGCATACCTGAGTGGGAACAGGCTATGGAAGCTGAACATCATAGCCTTCTGAAGAACAACACTTGGTTTCTTTCTGATCTTCCACCTGGGAAGAAGCCCATTGGCTGCAAATGGGTGTATAAAGTTAAATACAAGGTTGATGGAACCCTCGACAAGTATAAGGCTAGACTGGTAGCCAAAGGGTTCTCACAAACAAAGGGCATTGACTATGAGGAGACTTTTGCTCCTACAACCAAAATGAGTACTATTCAGCTTGTCCTCGCTATAGCAGCCCAGTTTGGTTGGAAAGTCCATCAAATGGATGTCAAGAGTGTGTTTCTCAATGGTGATCTATAGGAAGAAGTCTATATGACACAGCCTCCCGGTTTCAAAGTTCCTGGTAAAGAACATCAAGTTTGCAAACTTGTGAAAGCACTCTATGGCCTTAAACAGGCTCCATGAGCATGGTACATGAAAATTGATAAGTACCTTACTGATCATAGTTTTCAGCGGAGTCCTTCTGACTCAAATTTGTATGTCAAACAGTCTGGTGATGACATCCTTGTTCTTGTCGTCTATGTTGATGACCTTATCATTACTGGCAACTCAAAACATTTGATTGAGGAGATAAAACACAATCTCAGTCAATCCTTTGACATGACAAATTTGGGACTTCTTCATTATTGTCTTGGTGTTGAGGTTTGGCAGACAGCTGACAGCATCTTCATTTCTCAGTCCAAGTATGCTCACAGTTTGCTTGATAAGTTCAGAATGAGTGACTGCAAACCTGCATCAACACCTATGGAGAAAGGGCTCAAACTTTCAACAAAATCATATTCGCCTATGGAAAATGAATCCGCATTCAGGCAACTAGTAGGCAGCCTCATTTATCTCACTGCTACTAGACCTAATCTCAGTTTTGCAGTGAGCTACATCTCTCGCTTCATGACAGCCCCTAAAGTTGAACATTGGGTTGCAGCAAAGCATGTGCTGAGATATGTGAAAGGCACTTCCAACTTTGGCATTCTGTATGGAAGGTGCAAAGATCCTAAGCTGATTGGTTATACAAACTTAGATTGGGTAGGTTTTGTGGATGACAGAAAGTCTACTTCAGGGTATGTATTCAGTTTGGGTACAGGTGCAGTTACATGGACTAGAAAGAAGCAGCAAGCAGTGGCTCTTTTCTCGACTGAAGCTGAATATGGGGAACTATTAAAATTTAAAATAGCTTGTGATGCAGTTTGGCTTCAAAGGGTGCTTTCGGACATGCAAATGTCTCAAGCAGGGCCTTCCCCCTTGTATTGTGACAATCAAGGGGTGTTGAAACTCGCCAAGAATCCAATCTTCCATGAAAGGGAAAAGCATGTTGAACTTCATTGTCATTTCATTCGCTAGCTTGTCGAAGATGGATCAGTGGTATTGCAGTATGTTCCAACAGAGGATCAGACTACTGATATTCTCACCAAGTCTCTCAGCCCATATAAGTTTGTAAAATTCAAGGGGCATCTTGGTGTAGTTGATAGATTGACCATTAAGGGAGGGTGTTAAAATAATATTTAGTTAATGATTAATGGTCAATACTTTGTAAATTATGTGACGTATTGTAGTTTCTATTTTTATGCTTTAGTTCTGATTTAGTAACTTTCTGATTTCATTTGAAATCATATCATTGTAAAATCTATAAGAGCATGCCTCTTTCATTTGATTAATATATGAAGATTTTACTGGATCAGTCACTCTTTTGGACCCCTTGCGTAGCACCATTGCCTTAACCTTCTTTAAGAGAACATAGTCAAACTTGATTGGGTGAAACTGGTTGTAAAAGATGCAAGAAGCATAAAAAAAATTATTTATAATCACTCTTGGGTTCTTAGTTTGATGAAAGATCACACCAAAGGAAAAGAGTTGGTGTGATCGAGTGTCAGAAGGTTTGCAACGATTTGACTTCTTTGAAACAAATGTTTGTGATTCAAGCATGGCTAGAGTCATATTCAAAACACCCTAAAAGAGAGAGGGTTGCAAGGATAGTCTTTGATAATATTTTTGCACAAAGAGCTACAAAGATCATCAAAGTAACATCAAAACTTCGGTTTAAGATTCAAATTGAATATTTGTTTTTTAATTTTAGTCTTTCATCATAAATTTGTAACTTTAATTTGTTTGTATTTGTAATTTTGTAGGCATCAAAGCCCTTGGTTAGATTCTCCATTGGTAGATGGGGATCAAAACCCAATGGGGTACATTTATGAGGCCATGGATAGGGCCAAAGAGTCCATCCGAAACTATTACAAGGGGCTTAAATTTGATCATATTTGAGAGATCATTGGTTGGAGGTGGAACAATCAACTCCACTAACCCATTCATGCAGCAAGGTACTTCCTCAACATTGGTTTTTTCTATTTGGATAGCTTCACATATCCTAATGGAGAGATTATGGAGGGCCCTCATGACATGCATTGAGAGGATGCACTTGAGATTGACGTGAAAGACCTCATTGTTCAAAAATTGCACAATTACAGCTTTTCTTCAACACTAGTTATATGAGGAAGAAGTAAGAACCACTCAGTCACCAAGTAACAAAAATTGAATTCTTTACATCACATGCTTACTAACTCTTGAATATTGTATTTTGTAGGTTCTTGGTGGGTAGATTTGGGTGCAAATACCACAAATCTTCAAATATTAGCTCTCCACATTTTGTGTTAACCTTGTAGCGCATCATGTTGTAAGCACACTGGAGTTATTTTGAAGCCATCCCCACGAAGAAGAGAATAAATTAACTCAAAAACACTTCAATGAACTTGCATTTGTGCAATACAACATTCTGCTTCACACTAGAAAGGTTGAGGACAAATTAGAGGAGGTCATTGATTTGGATGACATTGATCCTTATAGCAATTGGACAAGGTAGGATAAAGACCCCCATTGTTTACTGCATATAAGATTATTGATTTTAAGAGGTGGGCAATGGAGGATGTGGCTGCAGTAGAAGGAGCTACAAAATTGTCAGTGGATGACATTGATGAGGTAGAGGAGAAGTCATTGCCATCTACTAGTAGGATGTAGGTCAAGCTAGAGCCACAAGCACAGCTTTCTATGCTAAGGAACCACAACAGAGTGCAAGGATTAGAACATCAACCTCTCCCCAAGTTTTCACTAGATCGGGGAAAGGAAGATTTGTAATATGCAATTTATGAATTATGATAATGATTTTCAAAGGCAGTCATCATAAATTCATAATAGTTGTCAGCTATCTATTGTATCAAGATTACACATGATGATGTGATTCCGTATTCAAATTAATCAAATTTAATAGAGAACACTTTTGTACTCATTTATGGACTCATTGGATGCATTTTGTCATTAAATTTTGCAAAAAAAAAAGTGTTTTTACAAAAAATTTAAGCAATTTTTTAAATTGCCAAATATTTCTTGTGTCTTTCGAGTCACAAATTTTGGGTTTGTCAAGTCAGAGTCTGCCAGCAAAGACCAGGAGATGCAGGGTTACCAATATCAATACAAGGATGGGGACACCAATCAAATTGGGTACGTGAGTAAATGAATAAGGAGACATATATTATATATAATATGTAGTCACCAGAAATTGCGGGTACAGGGATAAGTACATGGCCCATATTCCTATATAATGATGCTTCATGGCAACTATGTCTAGGTGCAATTGTAGATATTTTATATGACCGTCCCTTGTGCCATCCCCTGTCATCATAGGGATACACTCCAATCATCCTGAGAAGTTGTCCCCCTTTTCCCATCCCCAAACCCCTGAAACTGGGGCAGAATCTTGCCTTTTTTACCATAGGAATTCAACTGTATGCAAAAAGAGTTAAAAACTTAGGGTTAACCTGAGACATTTCAAACTCGGGCTTATCATAGTCTGCTCTGAAATTCAAATTTTTAATATAATTGATGTGCTACTTCTAATAAACTAAAGCACCATGTCATCTTCTCTGCATCTTTGTTTGAATAACGGGGCCCAATATCTTGTACACACAGCATTGATTATCCAGCATGTGGTACTCTCGTCTAAATTTCAGATCCGCTCCTCATTCTGCAAAGCACAATTATGATGCCTTACTTTATCCTCATTTCTGAATAAAGTTTCATATTATTGGTGACCTGCATTACGCATAACATAACTATGATGTTATAAATATTGCTAAATTTCATTGAATTTGAATGCTATCTATAAAAATTGTTTAAGAATTGCCAAATTTCGTGCTGATAGTTATCAGAAAAATCTAAATCCCTAATTTAAATACAAAACCCAGTCGCTCAGATTCAGCTAGGTGCCTGTCCGCACCGAAATTGTACTTGGCCAGAATCTAGAACCTGATGTACTCTCCGAACGTATATGCATAGAATTTATTTCAGCATAGCCAACTGTGTGGTATAATAACAATTATACTAAGCACTTAATTTAGAGAAGATTAGCATAAAGTAACATAATAGATAGCGTAGCTCGTTTGAGGTCATTAAAGTTAGCGAAATTTAGAGGTCATTAGAGTTAACGAAATTTAACTGACCATAACCAGGTGTACGACTATTTAAATTTCCGCAATGAAATTGAATTTGTTAACATACTTGTTCCTGCCAGCTATGAGGCTCTTTAACACACTCCGCCAAGGCTGACCGAATTCTACCACTCTGCTTTTCCGTTTCAAATCCTCCATCTTTTTTGCCCTGCATTTTCATGAAAAATGAAAATTTACAATACAATCAAATTCAACGAAGCATAGTCTGGTATAAGTGTTTTATGTGATAATTAACCTCTTGCTCCATTGGTGGAGGAAATCCTTGAGTCTCCAGATTTATAGTAATAAACCGAGTGCTTATAATTTGGCCGAGGATGGATTAGAGGTAGTTAGGAAGAAAGAAAGAGGGGCCACGAAAGCTTGGGTAAGAAGCAGATGATGTCGCTGCTGCTCTCTAGGATTGCGTTTCCTGCTCTATTCGGAATGAGCTGTATTTTCGCAACCCCGGAACTCTTGTAAGTTTTGGTGGTTTGTTTTATGGAGAGAGTAAGAGGGACAAGTGCCACCAACTATGTCCATGGTATCAAGAGGGGAAATAATCTAATGATAAATGCTTTGATTAAGAGCGTCTTCTATATAATAATTATGAATAAATAAGTGGTACATTTTTGGTATGAAATTTGGTTCATAATCTTATTTTATTATATTATTATATATTTATTGTCATTTTTTTTAAATAATTTTAATTTTTAGATTTTTATTTGTTCTTAGTTTAAAATGTGGATATAGAATTGATAAAAGTCATTTGTATTGTAGTAAATATGAAGGTCAAACTTAAATGTTGTCAATCTTTTTATTAAATGTGAATTGACCCAATATTTTTATGAGAATTTGTATTATGTTGTTGCATTTAAGAATATTCTTCATTCATTTTGAAACCAATGAGGTGATAATGAAAAAGCATTATTAGAAGGTATTTTTGATACTTTTATAGTAGAATATCAAAATATACATAAATATACATCATCCTAAACATATTGTATGATTGCATATTTTTTATGATCATAGTTCATCATCATCAAATTAATCTACCTTAAAAGGCTTAGAAAATTCTCAAATCGTGTTTTTTGACATCACCCCATGTCAAAACATAGATACAATAAGTTAAGGTAAATATGTTACAATAATCATTTTCCTGTGAGTTCACTTGTCTAGGTCAAAGTTCAATTTTGTACACTAGATTGGTCTCATAGGAGTAGAGATCAATTATGCAAGGATAGATCTAAACCAAGATCAAGACATAGTCAATTTATGTATATTATGATGCATTTGTCTAATCAAAGCCCTAATTTCTAGCACATAGGTAAATTAATTCATGACATCTACAATAGCATATTAGTATTAAATTTATTATTTCAATCTTAGCTTTAAATTATATATTCTAGATAAATTATAGTGTTCAAAAGTTTTTTTTTTCATTCCATTATTGGTAAAATCACATTTCTTACACGCCAAGGGTTTTATCCTTAAGGTTTGACCCTTCTCCTTTAGGTTTTTTGATTACATATTTGTAATTGTTATACATTTATTTCAAATTTTATTAGGGCTTAGATCTACTCTTTATCCACATTTCATTGCTATTATATTGCTTAGGATTGATTGTGCATTATAATTAGATTGTTTATTATGGATCCTTGTGAGGGTTTGTCTTGTGATTATCTTCATACATATATATCAAAGATTATAAGGTATTTTTACAATTCATTCATTCATATCCTTTGGTTTTTAGGATATTACATCATTTTTCCATGTTGATTATGCATCTTATTTCATATATGAATTATTCCCATACCTATCTAGCTTCTCCTCCTTCATGGATCTTGTTGGTAATTTCTCATCTATCTTAGAGGATTTTAATTCATTTTTAAACATGATTCGTGATGATTATTCCCTTTGTGTGATGGATGATGATGAGGTAACCTATAATTCTAGTGACACATTTAGGGATGATGCTTTATGTGATGAGGTTAAACCTTCCTCATATATTCATGATTTTGTTGTACCTTGTGATACTATTATTTCTACATGTCATGATAGCACTCTTTCTATACCCTTAAACTCATAGTCCCTTAATGATCCATCTTATGTGGAGTTTAAGGATAGTGTCTTATGAAAGTTACCTTTTTTCATACATAATGATGTTGTGTCTTGTGAGTATTATATTATACCTCTCGTGATAGCTTACCTTGTTCACTCATGGACTCTCATACATGTGCCTCTCTTGCTTCATCTTTCCTTGAGGTTACTAATGATGTACATATATCTATTTCACTTTCTTATATGCTTACTAGTGCATATTCCCTTCCTTGTGACTCTTGGTCCATTGATGATATGTTTAGTCAAGAGTATAGCAATAGTTTGTTTATCTTCATGTGATAAGGTTGATCTATTTATTTGATTTATGATTATTGAGTTTGGATCCACTTTGATTTCAAGTTTACAAGTTGTATATTATTATGAAAAATTTGGTTCATAACGTTATTTTATTATGTCTTTGTCATCACTTGTCTTTAGAAATTAGTCTTAATTGTTAGATTTCTCATATTTTACCCTAGATTAGATTTGTAGGTGCAGAACCACCTCAAGTCATTTAATGATCATGGATCATAACGTTGAAAATTAAAAATTCAAATTTCACATTTAAACCTTGCCAACTTTTTGATTGGTTCATGTGAACTAACCTATCACATGTTTGTGAGGATTTATATATTGTTTTGTTATATTTATGTATATTCATCATTCATTTTGTAATTAGTGATATTATTATGAAAAAAAATTATTAGAGATTATTCATGATACATCCATAGCAAAATTATCAAAGTATACCTAGCCATATTAGATTCTTGCATATTTTCTTCAATATTGGTTCATCATCATCATCAAATTAATCTACCTAAGGGCTTAGTAAGCTCTCCTCACTTAGAAAGTTCACAAATAATGTCATTCTACACCACTCAACTTGAAACAAAGGTTCAATGAGCTAAGGTGGATATGTTACAATCATCTATTCCTTGTAAATTCATTATGTGGGTCCTATAAATGCTTGAAAAATAGAAAGTCATAAATGGAAAATTTAATGTGACCTAATGATCCAAAATATGACCCACTTGGTGTGAGTATTATTTTCTCTTTATTGATCCTAACTAGTGGAGGTGTTTGGTAGTCTCATAAGACTCCCCTTTTTTTTCTTTGACACACATTGATCATTTATATGTCATCCTTTTATGGCCTTTAAAAAATTTCTTTCTAACTCTTAAAATAAAAAATCATCTATTTTAAATCAAATTATCCTTATCAATCCTAAAATTTCTCTTGATGATTCTCAATCACCCTAGTAATCCTATACTAGAAAAATTAGTGATTTTCCCATTTAACTTTGTGCACATTATTTTAACATGTAGTCATTTTAGCACTATATTTGACATTTGAACTCATGATCATTTATCTTTGAATTGCACCCAACTTGCTTAAACTCCACTTGCCTCTCATTAATTATTTTAGAGATCTTTTCTCCTTGCAAGTTCTATTTTTTAATACAATCTCTCATATTAGCACTAACTACAAAATTCCTTGTCTTAGCCATTGTTAAGGAGAGAAATGACATTTCTTTTCAACTTGTCAACAATTTATATAATAATACCATTATAATGTCATTTCTATACGACCTTCAAGATTCTTGTTTATTCATCACTAACTTCAAAGCTCATCCTACAATAGTATATTTTTGGCATTAACCTCCTTCATATTGCTTTTCTTTTGTTTTCTCCCTACCATTTAAGGAATACTCCTAATAGAGAATAAATAAAGAGAATACAAAGTTGGATCTTTGAGGATACTATTGCCACAACACCATCAATCTCTAGCATCTCATGTTATCAATTTCTAAGTGTAAATATTCCTTTATTCTAATTATTTCACCTAGAATAGTTATGTTAGTTTTAGAGTAGAATATTTAGAATGGGATTTAGTTAGTTTCAAACCCTTCTTCAATTCTATATATATTATAGTTCCTTAAATTTTAGGGAATAGTTTATTTCATTAAATTAGTTTATTTTATAATATTTATTTTACAATAACAACATATTTCTCTTAGGAGATATGCTGGCTAATCTTGCCTATCACATCCAAACTATTATGATTTAGATTGATGTTAATACTCTCTTGGAGCATGTGAAATTTAATATAAGATGAAATATTTTGCAGCCACTAGTGTTAGAGGCAATAACAACTCGCTCCCTTGAGTTGATGGCTTACACTATCAAAAGGACCCCTAATCATTATCGTTTAAGGAAGGTGTATTTTCATCCTTACTCAAATTTTCGTGACAAGTTAAATTGCTACCATTACGTCGTCCTTTCAACCTTTCAAGAAAATTCCTAGAATTTGGGTCCCTCTATGTTTTGTCACCTCTTTATTTATGTTACTTGTCTGCCTATAATGGGGGTGATCTTTTGCAATTAGAGCTGTGAAATTGTGATTCCCTAAAAAATTACCAAGAAGTGTGGATCATTCTTCAAAATGGCAACATGGCTCATACATCGAAGCCATGAATGACTACGATTCGGTTCTCTCAACCAAAATTTCCAATTCATGGAAATATGGCATTGATCAAATTTGTGGCATCTCCTTTCATGTCTATGTCGAACTTATTGCTCTTGCAAAAGGTCTCACTCTCCAAGGTGTTATAATTCCTAAAAAATTTAAAGGAAACTACCAAGAGGTGATGAGAAGGTTTCTAAAAAGGGGGGAGAAAGTGAATAGACTTCTAAATAGATTTGATGGAGAAAACCTTCAAGATGTGGGGAAGAAATTGCAAAAGTCCTAATGAGGTACATTACTTTGGAGGACCGCTATAATTAGTTCCACACTTATCTCTTTCCCATGTTAAGCCATTTTCATCATAATTTGAAACTGAATTTTGCCTTCCAAGTTTATTTTTCACTAGAAGAGTTTGTGAAAGTCATTATCATTGGTAAGACTATGCCCCTCCGCCAAAGCCTTATCTACCACTTTTACCAGTATAACCTTGCCCTAACCCCCACTCAGTTTGTGTGTCCACATGTTTATAACCCCTCTCATCCAATTGGAAGAGGGTCCCACCCCCAAAAAGAGAAAATTCATCACTCTCTCCCCTCTCGAGATTACTACCTCTCCTAGTAATACTTTGGACCCATAAATTACACCTTATCTCTCTTTAAATGGTAAAAATGCAATGAATGACCATTCCCCTTCCTCTTCGGAGAGTAAAAATCTTTTCTTTCAAGAATCCCTTGAAGATTCCTATTACTCTATTTCAGATGATGGGTCAGACACCTTGAGCTCCCCTGGCCTTGAATAATCTTTACAATCTCCCCATACTAGGGTTTATCCTTCTCCTTCCCCTATGAAGGATGTGCCTTCAAATGATATTCCTCAGGACGCATTAGATGCTCAAAATTTGACCCCATGCAACCTCTATACCCAACTCCAGGAGAATATTGATGATCTCTATAAGGCATATAATCTTCAAACTGATATTTTGAAATAGCAACTTGCCCAATCCATACTTCCAAAAAGAAAATCCATAATATTGAATTCACTATTTTGTCTAAATATCTAGAATGGCTTGAGGAGTCAATTAATGAAGATGTTTGGGATGCCATGAAAAAGATTGCCACCACTTTTGACAATTGGAAATACTTGGAGAAATATTATGAGAAGATTTTGGGAACTTCTTCATTCTGTAATCTACAAATTAAAAGTAAAATGAATCTGGAGGATCTCTACAATCTCCAAAAGGACAACATGGTTAATTTATGCATTTTATCTTTTGCAAGAAAATATTGAGAGCATCAAGTGCATTGTTAGTAATTACCTTGTAAATTGAAATAGAAAATGCAGTTGCAAGGTGAGAAAAATCCCTTATATGGGTTCCTAAGTTTTTAAAATTAGTCTCTAGTTATCCATTAAGAGCCTTAATTAAATAGAGTTTAGAAATAATGCTTCCAAATTGCTATTTTTATTTTTTTTATTTTTTTTTTTTATTTTTTGTATTGAGTTCTTGTTAGTGATTTTAATCATTTATTTGGTTTATAGTGGATAACCGATATCTCCATTTTATCCAAGAATAAGGATATTTTAATCTATATGAATATGCTTGTAACAACATAGTAAAAGAAGATTCTAGGAATAGTTAAGCAAAGTTGGCAATTTAAGTCATCCAAGAAGTGGTGCAACAAGAATAATAATTTGGGTAGAATCATGAAGTAAAGGAATAATGTTGCATTTGGGAATTATAACCTTAAAGTTTCTAAATCCATTAAAACATAGTTACTAATAAACATTAACAAATTAAATAGTCATGAATTATGTATATATTTATATATAATTATGTGTATGTATTGCAAATATGCATAATCAATCTCAAGTCATTGAGTTATTAGTTCTATGGCATTAGTGTGTTCAAGGTTGGATGGTTTAATTTTTGGTGACTTATTCTTTGCATGTTTATCCTTGTAAGATCGGTTTAAAGCATTGTTTAAGTTATTGTCTTCATGATTAGGCATTAAATAGCTAACTTGGAAAGGTAAGATAAATTGAAGTTGTTTCTCCACTTACAATGCATCTTTAGTATTTGAATTCTCTCAACATTAACTCTATCCAATCTTGAATTTACCTTCACTAATACTTTATATGTCTAATTTGATTTTAATTTAATGGTATAAGAAATAATCAAGTAACAATAACATCTTTTGGGATCTGGGATTGAGATCACCAAACATGTTGTCATGAAATATTTCTAAAGATTTGAATAGTTTTCCTTAAGTAATTGCTACATTTGAATATGGTGTTTATTTATTTTTGTTATTTCATGAGATAGTGATGTGCTTATATAGAATTCTAATTGCTTAATTAGCATAATTCTTTGTACTATTGAATAAGGAGATATCAAAGGGAGTAATGAGCACCTTATCAATTGATGATATTATTGTCGTGATTTTCAATCATAATAATATCTTCATTGGTTAGAGTTAACAAGTTGGTGGGTGATAAATTTTGATATTAATGTAAATATTTGTGGTGAGTCTACATTGGGTAAAAATAATAATAATAGTAAATTTATATGTTGTTGTGAATAATGATGTTAAGTAAATCTAGAGTTGTATATGAAAGGTAAATGAGAAATAAATATTAGTATTGAAAAGGGTTAATATAATTATTACTTATCAAGAAAATAGTAGTGTCGGTGTTAGTTATGTTATTGGATGCAAATATAAAAGGGGATGTTAAGAATAAAGGTAGAGATAATATTGTTATGCATGTTATTAAAATCTATGTTACTAGGTGTATTTAATATTCACCTTATCATTATTATGTTATGTATGGTTAATAATGTTTAGTGTTCATGTTTTTATTCAAAAATTTGGTGATTGTGTATTGTTTGGTTGCATTAACTTTGGGGAATGAGAATTTGGTTACTAAGGTTGGTAAGATTCAAGCCAAATATATAAGAAATAACAACCTACTGCAAAGAGTCAATGAAGAACACCACCATTACTCTTCATGTCTTTCAATAGAAACTGGAGAAAAGGAAATCTAAATGTAAGTTGGAGGAAACTGCTCATTAGCCCCACCCTGACATCACTCCCTCCAACACCAAGAAGAAAAGTAAAGATAAAGCTCCAAGTCTAATTGTCTCTTCATCCATCCTTACTAAAGATAAGATTAAGGTTACTAAAGAGCTATCATTTGAGGACAAGATGGATTTCCTAAGAAAAGAGTAACAAGCTATGAAAGGCCTCAAGCTATTGGGTGACTTGTAGTTGATCTTCCTTATTTTTTGTTGGTTTTGGTTTCTATAATCATGCTTTAACTTTTTTATTTTCTCTAGAAGTGAGACTTATCTCTGCTATCTTCATGGTTGTTTTGTATTAGGTTTGGCCCCTTCCCGAGTAAATATCTAAGCAAAACATATTTCTCTTAGGAATCGGTAAAACCTAGCACAAAGTAGCAAAAAATAACCATATAGCATTAAGAAACAACTACTGAAATGACGTGATAGTGTTTTGAAAGCTTTAACTAACACTTTGAAGAGAAGGAATCTAGTGTTAATGTTTGCACATGTAAAATATTTAAACTATGATAATTAAATATATTAAAAATATTAACATTTAAAACTATTAAAAAACAAATTAATAAGTGTTGCAAGGTGTGCACCCTTGGTATCCTTGTGTTGTGCAACGCAACGCTCAAGTTCGTGGCATGGCTTAACCACCTCCCATGGTTTTATTAGCTCTGGTGGTTGTATCGAGCATTAACATGCCAATCTTTTGGTGCAATGATAACCATCTTTGCAACAATTGGTATTAGAGCCTAGGTCACTTGTTCAAACCCCTCGCTTACACTAGGGGGATTGTTGCAAGGTGTGTTCCCTTGGTCTCCTTGTGTTGTGCACCATAATGCTTGATTTCATGACATGGCTTATCTGCCTCCTGGATTCATTAACTCTGGTGGTTGTATTGGGCATTAACAGGTTGATCTTTTGGTGCAATGACAACCGTATTTGCAACAATAAGAACTAATAATGAATTTGCACAGTACACAAAATTTACATGGGGAAAACCATTGCTAGTAAAAAACCCCACAAAAATGGTATCTTTTATTATAAGAACACTTATAAAATAGTCTATCAAAAAATAAACATAACTTGGGAATACTCCTCTTCAAACTTCTACAGGTCTTGTGCAATTTTCTCCAAATTCTAAAATATGATTTTTTATTCCCTCAAATGGTGAGGAATCCTCCCTTAAAAATAGGGAGAAAGGTTGGAAAACTACCCGAAAGGGTAGTTACCATACCTTTTCAATAACAACCTTGTTCATAATTAATAAATTAAGAACTATTTAATAGGTCATTAATTTATTAATTATTTACAAGAAATATAAATGCTTTTAAAGCATTATAATAAGAAAATTATATATTATAAGGGTTTGACCCATAATAATAACAGCACAACGACAAAGTAACGATCAATTTGCAATAAATGACAGAGTCAAGGTCATTGGTAGCATCAAAATCCTGACATTGGAAAGGTAGGTCAGTATCATGCAAGGGCAAGAACGCATCTGACTAGGCATAGATTTGTAAGACCTAATTGGAAACCTTTCAGATTGGGAAAGCATTTGGACATATGCAAGCATTCAATTTTTGATTTATGTGCGAACGATTTCATCCCAACATATTGCAGGCATAACCCTTTGGGAAATGGGGTTGGGGGAGTTGGAGGAGGTCCATTCAATCCAAAGGAAAAAACCGTTTATGATAATCAAAAGGGTTCTCAGCAAAATTCTTTGCAGACATACCAAAATGAAGATTGTATGGATGTACATAAAGCATTTCTTCATAATCAGAAGGTGTTGTTTTGTCCTAGGAAACAATCTAGGGCATTGACTTAGTAGTTTAGGTCATATGCAAGTCATCAAGAATACACAAAGCATGCAAAGGAAAATGTAGAGGATTGTAAGGAATTTTCAAAGTTTAATACGGTTCAGGCATCGTATGATTGGAAAAGAGGAAGCAAAGGAGGAGAACAGGGTTTTCAGAAACATTACTTTAATCATTCTGTCATTGAGGGTTTCATAATGAAGGTGGACAGGGTTTCCCGAATCAAGATTTAAGGCATATGGAGCAAGATCATTGAGTGAGAGGTTGGTTTCATCATAAGTCATCTGGTCTTCCAATGTAGTACTCTCAGCATCATGTTCGACCTGCAAGATACATAAGGATTCCTTGCAACCTGATACGAGAAGGTCAAAGTCCTTTTGACATTTGGGAGGATGACAATCAACGATCATACAGGATGACTCCACATGGTAAAGGTGATTCTCAAAATATTCAACATCATCATGCGCAAAACCCTAATACGCCCACTAGTAGGGGGTCCACATAAAACTGCACATAGCACAACTAGGGTTTACACCCAAAATGTTGTGGAACAATGTTTTCAAGGTCGGTGAGGAGCTTCTTTCAATCCAAATAATTTGAATGCTACTCATTCTCACCCCAATGGAAAATATCTTGGGGGCCGGCAAGAAGAAGGACAAGAGAGAATTTCTACACCAATCCAGGAGAAATACATGAATGCGACAAAAGTAGCTAAGCGGGCTCAAAAGAAAAATAAAAGGAAAAATGCATATCGTAGACGGAGAAGCATGAAGAAATAGGTAAATAAAGAGATGCCAGTTGGGGCCTCTTCAGATCATAACTCTGAGAATGTAAAATTCATGCCTATTCAAAGCGAGTTTGTTAATCTTTTTCTCCCAGAGGAATTTTTGCATCCGCAGGTCCCGAATTTGTGTTGCACGACACTAGTTTGTAAGTTTTGGAACCTTAACTTAGATATTCAAGAATTATAAGATTTATTGTTTGTTGAATGGGTTGGGATCAAACAAATATTCTACTTAGATAGGTCCAAGGGGATTTTCATTATTATCTTTGAAGATAAGTCTTATAGAGATGCCATTTATAAAGTTAAATCCTGGATATATATAATGGGTCTAGTCTGTTTATCCAACCTTAGCGGCCAAATTTTAAGGCCTCTGACTTTGAAATTAAGTTTGTTCCTTTTTGGATACAATTGCAAGGTCTGCCTCTGGAGTATAGGGAATTAAACCTAATTGAGATCATGGCAAATCATTTAGGTATTTTCTTAAAGCATGACCTTTTTTCCTTTAAAGAGTCATCTAAGGTGGCAAGGGTTTGTTTATTAATGGACACAACCAAAAATCTTCCTAAGAATCTACACATAATTTCTAAATGTGGTACTTGGGTTCAAGAAATATTAGTGGAGGATGCAATCTTTTACAATATGTGTCATACTATTTATCACTTATCAGGTGAGTGTCCTTTCATGGTGAAGTTAAATAAGGCTAGGCCATCGCCTGATAAGAAAACAAAAGGCACCAACTTTGATCAGGCTATTATAGATGTTGAATAGGTAGAAAGTCAAGACCTTAATGTTGGTCACTTGGAGAGGTCATTGGTAACAAATTTTAACTAGTTTATAAAGAAGGGGCATATCATATCAACTGTAAATAAGGAACATAGTCAGCTTCCATCCTGTCCAAATTGTCAACAATGACACATAGTTGTCAAATTTTTGCCTGACTTCCAATATTTATTCAATAGTTTTCAAATTTTGTTCCTTAATTTGTATGTTCCTTAGGAAATTATCCTTTTAGAACAACATCTAGATGTCATCACAAGAAAATTGATGTTTGAAGGTGTATTTGTGATTGCTTCTCCCTCTAGCAGGTTGCAGATTTCTCACTCTCAATTTGAGGGAAAGGATGACTTAGAGTTGTTAGCTAAAAGATGGTTGGTTTCGTTAGCCTCTAGTATAATTGATGAGACAGGTGTTGAGGAAGGTATCCTTCCTTCTTTTTCAGCAAAGAATTCTGGTGTGCATTAGAGGAACTTAGAGAGGAGGAGGTGCAAAATGTAGATTCTTTTGAAGATTTTAATCTAGGTGAGGAAGAGTTTGATTATTGTCAAACCTTGTCTTTGTCACAAACCCCTACACAAGTGATTACTTCAAAGTCTCCAAAGAAGCGTGGTAGGAAGTCTAAGGTCAAAAAATTATAGGAGGATATTAATGCAGGGGTTCAGAAAACAATTATGCAATCCATGTTAGGATCTGCACAAAAGAGACCAACGAGAGCCTATTGCTCTCCTTGAGAACAATGAGGATCCTTACATGGAATGTCAAGGGCATTAATGCTCCTGAAAAAAGAGTCTGCATCAAGCGTCAAATTGATGCTTGTGGGGCACATGTTGTCATTTTACAAGAGACCAAAACTTCAGTTCAAAATTTTGAGGATACTATTAAAAAATGGTCCATGCGGGATTCCATGCATTCTTCAGCCCAAGGTGCCTCAAGTGGTCTCATTACTTTATGGAACCCAAAGATTGTTTCTATTTTTTCACATCAGAATCATCCAAATTGGTAGCTATTATAAGTTTCCAAATTTGATACGAAGTTCTAGTTGTTCAACATTTATGGTCCTTCAGGTACCATGGATAAAACATGATTGTTGGATGGAATCACAACTGTCCTACATTCTCCGGGAGATGTAAAAGTAATCATTGCAGGAGATTTTAATGCGATTACTAAATTGCAAGAAAAGCAGGGAGGACTCATTCCTCATGCTAAAGTTATGGAGGATTTTAATAACTTCATCTTGACTAATGCATTAAAAGATGTCATACCACTTTCAGGGAAATTCACTTGGACAAATAGAAGGCCAGATTGTTTACTTCGAAGAATTAAATTTTTAGTTTCATTTACTCTTTGATATTTAAAGATCGATAATCATTTGGATCAGGTTCTCCCATACCCACATCTTTTGAGGTTGATAAGACATGAGGTGAGTGTGTCAACAGAGTAAGCTAAGTAATGGTGCGTTAGCAGGGTAAGTTAAATAATGGTGTGTCAGAAGGGTAAATTAGGTAATGATATGTTAGTAGATTAAGTTAAGGAATGGTGTGTTAGCAGAGTAAAGATGACTAGGAAATTTATGGCGACAGGGTGGATCATGTAATAAGTGTTTATTATGTCACAATCGACAATAAGCATGATTTTATAAGTGTGGGGCCTCACGAGCATTTGATAGACTCCTCATGTACGAGGTGGCATGTGGCATGATCATGTATTGCCATCGTCGCCTGTTATTTACATTCTAAGATGTGTTTGTCTTTAGGCACAAGTTTAAATGATGATAAGACTAGACAAATTATGGGAAACTCAAGTGAAAGCTAGAAAAGGCTTTTTGGAGATAATCTCATAGTTCGCACGAGTATTCTTTCATATCGCAGGGGCAAGCATTGTGTGGATTTTTGGAGATTCCCATCATGATTTTAACTTGTGCCTTTTATGCTCTCTCTCATACTAGATTTTCTCTATATTTATTCTCCTGGTTGTGTGTGTTTCATTCATTCTAGATTATTCATTTAGTTCTCAGCTAGGTGGTTTGTGGGGCATCTGGGTTACAAAATTGTGTGACATTTCCAATTTTGGGTGGTGCTACTGTTGCAATGGCATACAGGTCATGGAATTTTTGAGTCAAATTTAAGGTGCAACTGTGGGAGTGGTCGTTTGAAGGATATATTGCTCGGGATGATCTCGACCGTATGTTTAGGGTGGAGTGACCACAGATTGAAGATAACATCTGCACGGTGATTGGAGCACAAGTGCTTTGTCCAAAGGCTAGGAGAGCTCTCTTTCTGTCACAGGTGATGTCGATTTTCTTTTCAAACCTCATGGATTTCATATAATGTCTTGGGGATTTGGAGAAGATTGCTAGTAAGTATGTCAAAGAGCAGTTTCTACATTAAAATGCTTTGTTAGTAGCGGTTCAGGGTTACAATTTGTTCAAAGGGAAGGTTTTTATTGGGGGGATTTTTCCTAGAATTTTTTTGAAAAGTTTTCATGGGTTTCAAGAAATCTACGATGGGATTAAATTGGGGTTTGAGAACAACAATGACAGGCTTTTTCTGAGGGCATTGAACATTGCTCATACATCACCGTCGACACCCTGCTCGAGAGTGGGGAGTGGGGGTAAACATAGTCGGGTACGTGAAGTACATTGCGTGTACCCTCAATCCATAATTGGTAGGCTAAAAAACCTAGGCTAAACAAAGATTCTATATGGCCTAATTAGCTAAAGATATGACATATTAGGTTTACTTAGCTTTTAATTTCCATGTTCGCAAGGTAGGGTTCGTATGGTTATTCATATTGGTAACATTCATCATTATTCTTTTTATCCATTTATGAATCTAAGGATACCAAATTTGGTACCATCTGTTTGTTGCAATAGATATTACTATTCACCTTTAGAAATAATAATGTTAATATAAATTAGTAATAATATTACTATAATTTATCCTTAGTGGCCATATTAATGAATCTCAACAATGATAATATTAATGAAATTATTTTAGTAAATGCTAATATTACAATGCACATTAATATTAATGTTATGACGCTCAACTAAAGAGATGTCAATACTAATTGAAATAGTAACGATGTTATTGATACTTTAACCTTACAAATATTAATACCAATGATAAGTATTAGCATTATATAAAAAAAATAGTTTATTTATTATTACCAATATATATTATTATATATCAATTAATTTATAATTAACTATTATTTATTTGATTGTTTACTTATTCTTATATAATTTACTCTAAAAGTAATTTAAAGAGAATTATAAGCATAAAGAAAATCATATATAAATGATTATACTATTCCTATTTATATTCATGTTATTTACTTTTGCTCTCGTAAGAAAAAATAAAAATAAAGTAAAGAAATAATCTAAAGAAATCTTACAAGTAACCTTGTACAAAATATGAGAATATATTCTCTTTACTTTATTTAAGGGATTAATTATTTTAAAACTAGCCAGATGACTCTTTTTCTTTTATCTTCTTTAAAAGATAAAAGATAGTGGAAATTTATAATGAAATGAAATGAAATATTTTAATGACGTTCACGAGGCCAAAGAAGCCTATGGGACCCAAGAACATCACAAGAGCCCCCCCACATAAGGGCCCTAGATAGTATGTAGACTCCGATTGAAGTCAACCCTTTTGCAATGAATTTTGATGATGAAATTTGCAGTTTTGTCTAACCTTGACTCTTCAAACAAGGTATTCAAATTATCAACCTACATAGTGTCCCCATAGCTATCTCGGATGTCTTTATATGTTGAGCACTCCATGATGAAGTGTCATTCAGTCTCCACCATACCCTTGTTACAAAATCAACATATTTTATTTTCCCACTCCTCTTTAGGAACCACCCACCTGCCTGTTTCACACCTAAGATGATGTGAACTAGTTCGTAATTGAGCTATCAACATTTTTGCTTTCCATTTGATATTCGCTCTTATATAGGCCTTTTCTTCATGGTCTCTCATGGGATTGAATTCTTTGATATAATAATCTTTTTTACGCCTTGTTTTTTTCGTCCATATAGCATATCGAAATTTTTCTCTCACATATTTTTTTATTTCTTCGTTTGTGTTTGGGCACTCATGCATCTCCACATCCCACTTTTTCATCCATTTGATATTTTGTTTCATCCAAGTGTTCTTTCTTCTAGTTAGTTCTTCCTTCATAATTAGCTTAGGCCAACGACGATTCTCCATATTATGGACCTTCTTTAAGTAGCTTAATAATCGGATCATCGTCGAGGCCTCCAAGGGAAAAGTACCGGTCTCGGTCAATAAAATATCATAAGGCACTGCAGTCTTGAGTTTGAGGCTACTTATAATTAGGTGTTTTTGTATTCTTTCCACTTGTCTCCATTTCTGATCTGACATGTTGCTGCCCCAAATTTCACACCCATAGAGAATCACCGGACAAGTAGAACAAATAAAGTTCTTTTAGTTTTCCAATCCCATAATTCTGCCTTTCTACATCTATTTTGCAAAGAGTAAAGCGCTTTCCAGCCTCCTTGAATTATTTTTTCTCTACACATTTCCCAGCTGAGTTTGTTGTGAAAATCAAGGCCAAGGTACTTGTACTCATCCACAATTTCCAACAGCTTGCTTTCAAAGAGAAATTCAATTTGTTGTTTTTTTCTTCGCAGCGAGAAGATCATTATTTTGGTTTTGCTAGTGTTCACTTGCATCTCGACCTCTTGACGAAACGTTTCAAGAGCCTTCAAATGTTTTCTCAAATCAAGTGCAGTTTTAGCAATTAAAATGAGATCATCGGCATATAAGAGTAATTTTATTACAAAGTTGGCCAAATGAATGCCTTCCCCACCAACCTTGTCTATCCAATCTTCTAGCTTATCGATGTAAAGCCCAAATAGCGTTGGGAAAGTGGGCAACCTTGTTTGAAACCAATGTCACTGCCAAAGCATTCTGACATACTATCATTGGTTTTGATTTTAGCTCTAACCTGCTCATAGAGCCTATGAACAACCGCCCTAAGTTCATGTGGAACTCCCAAATCCTCCATTCTCTTCCATAACTTACCCCGTAGAACCGTGTCAAAGGCTTTTTTAATGTCAACAAAGCAGCAATAAGCTTCATCGCCTTGAACGTCCCAAAAATTTTCAATCAAGAATCTAAGGGTAACTCCATGATCAATAGTGGAATGTTTGGGCCTAAAACCAACTTGTTCTTCTGCTCTTTTTCCCTCTTTTTTAGCCCAACTGCTAATCTTGCGCTCAATCATGCTTCCAAAAAAATTTCCCAGAAGAGGATTGATCATAATAGTGTGATAGTTTGATGGGTTATTTATGTCTCCATTTTTGTGCAAGGAGATAACAACACTAGTGGTCCATCCTTCCAGAAAGCCTTCTTGAATAACCCTATTGAAAATTCCCCTAATACAAGGTGCAAGGACCTCAATACCCCACTTTAAATGCTCTGCTTGCAGCCCATAAATATCCTGCACTTTCCCTTTTTCCAACCTTCTTATGCCTTGATTGATATCTTCTACGATGAAAAGTTTGGTTGTAGCATTGATTATTGGAGGTCTATGTTTCTCCTGCACATGCTCATACAATAGTTTTGCATAGTCTAGCCATTGTGAGCTTGTAATATTATTTTCCATTTGTTTTCTTTTCTGTTGTAGCTCCTTCCAAATTTTTTTGGGGTTGTTATTTCCAAGGGTAATCAGATCCATTCTTCTTGTACTTACGTACTTTTCTTTTTTACTTCGTATCACCCTTTCATATTCTTTCTTGTTTTCTATTGTCATTCCCCTCTCACAGAGCTTCCTTTTTGTTAACTTGCACTCTTCATCGAACCACGGGTTCACTGGGAAAGTATTTGCATTTCCTCTCTTCGGTCTAGTCCTCTTACACTCACCCAAAGCTTTGTGTACTAGAGGAATCAACGTGTTCTTGTTTATTGGGTGCTTCTTTATGAAAGCTGATTTTTTTCAGATTCCTGAAAAATATTTTTGAGGGCAGCCTTGAAGATTTTCTGATTTTCTTGAGTCATGAGAATTCTACCCTGTGGGGGTGCTTTCTTCTTACTGATAAGGTCTTGTTCCCCTGGCTGCTTGATTACACCAATTTTTACATATACTAGAATATGATCCGATTTCAACTCAATTGGACATTTACCAATCACTAGCTCCATTATCCTTGTTGTATAGTTACGAGATAAAATGACATAATCCACCACATTTTTCCCATTATAGGTCTTGCAAGTGATGTTGCCCGAGCTCGACCATGATCTCATACCATTGCATATTACCGAGTTGAATAAGTTGCATATTCCCAACAATTCTGCTTCATAATGAGTGACATTACATTTATTATCTTGAGAGGTTCATTCCCAAAGTTGATGGTTCTCATCTTCTAGCCATAACAGATCATCTTTCTCTTTATCCTTTCCTTTCAAGTTAAGATCTTGGATGTTCGCTGTCCTAGCATTAAAATCACCTATTAATATAACTTTCCCCAATGAACAAAACACTGTAATGTCTTTTTTTAGAGAGGCAAAGGGGTCTTCATGATCTAGACTCCTTTTCTTATATGATTTGGAGCCTTTTGGAGTGAAGTAGTATGCAACCAATCTAATTGTAGTTCGATTTTCTGTTATTTTTAGCCATATGTACTATTTGTTTGGATCTTCTTTCTCTACTTTTATATTTTTATCCCATGATTCTTTGATTAGGACTACAACTCCACCATGTCCTTTGCCATTTTATGTTTTCTCATTCCAAATTGAGGCCTTTTAATATCCATCAAAATCTGGAATTTTACACCCTTCATGCTCATGAGTCTCAGTAAGAATGATAATATCTTTTCTAGCTGCTATGGGCCCTAAACCAGGTCCCCTTCTCCAAGGATAACCTTTGCAATTCCAACTTACTATAGATAAACATTCTTAGGGGGGCCCAAGTTCCTATTTTTGGTGTGAAATTATGTCACTCACTTGGGCCTTTCCATTTTGTAGCCAAGCCCATTTACCTTCACTTCTTGTTGTTTTTACCTTTTCCCACTCTTTTCGTCTTTCGTCTTGTTGTGTTATGGTTAGGTTCTCATCAAGGTAAATTTGTGTACCTTTAAGGAACCTCTTGTTCCTTAGTATCAATTTTTTGTCCTCAAGTTTCCCCAAAGTGACTCTTACATGCCTATTCTTACCACCTTCCACCCATTTTCCAATCATGTTTGCTTGCTGAATAACCCCTGACCATTGAAGTTCATCCTTAAAGAAATCCCTTTCCAACTCTTTTGTGGTTTCTTTCTCACCATAGTCTTTTAGCCCTTTAAAAATGTCATTCATAGACCTATCATTTCTATCCTTTTCCTCTCTTAACTGCCTCTTGGCTTGCTTTTCAATAATGTCTCTTTGTGTATCTGATGGATCTCTTACTACATGAGCCCAAGATTTGACCTCTTCTAATTGAACCCTTAGTTGCTCTTCTTTTATCTTCATGTTGTCCATTACTGATTGTATTTCCTTTAACTGTGAGTTATTATTTTCAACTACCTCTTTTGGCCTGCTTGTGTCTGCTACATCCATTTGGACTAAGACTTGTCTTATCGATAATAATTCTTGCTCCCCTTGTTCCATGGAGATTTGTAGTTTGTTTATCTGTTCTTTGAGCAAATTTTTCTCCCTTTTTAACTGCCAATTGGCTTCTATGACCTCTTTCACTTTGGTGCCTTCATAGTGCCCTCTTGTCTCCAAGGATTGGAGTCTCTTCTTCATGTCCATTAGCTCATTGACGTATAAATTAGAGGATCACATGAGCGGCGTTGTGGTGGGGCTGTAGGTATCAGAGTTAACTTCCTCCCCCAACCCCTTGTCTACGAGAATGCTTTCATCACCGTTTTGCTTCTTGCCTGAGACTATGTGAGTTGCGGAGCTCACATTTCCATTTCCTTTAGATTGTACTTTTTGCTCTTACTGAATTTCTGTTGTGACAATTGTGCTCTTAGGTTTTATCCTCAGTAGAATTGCTACAAGTTTTCCCCTCTTTTCCAACTTCACTTTTCGAGTTTGCCTACGCCTTAGAATCCCCTTGTGTTGTTTTGTGTTTACATAGACACACCTTTCCCCCATTCTTAAAAGGTTATTTTGTGGGTAGCCTAACACGCATGCTCCCCACATGTTACTTGTTGCACCAACGAACGCTGAAGATTCCATCGGGAGGTGTGTTGAAAAGTTAAAAGGAATTAAAAATCTCCCTGAGCTAACATGCCATTCATTGGGCACTGTGTACCCTTTTGCCTTTTTCCAATTATTTCAACACTATCTGACTTAGATTCTTTTGGGCCATTTATTTCAGATTGGGTTGAAATAGTGTTAGTCCTAGTTACAACATTCTCTTTATTTGCATCCCCCAGAATTAACAAATCCTCCACATTTCCATCATGCCCTTTTAGATTTTTCCAACGAATCTGTTTCTCCAACTTCATTTTTCCTAATGCTTCAACCTTATTTGACCTATTGAAAATAGTAACAATATTTTATTTGCTTGTCCCCTTTGAATCTACCAGACCCTCAACCCCTTTGTCATGCCCTAGCATTAGGGCACACCCAGTTTGAAGTTTCGATTTGAGAGATTTTTTTTTCTTGGTTTGCTTATGGTTTATTTACTTTGTTTAAGGATGAGTTGGTTTAAAAAAAATGTCAGGCAAAAAAGAAATAGAGACAAAGTGGAGACAATGTGGGGCACACCTGTTCCTAATGCCGAGAATCTTGTTGTTTGGAGAGGGGCAAAATCCAAATAAACCTATTTCTAGCAGGGCCCACCATGCACACTTGCTTACCCCCTACAACCATGCACACGAACCCCACCTGCTTATCCCCTATTGTCATGTAGAACTTGTTGCTTGCCCACGTTGTTGCCTCGTAGAACCTGTTGTTGCTTGCTTGCCTACGTTGCTGGAAGGGAAAATTATGAGTAAGCTCCTTAAACATAGGAATACGTGGGGTCTCCTAAAATGTAGGGTTAGGGACTATGAGTAAAGATAGGGAAAATTATCATCTTTTCTTTTTGTTTTATTTAAAACCTCACTACTAATGTTATGGGAGAACTATTATAACTACCATAAAGCACACCTTGTAATGAGGTTACCGTGGCGCACATTACCAACAGTAAGGCACTTTTTATTGCACACATTAAATGAGTAAAATTCCCTTATTAAGCTTGACTAGGTGATTATTCCCACATTTTTCTTATCTTTATATCTTATTCATTCTTCCTTCATAAGGACATTATTGTTATACATGTTTCTTCCATTCGGTAAAGTCTATATATATATTTTTTTGATACCCGCATTTAAAAGAGAAAAGGCACTATGATTTGGATTAGGTTAGGAATTTATTATCTTATTCACCGATAGAAAGAAAATGGAATTAATATTTACTCACAAGGCTGGTTAATTAGCCATTATTATCGCTGGTAGAAAAATTAAATGGGAAATAATTCACTTAGAGTAAGCTCCTGACATGGAAGTTATTGTGCTGCACTGAGAGCCCAATTTGTCGCTCATAACCATTAGTACATTAATGTGTAGCAATTATGTTCTTACATTTACTTTAACCGGAAAAGTTTTCCTTTATATTTTAAATCCACTACTAACGTTATTAAGAATAGGCTCAATAATACTGGAAATGATCGATCTACCAACACATTTATTAGTTTGCATAGTAATACAAGAAGGTAGAGCATAAAATTAATTGGTTTAGATAGAAGATACTTCAGCCTATAGATAAACAAAAGATATACACTAACAAGATTTTTTTAACTTAACACACTGACACGATGTGACTTAGCAATAATGAGCGCTGTCAACTCATAAGACTTGATTACCAATCTATTTTAATTTTTGTTTGGGCTAATATTTAAATTTTATGGGGCCACATACAACAAGTGCATTAACTCTGCAACAAGGAACATTATGGTGGCAGATGATCTTCACAAAGATTAGATTTTCTAAAATTTGGATAAATTGTGCACTAGAAAAAAATAGTAGCTCAACTAACTTCATTATTTCGCTAACTTACAAGAGTATAAAGCAAGAATATAACTTAATGTAAAAACAAGTGCGTGACTACCAAATCACAGTTGAGGTGTTCATTCACAGAGGTTAATGATTTAGTTCTTTTGTTTTTTGTTGGCATCTTGACTATTGCTTTCCCTTGTTACCAATGCCACCCATATCTCACACAGGTATAGCTTTCACCACAACTAAGGCATAATGTATTTATTCTTTTTGTTTATTTTTCTAGATCAACTCTTGATTGACATTCAATTTTAGTGGCCAACTGTAGGGGAAAATTTTTTGGTGGCCACGAGGCGTGGGTGAGTGATCTTTAACGTTTACCAGACAAGGCTTCGGGTTGCAACCGCTTACCAGGCCATGGCCAAGGAGGGGCACATAACCTATTATGTTTATGATGTAGATAGCTCATTTTTCAACAGAGAAGAGTCTAAAGAATGGACTTGTTCATTTTCCTATACTGCAATGATTTTCATTTCAGTTGTACCTTATTTTTTTGTGCAAAAACAATTGGAGTAAATAAACTATTATGCCATTCTATTATCCATTTTGTGTTTGCAATATACCTAAATAGTAGATATATATTTGATATCAGGGTATCTCATTTTGAACGTATTTATGCTGAGGAAAAATAAGTTTTCTACGTATGCCACATAATGAGTTATCTACAGGATCTTCCTACTGCATAAAGGTAACACTGAAAGCTTCCATAGCTGAAAAAAATGACAGTAATGGGCATTTAAACATTTTAATCAAAATGTGTCTGAGTTACAGATGTTGTAGGAACACGAATAAAACATAAGCCTTACAAAAGGAACACGGGGCAATATATTTATGTATTTACTATTTCGATGCCTACCTCATTGTGCAATAACTTATCTATTCTTTTATCAAAGTATCAAGCAACTCCTACCAACACAACACTAGATGGAGCAGGTGCTGAAATATTTTCTTTTCCAACTATATTATTCACATAAATAGACAAATTTTAAAATAACTTTTATTTACATAAACATTCGTTGGAATGGTGAAGGAAAGATACTCTTGGAAATTTTAAACAATAACTACATACATAGAATGTACAGTTTAATAAGGAATGTTCTTTTTACATCTACACTATCATGAAGTTTTGTGCATAACTTATATAACAACTGTATAACTGAAATAGAGACTCATTTTCTCTTTACATTAGCCTTTCAAGGCAATAACCTTCAACCCAAAAGGGCAGGTTTATTTTGGCATAATGACACCAACATTATCCACAAGAACATAGTTATTCCAAAAACTGTTAGCTTCTTCAAATCTACAACTTTCATATTTTTCTTCAACCTACAAAAGACACACAAACTTTTCTCTAGAGGCTAAGGTAGTTCTCACCACCCAACCATAGGTTTGCTCACAAACCACCCCCGAGCTAGGAGGAAACAAAGGGAACCAGGTAGATACAACAATAGAATAGACAAGCCATTTCCAACCACAACACTTAAACAATTTACACCCAACCAAGATTGCACATTTACATAGGGATTCTTCAAAAATCCAAAGATGGGGATAGAGGTGGATTACACTTCTATATGAGGAGATTTGTTAACAAATAAAAATGACCCACATATCATATTTTCTTCCTTTTCCAAACATCCATACACCACAACCCTTCATAATATACAACATCCATACTACAATCTCCCAATACACCATACCATCATGAAATAAGGTTGGGTACTCATACCATTTTTAATCTCTCCTTCTCAAAGGAGGAACTATCTCCTCATATAGGTTCCTACTCATTCCTATCCCCCACAAGGATACTCTTCCCACATTGGGTGAGTTTATCCTATACAACCCCAAACCAAACACATGGAAATGCAAAAGCACATAAAATGAACAAACAATCCACATAAACCATTTTCTCACACTTCCATACAAGAGATAAAAAAGAAAAGAGAAGCATACATAAAGGTAGAATAAAACCTACCTCAAATCCAAGCCAACAATGAAGGAGGGTTGAAGATGAACTCCAAATCTCTACTCTTCCAAGCCCAAGTCAAATTTTCCTTCTTCTAAGCAATCCAAGCCCCCAACAAAGAAAGAAGAACCCTTCTTTTAGCTTTCCAAAGGGTTGAAATAGGAGTCAAGGGTTGGAAACCCTTGAAAGAGAGTGACACATGTCAACCTCCTATTCACTCCTATGGACACACCTCCCCACAAGTTCTCACAAAGAATGTTCAACACTCAACAAAGGCCTTCAAATCTCATAAATGAGATTTTGGAGCCAACACTTCACTCCCATCCCCAAAATCCGTCACCCTTCTTAATGGCTAATTAAGAAGGGTCACAACTTTCAAATCTCAAAAGTTATGGGCTTGATTTGACCCCTAACCCATAGGTTACCATCCTAAGGGTTAAATTAGGGTCAATTAACCCATTCCAAGGACTAATTCAATATTTTTTAAACCCTCAAAAGAAATTGAAATTCAAACATAATAAAATAATGTCCAAAATTCCCCCAAACCCTCATCAAAAGTCTAATTGATTTTAAAAGCATGGTCACAAGAATCAACACTAAATCTTTTAATCACAAAATAAAATACAACACAGAGGCTATGGTCCATTCTCCAAATGGACCATAGTGGGATTCACTTCGCTAACATAAATCGGGTACCCTTGGTTACCTCCAATCCCATTGGCCATGGGCATGTACCTACACACTCAATTTCCATATGTCAATACATCTAATGCATGATAATCAATAATTAACTCAACAATCCATATACACATAATTAAACACATAATTAACACATTCAAATATTGAAGCTGATAACTTTTAAATATCAATATCTATAATGATTCTCTTTCTAGCATTTAACATATTATATCGGTTAACTACTAGTCATGATGTTGTTATAAAGAAATAACATATTCACCAAATTCAATTTTAACATCTTATCAATTATATATAATAAAAACTTGTCCATTCCTACCATGATAATCAAATCAACATGAGCATATCAAATAAGGAAGCATAATGCACATATAATCATCATGAGCATCATAAACAAGAAATCGACATAACATCCAATGTATGTGATCACCCAAAATAGTCTAATACACACATAGTATCAAAAGTACTTAGATCAAAATATCTCCAAATAAGGTGTATCAAATAGTAGGCCTCACATATCATACGATCGAGATTAAAATAATGTGATGTTGATGTTGGCTTTAAGAGTGGGACTCACATAAATAAAAAATTACATTTCATCTAGGCTTAATTTGTTTGCAGATAACTTGGAGGAAGGTGAATGCAGGGGCCTGAAGCGACAGAGGAAAGACAAGGGAGATGGTCTTAAGTTGTTTGCAGATAGCGTGGAAGAAGATGATGTCAGGGATCTTAAGCGACAGAAAAAAGGTAAGGATTTGGCAGTTCGAATTGAAGATGTGGACGATGCAAATTCAGTTTCCTGAGGAATTTGTGGGTAACAATGTCTGTATGCGGGCTGGTGATGAAGTTAGGCTGATAAGTTTATCTCATGGTGATAAGATTTTGGCTGCACATATCAATGTTTGAGCATGCTCGAGATATTTGAGTTGTAAATGTTTGTATTTACCATATCATAGTGGTCGACTACTTGGAATTATGTATGAATGGTGCATTATAGCCTTGGGTAGTTGTAATTTTGGGTGGGATTATTGAGTACATTGTCATGCAGATAAAAATCATGTTTTGGGTATCCATTTATGGGTTAATTTTGGATGTAATTTTTGTAATTTTTGAGTTACAATCAAAGGTTTTCTTCTTGGTTATTTCCTGCCAATATGGTCGTTTGAACCAGGTTTTGTATCGCCTCATCTATATTTAATATAATTACAGTGGTGATACCACTTTTGCTTCAAAAAAAATATCATGTTCTAATAGTTAAGGTGTAGTGATCCTTTGAAGGGAATCACTTATGTTTTTGAGGGGTTTGGAGATTTTTAAACCTAACTACAACATATAATCTACCATCAGTGGGGAATCATGCCATTCATAAGAGGATATAAGTGGTGTGAGCCATCAACACAATAATGACTTAGTCCAAGATATAATTGTTGAAGCCTGAGGAGCTTTGCATGTTCATTGTATAGGTTTCACTCATCATTATCAACACTCCAATAGTTCCAAATTGGATATAAACATTTGAAAGGGGTTAAAAGAGTGGTGAAATTCAATTTGGGAAACACCCATGAACTTAGAATAGGTTTGAAACTCTTCCAGACAACTTCCCAATTCAAGTTAAGTCATCAAAATATTCAAGGCTATATATTTAGGCCATTGGCATAAGACTAAGGTGTTATTTATTTCCATTTTCTAAATTTGTATGTTGAAAGAACTCGACCAATTGATAATAAATTATATAAAAAAAAATTAAATGGAAGTATATTTGAAATTGGTGTTTGCTCCTCCATTATGATATGAAAAGTAATACCTATTCATAGTTTGCAATCTATATTTTTATCTTGTTAAAACCTGCAAAAATGACATAAAAGGTAGCAACATTTTAGTTAGGCTATTTTTCCAAACATTTGAAGAAACTCTAGAAAATTAGTGACAAACATTTCAAAAAAGAATATTAAAATAAAATAATGAAAAATTAAATAAATTCAACTCATTAGGTGACTTAGATAACTCTATGGGGGCTATAGACATTTGGATAGCAATAAGGAAATATTTTGAAGGGAATGACAAAGACAACCTTGTCAGGGCTATAGATGCTTGACCAAGATCAAAGCAATGTCCAGGTATTTCATGAGGTTAACTCAATCATAGCTTAATGCTCATTTTGCGATGCCAAGTTCAACCTACTCAAAGAAAGGAAATTAATCACACACATACACTTGAGTTTTCCTAGATAGCTAAGGTTGTCATAAAAAATGTAGTTTTCTTTGAATAGGCCTTCATATTGCTAGTCTAGTCTACTAAACTAGAAATTATATATTTTGATATTATTTTACTTCAAAAATTCTCTAGAGCATTTTATTTTTCAAGTCTTCCATTTGTTGTGTATCTCACAACTTATCTCATTTTTCTTCTAATAAAATGATAAGGACCCCCTATTTTGTTTAGCTTTAGGTTAGTTCCTAATACCAACAATTCCCAATTCATGGTTAAATTGGAGAAGGCTATTGATTCACCCTACCTTTAAGTTATTAATTTTGTGAAAATCCATGAGACTTAACAAAGTCGATCATTATTGCTTTAGATTCCTTTTGAAAAATCTTCAAAATGTTTTAACTAGTGGATAAACCATAATTGTGGAATTTACCCTTCCAATTTCAATTGTAAAGTTTACACTTCCAACTATATATTTACAACTACACATCTAGGTGAAGCATGAATTCCCATAAATATATAGATGACCCATGAACTCCCACACCTTGGTGAATTAACAAATGAAGAAAGATATTAAAATGAAATAAACTAGATTTAAATCAAATAATCTAATTCACTAAGGTTCTCAACGAATATAAAGAATAAAAGGAATTCATGCATGAAATTTTAGTGAAGAAGCTTTTATCTTACAAAAAAAAATCTAAGAAGAAAACATTATGCTTGCTAAAGTTAATACATGGATATATCAATATATTAGTTAAATTGTTAATACTACATTAACACAATAAAATATTTTTCTCACTTGAGGATGGATAATGAAAGATTAGATATTAATTATCTCAAAGTGGATATCCCGAAGATTACTTATAACATTGAAATTTGGGAAGTTTTAATGAAAAGAATCTTTCATGATAAAATTTGAAAACTCTAAATTACTATTTAATATTAAATATAATAAGACATTTAAAGCAAATATTGACTTGTGAATACTTTATTTTCCAAAAATCACTAATTTCATGCAAATTATTATAATGACTACGTATTCAATATTTGCATAAGCCAATGAATTCTTTAATTTTTCAAGCTTAGTGACAAAATGAAAGAGCTGTTTGATGATCCTATTGAACATCCCATTACACATCCTATTATAGCTATGGATTCCCATGCTACTATGGAAGTTGCATAAATTGTCATAAAAGGAATATGTTGGGAATATAATTGATGCTAGAATACTCTATGTAAGTCAATATAGACCATTGATCGAAGTTAAATCTCAACCATTGATTTGTAATTTCCTTTTGACAGCCTTCATATGTAAAAAAGCCATTCAGTTGATAATTTAAAGGAGGAAAAAATTGTCTAGGTTGACTTTCATAGAGTATTCTAGCGTCAAGTATATTCCCAACATATTCCTTTTATGACAAGTTATCCAACTTCCACAATAGCATGGGAATCTTGTGAGGCCCCACCTATAAAAGGGCATGACAACCATGCCTTCATGATTTAGTAATGTATTTAATGTCACATATTATGCAAAACCAATTTTATAAGAATGACAGAGAATCATGATATTGTATTTCCATAGTACAAACACATGCATATTTTAATGGGATTCACTTATATGGATATAAAACTAATATTTTATTCTAGTGCATCTGCAAGTATGTTGTTATTTTAATGTTTAATAGATCTTTGTTGGTTTTTTTATGGTTAGTGTTGACATGATTCTATTTTAATATTTAGTTGTCAATTTTATTATTTCTATCATCATCAATCCCTCTAAATATTTTTGTTATTTTTCTACAAGGGATCATCTTTTTATCTTGGTGGGGGTACTATTACTCTTTCAACACTTATGGTTCTTTGATTATTTCGGTTAATGTGGTTAATGTTGATGGTTGATTCATGGTGAATGATGATTAGTCAATTAATATCTAATAGTGCACCCACTTTGTTTGTTTCTCACTTCTTGATTATTTAATTCATTCATTGATGCATTTGAATGGTGTATGGTTCGAGTAATGGATTAGGTGTGAGCAAGAATGAATAAATTTTAATTGTCAATGAATTTTAGGGTCACCAACTATCTTGAATATATTAGTTGTTGGGTCTAGGCTACTATTAGGAATGGGAATCAAACCTATAGTTTCTATAAATATTCATTGGGACCAAGGTACTATTGATAGTTCAAAGTATAACATCTTATCTAGAGTACCCACTCATTTGAATTAAGTTTTAAAATGTCAATTAAATTAATTCAATTAAGAGACTTTACGAAAAGGGAAATTTAATCAAACCCACCTCTCTCTATATATGGGGGTTAAGAAGTTAAATTTAATAGGGTCAATCAATCTATAGTTGAACAACTACACACACCATCCTATTCAATCAAAAAAGAATATGCCTTTTAAAATGAACAAGAATAGTTTGATTGAATTAGATGAAAATTAAAAGTCATTATTGACTTGAATATGTATTTATATAAGAAATATCTACATAACCTATAGTTTCCAATTGAATTAGTTATTTCTATGGGATGGGATAGGATGTGTATGTAGATCAAGTAGTGAGAATAATGATATCAATTAAATTTAGACATAAATTAGACATAAACATATAATATATAATTTGGTAGTTGAGTGAATAGAGGAAATTTGCTTTTATGCCTTTATTTAAATATTTTTATTTATTTAAATTAGCAAAAGGGGAATAAATAATTTAATAAAGCAAACTATAGGAGTTGTTTATTAAACTAAATATAGAAGGGATATGATAATTAAACAATAAAGTATTTAACCTTTGTTTAATTAATTAAGATTGAATGATGTGATTAATATAAAATAGAAGAATTTGATAATTAAATAAGACAAAGTATTTAATTTTGTTTATTTAATTACGATGAGATAATAGTAGAATTAGAAGAATTTAAATACGAATTTAAACATGAACTATATAAATAAATATTTCTATTTATTCAATAGTAGAGGAATTTAGGATAATTAATCAAATGAGTTATATTTAATTAATCAGATTCTCCAGACCAATTTTAGGTGTATACATTTTGCTCCTCTTTGAAGTGATGTGTTTACACAATTCTTCAAAGAAAATTTTGCTGTCAGTATGCCCCAGACATTGATTTTTAGGTGATTGATGATAATATGCCCCCTCGAGAGATAAATTTATGATTTTTTTTGATTTTTCGGAATTTATCAATTTATTTATTTTTTGATGATTTGATGAAGATTTGGTGGTAAAATAATTTATCTCCCGGTAATGATGAAGAAAGTTTTCCCCTAGGATGAATTTCAATTAATCTCTCAATAAAATTAATTAAAATGTTAAAAATCCCACAAAATTCCACCTTTAAGAAACTAATAAAAGGTCAAAAGGTCATTTTCATACTCATTTGTGCATTTGACTTTTGAAATATTTGTGAGAGAGACATATTTGAGCCACTTGGAGCAGGATGCCGATTCCTTACCACAACCACCGGTTTGAGCGTGTGCGACGTTACCAGTGCCCGACTGCTTACGAACCTCCGGTATGTACCCATAATCCTCCTCGTATTTCGTGTAATTTCATTTTTCTTACATTTTTCCACATTTTCAAATTTTCATAGTTTTAGTGCTTCAAGTACGTGCTATAGTGCTTCACACTCTGGGGTAGCGCTCCTAGGATCTATTTTAGTGCTTCTGCGAATTAGCGCTTCAATATGATATTGAAGCACTTCAACAGGATAGTTTAGCGCTTTGAAAACATTAGCACTTTGGTAGGATTTTTTAGCGCTTCGAGTATTTAAATTAGCGCTTTTAGAATATTATCGCAATGGTAGATTAGATTAGCGCTTAAAATGATTATTTTAGTGCTTCAAACTACTGTTTTGGTGCTTTGAATTTTTGAAATAGTGCTTTTGATGTTTTAGCACTTTGATAAACTGTTCTACAGCTTCTGACTGATGAATTAGTGCTTTGAATGTCTGTTCTAGCGTATCTATACAGATTTGCAAAATTTGTCAAATTTAAAGCTTGATTTTGTTTAGTCCGATTGTGTTAACCCTTTAGTTTGATATGATTCGATGATCTAATAACCTTGATGATTTTCAACCTCACGACGAATGATTCAGATGATTGATAGATTTTGATTATCCTCATGATAGGTGAGAAATAAAATCAATTTTGATGAACCTCATGATAGGCGAGGTACAATTTAGATTGATAATATGACCTCATGATAAATGAGGTTTGATTAGATTTGATAGGATAATGACATGTGATATTTGACATAGTGTATTGATTTAAAACATTTCATGATGATAGGAGCATCTGGGTAACCTCCAGATTCAAGAGTGTTTTCCATGGACCTTTGACTTGATTCCACAGTTGACACCAGATGGACACCAGATGAGACATAGATTATTATTCGATGTGGTCTTTCTTCTCTTCTTGAAATGCCCCAAATTAGGATTAATCTAGGTCTCCTTACAACATTAGCTGAGCGGCGACACAATGACCACAATACCTTCCACCTACCTACCGGCGAGATGACAGTCATTCCAGAGGACGTATGGCAGATTTTGCGAATACCGTTTGTTGGGGAGATTGTAGCATATGATTCACAGGAGGCTGGTGGGATAGATGATCTCCGTAGAGTTTTTCAGGATGATCACATTGCAGGATTGTGGATTCGGTGGCGTACGAAGGTTGATGCTTATGCTACTTTACCGATAGTGCTTGTTGGATTTATTGGAGGTTTCCTTTGTCCTGATCGTAGGTCAAAGGGATTCTTTGTTGGTTGGGGCCGCGTGCTTGAGAGCATGGTCATGCATGGGACCAGATATGCTTGGGGGATGTGCATGTTGGCACATTGATCCAGGTGGATCTTCAGGACCTGAAATTGAAGTGTTCCAGTTTCTCTCGGAAGTAGTGCCATCATGTAGAGCACAGAATCCTGAATCCGGTGCAACTTGAACGGGCGAAAAAGGAGTCCGTTTGCTCAAGTTACGTGCAGTCAAAGTTCGGTCAAAGGTTGGTCAACTCAGCTATCAGGGACGAGAAAAAAGGTGGAAAATTCATCATCACAGAATTTGGTGAAAGTGGCGTCATTGCGAAGAGCTTGTCGTCACGATTCCAATGGTGTTCGTTTTGTGCAAATCGGACGTCGTGTGCGCAAGTTAGAGCCAGTCAAAGTTTTCGGTTGACCGAGGTACAAGTGGTATGGTTGCTGATGTCAGCATGACATCATCCTGCTGACTTGGCAGCAGGGTCATCGTATGGATGATGATGTGGACCAATGGGGTCTTGACACGTGGCAGTCCGTACATCCGACGTGGTGTGGTGACCTGGCTGATGACATCATCAAAGTCGGGGAATTGGGCGATGACACGTGTCTTTCTTATGACGTGGCAGCTGACATGGATGCTGACGTGGTATCATCGATGAGTTGTTTCTGGACACGTGGCCTCCTGAGAGCTTGACACGTGGTTGTGATGTCGGTGTTGGATTTGAACAAAATGTTTTGTAGCCCGCTTGGGGCTCGACCCCATGATCTCCCCGAAAGTAGCGGACGGTTGAACCGTTGCACCGTCGGCCGATGCCTTTACCAGAAATAGGTGGCCGTTTCTTTTGTTATGAATTTCATTTAAAATGATTTTAAAAGAACTGACGGATGGGAGTTGAACCCGGAACTGCCGGGCTCCCAAAAGGTGTGCTTACCGTTGAGCCACGAAATCCCTTCAACGGTATGGTGGGCTCGGTTCGTTTTTGTTGAGTTGTTAGGCCCGAATGCCTAAACAACCTTTTTAAGGGTTATTTGTTAACAAAATAACCAGACCCCTCAAACTAAAAGCCCAAAAATAAATTGAACGAAGGACTCTAAATTAATTTGAAAGATTAAGGGGTTGTTTATTTTGATTTATATGTAAATATGGAGGATTTTATAACTTTATGGTTATTCCCCATATCGGGTAAACTTCAAGTATAAAAGGGAGGAGTCTTGGAGTGTTTTTGATCAGCCATTAGTGGGGATCAGCCATTAGTGGATGATCCATTAGTTGATCATCACTTCCTAAGTTGATCCATTAGTTGATCATTCTCCATTGTATCCCTTTCTCTTGGTCTTTGAGAGGCTTTTGTGAGAGAATTTTTAGAGGGAATTAGGAGAATATTTGAGTTGTGATGTATTGTTGTTCTAAGTCTTGTAGTAGATCCTATTAGGCAAAGTTAGTTTTCTTCCTCTTTGTTAGTCATCCCTAGCCTTGAGAGCTTTTGAGAGGGGTGTGAGTGAGAGACTTTTTATATGACTTTGTGGAAAGGCTACAAGATATTGTAAAGCAGTGTTACAAGAGGCTCGTGGAGATTGTACTGCGTTACAGAACATTTCAATACATTGGTCACTCGATTGAGCTCGACTCGAAGACGTAGTCACGTTGTGGCGAGCTCCGTAATCAAATTGGTGTCTTCTTGTCTCTCTCTTGATTCTATGTTTTGAATTCCTTCTGATTAATGTTCCTGCTACTTCATTGTTGATGTCTTTATTCCTTTGTTCATAATCACTTAAGCAACGTTTGTCATAGATCCCTTCCGCTATACGGATCACACATCTATATCATGATTTACATTCAGCTGTATATTTGAGAGGGCATAGCCTGTCAGCGGGAGTCACTTTGCTTCAGGTTTGGGCATGGGAGCATTATGCGACCACTGCCAGTACGAGATAGACTACCAGGCCTTATGTTTTTCAAGTTGACCTACCTAGTATAGGATGGGTAATTTGGAGCACTGGAGGTGTGTACTGGATGATTTAGAGGCTATCATATGGTGCCCATATCTGGATTGTGAGCATTGGGAGGAGGATGATGCAGTTCTTGGTTATTTGTGTGATTCTATGTACTTGATTGGTAGGACGCGCTTTGTATTGGAGAGATTCTTACTGCGGAGGGTCTACAGACAGTATGGAATTGTTCAGTGCATGCCCCAAGGCATTGCATATTATGCCCGACATCAGAGTTATACAACAGATTGGGGGCCATCTCTATCTTATGATACCATAGTAGAGGGATACCATGCTCTACAACCTTCAACTTGGGATATGCATCGTGATATTGTAGAGGCACTAGTGACTATGGAGTATGCACAATATCTTGCATTACATCCATGCCCTCAGATTACCATTCCTGATGAGCCGGCTCCACTACTCGCAAAGGTGGATGTTGTGGAGGATCCAACTATAGCTGTTGAGGCGAAGGAGGATAGTGGGGATGATAGTGAGGCGAGTAGTAGTGATGAGAGCACCAGTGATGATGGAGATGATGGTGATGACGGTGGCAAAGGGGTTGTGGCCGGCAGCACAGGTCCATCCACTAGTAGGCCTCGTAAGAGGCAAGCAGTGGAGATTTCTTCTACAGATCATTAGACACAAATTTCCAGCTTACAAGTGCAGATACAGACTCTGCAGGGGCAGTTTGTTCAAGCACAAGGTTTACTTGCACAAACACAGACGTAGTTATAGATCTAGGCAGAGACTCATGCACATGCCTTAGCTCAGGTACAGGGATAGTTGGCAGATGCGCAAACACAGATTGTCACATTGACATCGGAGAGGGACAGTGCCAGGCAGATTGTAGAGCAGGCACAAGGGACTGTTGAGAATTTACAACAGATAGCCAATGGTACCACCGTTGGTGATTATATGAGGGAGGTTCTCCATGTTGGCTGAGAGGCAGAGTTTTACAGAGGCTGTTACCATGATGTTGTTCCTTATGAGCAGAGAGTTAGTTATGCACCGTCCAGATCTGACAGGACACATACCAGGATGGTTAACGAGGGTGTGATGCAACCTCCATGGAGAGATCCGATAGATCTGGGTGCTTCTGGTGGGGGAGGTACTGGTCCTGAGATGCCTGCACCGTCTGGCAGTAGCAGATCCTAGGTGCCCCTATATGATTCTGTGATATACTTTTGAGACATGATGTATACTTCGATTTAGCTAGTTTTGATGATATATCTCTTTTATTTCAGACTTCATTGTATACTTGACATTGATGATTTATATGATATGCAACCGATTTTTATCGATCTATGATGGTTCTATTATAATTCTATGATGGATGCATTTACTTTCAATGTTCTATATGCTATGTGATGATTCTAATTATGATTCTAGATGATCATGTGATTTGCTATGGTTTATGATGGTCTATTTAATGAATGATGTATGCATGTATGTTGTCGATGTATATATGCATGATTATTTTCTTTTTATATGATGATTGTCTTTATACATGAATGTGGATGTAATGATGTGATGCTAATGGGATGTATGTTCCTATGTTGATATAAATGTGAAAATAGATGATGTATGATATAAATTATGAATTGATGGAAATGCAATAATATGATGTAATAATAAAATGATGAATGGATTATGATGTATTTTAATGTGTGGTAGTAATGTATTGATAATAAAATGTGAATGGATAATGTGATGACTTGATATGGGAGAAATAATTAGTGAATGGATGAAAAATGAAATGATATGATTTAGTTTTGAAATTTTCTCTTAGAACTTTTATATGATATGGAGAAATATGAATACAACATGATTTGACTTAAAATGTATGAATGATGAATAGAAAATGCCTTCTAATGTGAAAAATGTTGATGCAACTACATGGTTATGATGATGTTTTTGTTTTATGTCAAGTATACTCAATCTTATTAATAGAAAAGATAATCATCAATTTGAATCCTTTTTATAACAAACACTCAGCAGATTTTATGAATGCAATCTAATTTTATCATGCAAAACTATATGCAAACTATTGGAATTTTAACAGTACTTTTGTGCTTTGTATCATCATAGAGCTTTAAAAATGTTGAAAGTGAGTACAACCATTAATGGTATAATTTAGACCATGATGACCTGAGTATGACTTCCATGATTTTTGATATCGCAAGTGAACACAAGCATTGAGCTATAATTAAACTGAGATGACCTGAGCATTTATTGAGTAAATAAAAAAGGATCAATCATTTTAGTGTGTGTATTCTGAATGTCATCAGTGATACATTTGTAGAGCACGTCCCATGACAATTCACACATTAAATAATTAATTCCCAAACAACATACAAATGAAAATACCATTCTTCTTCCTAGCTTCTCTAGTTCAATTCATCATCGAGTTGCTCCAAGGAAATGATAAATAATCGAAAATACAACATATCCAACCTTTAATTAAAGTGTTTCAATCATTATTCAGATTAGATCATCCATCCAAATTTTGTGATGTTTTTTTGTGATTTTATGAGATTCTGGACCAAACCTAACCTACTGACCTATCCTAGGGGCCTCGGGGGCTGATCAAAGATTAGCCTTGCCTACGTTATACACGCATAGACCACGTAGTTCAACTGACATAGACTCATGTTTTTGGCTTGAATTTTTGAGACTGACTTTTTGACTTGGTTTTGGATTTTGATATGATACGGATGTTCGAAGTGTTTCTGATGGTGATGGATGTTCTATGTTGGGTTGTGTTTCGATCATTGTTTTTGTTGCGTTTTGCTAAGCTAGTTTTGCTTTATTTCTGCCAGTGATGTGTAGATGTTGTCCTCAAGCTAGGGTGAGACATGGCTATTTGCATTGATATGATAATGGATGCAAAGTGATGGTGAAAGTAACGACCATGATATGTACCCCAATAGATGGTGAAAGCTGGTTAAATCACAAGTAGCGCCTGTTTCTAGGTCTTCACTATATGTTTTTATTGCACTTTTCATATTTTTATGATCTCTTTTTATTTTGATTTTCTTTTTCTATTACCAAGATGCCTGTTGCTAAGTTTTCATCAAGGAAACCATTTTTCAGAAGTTTGAAATGTGCACTAGGTGATTTAGGTGTAGTATCTTCTGAGATGGATACTGTTGAGAGGTTCATCAAACAAATATCCTTCAAGTGTTGATAGATGATAATCACCTGATCCATGCTCCTACTTGTTCTTCTGCTTCTTCCAATGTTTTTGTAAGCTATTTAGGCTTCCTAGTTGTTTAAATTAGCACTATTATTGTGATTGTGACAAATTTTTTAGCTTACTAAAATACAAATATAATTAGACTGATGGAAAATGAAATAAAGGAGTATGCTAGCAATTGTCAAGAGTGGGGCTCTCAGATTCATGACCAAAATTAGGATGTTATCGGTCCAAATGGTAGGTGAGAAGGTTTAATTCGACAAGAATTTGATCTGCTCTGTGAAAATACATACATGGAGGTAACACAAGGGAAGAACATATGTGTGAAAGAAACTCAACGGATATTTAATAAGTGATTAAACCAACTAGGGAGTTGTTGAATGGTCAGAATGGGTTACAGTTTGGTTTGGAGGACATCAGAAGTGAATATGAGGGAGTCCTGGTGGAGCAAGAATCGACTCAGAGAGTTTGCAATTAAGGAAAGGTGCAGAGCACACAAATGGGTGAGGAAGAGTGGACCCAGAGGAAAAAAATGGTTGGTTTAGTCAGGGAGGACTGGGTCAGACAAGACGAACAACAAATTGGGTTGGAGGATATCAGGAGTGACAGTGAGGTAGGTCTAGCTGAAAAAGAAACATCACAGAAATTGGGAAATCAAGAAAATGAACAGACAACCCACATGGGAGAGGAGGTGTGGGCCTAGAAACAGATTCCTATTGCTCAAAATCGAGCACAAAAGCCTAGAGAATTGTGGGACCAAGACTGGCATGGGGACAACAACAATGAGGGCTATAATGAATCTTGGGATAAGTTGGATTTATGTAAAGCCCTAGGAGAAACAACTATTTTCAAAGATATACCTATATCACCCATAAGGAATCTTGAGAATGCCTTTGATGGAGTCCGAGACAGTGGGGGGAATATGGAAGGCTCAACATCAGAGTCAAAGTCGGATGAGGAACAGGGTGAAGAGGATTTACTGGGTCTTCAAGATAGCATTGGAATAGTTGAAAAATGCTCTATTAAATAGTCTTCAGCCACAAACAACAAAGTGAAATGTGATAAGAAGTGTAGAAGAGGGCCAAAAACAAACAGAATGAGGCTTGAGTTAGCAGGGAACGCAGCGGGCCAAAGCAAGCTTAGATCGGGAAAAATCTATGCCTTTTCTCGACAGTCATGAAGATCCTTTCGTGGAATGTTAGGGACTACAATTCCCCTGACAAGATTCATTTGATCAAAAGATGTTTTGATCAAACGAGATCGACATTGATTCTATTACAAGAAACGAAAATAAAGAAGTCTGAAATGGATGGGTTTACAAGATGTTTTGGGCGTTGGCATAGTTCTTTCTCAGAAGAAATGGGTGCATCTGGGGGATTGGGAATTCTTTGGAATGACTCACTGGTGGATGTACAAATTCTAAGGTAGGAAATAAACTAGCAGTGGGGAAAAGTGGAATCCAGACATTTGAGAGTGAGCTTCTAGATTCTGAATATATATGGTCCTAACAATTCAACACAAAAAATAAATTTATGGCAAGAACTTTCTTGTCTGTTGGCTGGGAGGGAGGGTGAAATGTGTCTTCTCGGCAGGGACTTCAATGCAGTCATGCGACCTTCAGACAAATTGGGGGGTTTATGTTGGTTTTGAAGAGTCAACAGGACTTTTGTGATTGTGCAATGAATAATGGTTTGATTGAGCTACCTTTCAGAAATGGGGAATTTACTTGGACCAACAGACGTGGGGGTTTTCTAAACATAGCAAAAAAATTACATAGATTTTTTCTAGCTAGGAATTGGGTTGAGCAGCATTGGCAATGTGATGCAGAGATTCTACCCATAATTGGTTCAGATCATTATCCAATAAGTTTGAGGATCCAAGATGAGGCAACACCGGTTAGGTGTCCATTCAAATTTGAAACAATGTGGTTTAGGGCTGATAATTTTAAGGCATTAATAGAAAGCTAGTGGAAGAAAGCTCCATTACGATCAAGAAATAAATATTTCATTTTCTTTAAAAAATTATAGTTTTTGAAAGAACAATTGAAGTTATGGAACAGGGAGTCCTTTAATAATATTTTTGAGGAGAAACTGCGATTAGAAGAGAAACTAGGTGCCTTACATACAAGAATAATTGCTCAAGGCATGTCGGAGGAAGATTTTCTACAGGAAAAGGAACTCAATAAAGTTTATGCAGAAATACTGGCAAGAGAAGAACTTTTTTGGAGGCAAAAATCTAGAGAGACTTGGCTAAAAGAAGGAGACAGAAATTTTGAGTTTTTCCATAACTCGGTGAAATTTCATAGGTCGAACAGCAGGATCCTATCTATATAGAATAACAATGGGGAATTTCTAAATGATGTTGCTCAAATTAACCAAGAGGCGGTGAGGTTCTTCACATAAAGTTTCAATATGACTACAGATGGGCTAAACCAGGACATGGATATTTTGGATGTGATCCCGAGTTGTATCTCAGAGGGCCAAAACATGATGCTAATGGAGGAGGTTTCTTTAAAGGAGGTTAAATGTGCTTTATTTGGTTTGGGGGGAGACAAGGCTCTGGGTCCTGGTTTGTGTTTGCTCAAGATTTGTGGGAAGTAGTTGAAGAATCAAGGAAGGAGGGCTTCATCTTGAAAGATATCAATAATACTTTCATTTCTCTCATTCTGAAGAGAGATAATGTGAATTCCTTTGATGATTTTCGCCCCATTTCTTTGTGCAATACAGTTTATAAAGTAATCTCTAAAGTATTGGTGAATAGATTAAAATTGGTCTTGAACTCAATAATTTCGACCGAACAGAGTGGCTTCTCACCAAATCGGTCAATTTTTGAAGGGGTAATTGTGGCACATGAAACCATTCATTCGGTTAGGATGGCGAAAGTGGAAAAAATGATGGTGAAACTGGATATTAAACATGCTTATGATGAAGTAAACAGGTCTTTTCTTTTGAAAGTTTTAGCAAAATTTGGTTATAGTAAGGAATGGTTAAAATGGATAGAAACTTGCATTACTTCTCCTAGGTTTTTAGTGCTAGTTAATGGGAGCCCTCAAGGTTTTTTCAAGTCTAGAAAGGGGATCAAACAAGGTGATCCTTTATTGCCTTTCCTTTTCATCATTTTGGCCGAGGTGCTTGGCAGATTAATTGCACAAAAATGTAGAGATGGGCAGTGGAAGGGTATCAAAGTGGCAGAGGGGATAGTACCAGTTTCACATTTACAATTTGCAAATGATATGTTTCTGATGGGGGATGCCACTCTAGTTGAGGCCCGAGTGATGAAGAGAGTAATGGATAAGTATGGTCTGGCTTCGGGACAATGTATCAATTAGGGGAAGCTGGAAATTTTCTTCTTCAACACTCCAAAATAGAGGCAAAAAGATATATGTGGTATGTTGGCGATGCAGGCTGGTAAACTCCCAAGCAAATTTTTGGGGATTCCTTTGTTTGGGGGAGCAAATAAAACAAAAATTGGGAAAGCTTTGGTGGATTCCTGCCTCAAAATAATGGATGGATGGAAAAGCAAATGGTTAACTTTAGCGGGCAGAATATTAATGCTTAAAACTGTGATATTGGCTATTCCAATCTACTCAATGATGTGTTTAAGAATCCCAAAGAAAGTGATAAACTCTATTGGACAACTTATGAGAAAGTTTTTTTGGAATGGATCTAGGGAGGATGACAAAATCCCCCTCCTATCTTGGGACAAGATCTGCAGAGCAAAACATAAGGGGGGTGTTGGGTTAAGAAATTGGCAACTGTTAAATGAGGCCCTAGGGGCTAAACTTGTATGGAGTTTATATGCTAACCCAGATCTGTTATGGGTGAAAGTCTTAAAATAAAAATACCTAGACACAGATGATGAGCATTGAATATTCTCTATTCGCAATCCTCCTATGGGGTCAGTGATCTAGAACTTTATTATCTCTTGTAGGCCTGTGATAGTCAATCACCTAATGTGGTAGATTGTTAATGGTCTAAAGAAAAATTTCTAGGAGGATTCTTGGAATGGGATGCCAAATTTGAATGAGTATCTAGATCTTTCATCCCTCAAAAAATATTTTTCCCAACGGTGGGGGATCAAAGTTAGAGACTATATGGTTGTGAAATCGGGTTTGTTGGGGCAAGAATGGGGTTGGAAAGAGGTGCCTTAGGAGGATTTAAATCCTTGACAGATTCAACAGACGTGAAAGATATTCCTTGAGCGGAGGATTCAAATCTTTGGGAATGAGGATAAGATCATTTGGTGTGGATCCTCTTTTGGTTGATACTCGATGAAGATTGGGTATCAATTGTTGGATTCAGAAGAGCGAGAGAATTTTTGGGCAAAGGATCTTTATTGGACTAAGGATTGCCTGCCCAAGGCAGGAACCTTTGCTTGGTTAGCTATTAAAGGGTGAATCCTCATGGGAGAAAGAAGAAAATGTTTGGGGCTAGCAGGATGTTCAAAGTGTGTCATGTGTGGCAAGGCTGAGGAGTCGGCTGATCACCTATTACTACAATGTGAGGTGGTTGGGATGTGTTGGGGACATGTCATACAGAAATTGAACTGGCATAGTCCTTTCCCATTGACCTTAAAATATTTGTTTGAAAGTTGGCCAAGAAAGGCAAAGAAAATGCTGCTATCTAGTGTTTGGCTATGTACGACTTCGCTAATCATATGGGAAATATGGAAAGAAAGGAATCAAAGGATTTTTTAGATAAATGTGAACCTACATCTAGAATGATATGTAGAATAGATTAGAGTATTGAAGAAGTGGTGAGTAGTGTTGCGTCTCAGTCACAAAATTGGCGGCATCCATTCGCTCTAGAGGACATGTTAGTTCAACGAGCCTGGCCTGGAATCCATTTAAGAAACTTAATGGGTAAGATTAAGACGTCTCCTAAAGAGTAAAGGGAGGTGGAGGTGGTCTGGAAAAAACCATTGGAGGGATGGTGTAAAGTAAATTTTGATGGAGCTGCACGTGGAAACCCAGGACCATCAGGGCTTGGGGCTATTGCTCGGGATTGCTTAGGCAATACGTTAGAAATTGCAGCAAAGAAATTACCTCCCGGGACTAATAATGTAGCCGAAGAAAATGCTGCCTTAGTAGCAATAAAACTTGCAAAAAGTTTTGGAGTCAAGAAGCTCCATTTAGAGGGTGATTCACTCATAATTGTTCAAGCGATCATGGGAGCAGGAATTAAGGTATGGCATCTCCAAAATATAATAAAGGAAATTGTAGAAGAATTAAAAATGTTTGAAAATTTTAACATATCCCATATAAGGAGAGAAGGAAACAAGGAGGTTGACGTCCTATCCAAGTGGGCAATATCATTGTTGGATGATGAGGGAGTGGTTATTGAAGACCTTAGAAACTATCAAATGTTAGATGGAGAAACGACTAGCTTTTCGAAAACACAAGAAGGTAGTTTGTGCATTAATGAGGGAGTCATATCCTCTGAGCAATAGGGCGAATCAAGAACAAGTAAAGGATAGATGATATGGTGGAGTACAGGAGGTGGCGGCATCCTTGGAAAGATGGAAGGCCAGATTTGGCCTTGACACATACATTTTTGAAGTGACTGAAATCACAAGGAACGCGTGGGAAAAGTTGAGTTTAGTTCGGATAAGAAATTTGAAGTAGTGTTGCAAGTTGGTGGCGAAGGAAGTGAATGTGCAATGATGCCCATTTAAGTTTGAGTAGACGGATACCTGGAGAAGGAAAGATGTGGGCTTTAAAGCCTCGAGATGCAAAAAAGAAATGGCACAATGTGAAATAAATTAGTGAAGAAGTGAGAACTTTCTGGTACAAAAATGGAGACAATGATGGGGTTTTCAACCAAGCTACAACAAAAAGCATTCTTTGGGAAACCAATGGTTAAAAGGCTGAAGAAGCTTCTGAAAGTGACGAACGATGAAGTTGTCAACGCAGTAATGGAAACACTAGGTCCACATTTTTAGGACATGACACACAAGGGGAGACAGAATGCTGACATTGCATCGATGATATTCGCGTGGGGATGGAAATAGGCGAGGAGCCACAAGAAATCAAACGAATTATGCTCAGTTTGTTTCAGGAGGAACTTCTAGACAAGATAGAGTCGTTTCTTGAATGGGTTGTTCTTGGTGTGGGTTTTGATGTCTCCAAAGGAATTGAAGAGATGGATGAGGCTGCTAATGAAGGGTTAGTTCTGTTCATTAGGTGGCAGAAGTTGACGGGCAGGGAGCTATACAAGCTAAATGTGATTATGGCGTGGGAAAATTTGAAGGTAGAGTTATGCAGGCAAGAGACAAGCTGACGCTAGGAGGTAGCCACTATCCCAAAATTGGTTCCAAAAAAAAAGAGGTCAGAGTGTAGAAGAGGAGGACTAGGGGGATTTTAATGAACAGGGAAATATGAGCAATTAAATGGGGCAAAAGCTGGTTTTTTGGAGATAGAGTAATTTTTTGGACGGGTCGTATATATAGTTCCTTATTGACGAAGGATGGGAAAGGTGGTGGAAGGCACCAACAAGCAAGATTGAAGGGTTGAACGGAAAAAGTTGCAAGGGTCGAGTGGAAGGTTAAGAGGAGGGATAATCTTGGGTAGTTTTTTGACTGGAAATTAGCGGAAAGGAATGGTGGTCGATCAGGGGTTTGGGTTTAGAATCGTGTGAAGGCTCTATTAGGTGTAGGATTTTGTATTGTAGTTATATTTCAGGCATTAGAAAAATGTCTGCCACTTTATATGTAATGATGCTTTAATTTCAATAAAATTATCTTGTTACCTATCAAAAAAAAAAACAAATTAACCACTACAAATAACCTCTTCAATAGTCAATTTAGGATAAAATAACACCCCAACAACTATAACAACAAAAAACCCAAGTCTGATATAACTGTAATAAGTGATCAAAAATAGTGGCAACAGTTGGGGTACTAAAAAAATTAAGTTTTCAAGTTTGTTCAAGGAGTCTTCTTGATATACCAATAGTTGGATGAAACCTTACACCTTCAATAACTCATCAAACCTATACTTCAACAGGGTCACATTTAAACAACACTACAAAAATAAATGTATATAACCAAATAAAAAAATGTAGGTTTGAAAATATTATCCCAAAAAAAATATAAAACCTATAACAAGGCCAAATAACCTCCACAACTAAATTTTCCCTACAATGCTAATCATAATTTTCATAGCCTCAAATATTTTCAAACCCTATAAACAACCTTTCCCAGCAAGGGAATGGTATGACCAATTAGGGAAACACCAAACCATTAGAATTGTACGATCAACAAATAGGGAACTCCAAATCACCTAAAACTCATCAACAATCTCAACAAAAAGACAACAATCAAGCCCCAAAAACCCGCACATCAAAAAATCATGTAAATCTTCTTCTTTTTTAAACCCCAAAATCCAAAATTCTATGAATACCAATGTGATTCTTGCATGAAATCATTCTACCAACTAGGGAGGATATTTCACCACAAAAACTAGTGATTTGATGAGGGTTTTCATCCTCAATCAACCTTGGAAGAACTTCTCTATTCACTCCAATAGCATCATTTTATGTGTACAAAATTGAATAATACAAATGAGAGCCTGAAACCCCTTTTTATAGCTTTTTCACCACTTTTTCAAAAAGCATTTTTTTCCATTGCTTTTCGAAAAAACACCTTTTGCTTTTTTTCGACAAAATCACTTTTTTGCTTATTTAAAATGACTTTTTGTCTAATTTCCCTTTCCCTTAGGCATCCATGTGAGGGCATAACATAACTTTATTAAATTAAAACACTAAAGTAAGTATTATAACATTAACTTTATAAATTTAGTGTAGTAATTTAAATAATCCAAACCACTTTTCAAAAAGCATTGACAAGGCATTGAAAATAGAAACTTATCACACCAAGAAGAAGTTGATGTTAAAGAATTATGTCAGGTGCCAAAACAAGAACTTACTAAAATAACAATGTTCTCCAAGAAATGTGGAGAATAACCTAGATGGCCAAAAATACTACAAAGAGCATCACCACAAGCTTAAATACCACACCAAAACAACCCTGGGTGCCAAGAAACCCTAAAACTGAACTCTCCAAGAACATTGGATTTCTTCTAGCTCACTTGGAAACTTAGAAAAAACTTTGAAAATTAGCCAACACTCACAGAACAATATGGCATAAAATTTGGGACATTCTATCATTACTATGAAATTTAGTTTTGGTGTGCTTGCCAAGTGTGCAACCCTTGTGTAATCTGATCTTCTCTATCTCAAAGCTCAGTAATCCTAAACCATATCTCAAGAGAGTTAGAGCTCCATAGTTCAAGTGACTGAGTCTCTTATGTCAAAGCTCACATAATTTTTCATTTTCATGTAGCAGGGATTCATATTTGATAGGATTTGAAATGAACCTACAAAAAACACCATCTTGTATACCTCTAGTCAATACTTGACAAAATCTTGGTTGCAATTTTTTATGATAACTTGTTGATCATGAAACTCATTCACACACATAAGATATGTCATGGTGGAAACTGAAAGTATATACTTTTTGAATCTTAGAACATATATAACATCACATTAAGGCATACAAAAAGATATAATTAAAATCCTTGTAATATAATATGTAGCATCATCACTAAACTCTATTTGTATACCAATCTTTTGCTCCTAAATTCTACAAGTTAGGTCATGTGTCTTTAATATTGATGTTACACTATCCACATACCACTCTACACTACAAATGGTGTTAGTGGATAAGAATGACAATGTGGAGAAGGTTGCCTCAATCCTAGGTGAAAACTCATCCACTACTAAATCTTGTGCGGTCCCTAAAATCTACTTTTGTTCATGTTACTTGCACTTACCCTTTTTCTTCTTAGGACACTTTAGAAGCATAGTAATTGTTCTCATGGAATTTGAAAAACTTGATATGGCTCAATTCTTTCTTCCCCTACTGAGAAGGAGTTGAGTCCTCCTTTTCTTTATTTCCCTTCCCAAGTCGTTTCAAGCTACCTTTCTAGATGAAATTATCTTCCCAATGAGAGTGTGGTTATGGATTTTTCCTCATCTTTCTAATGAGGGCTTGGTTATGAATATCTTCCATTCTAATAAACTAGATTCATCTCTAGGTTCTTCTTAGATGAAATCATGAAATCATCACAAAGCTTCTCAAAAGTTGGAAGCTTCTCATGAGAATAATGGCCCTAAACAAATGGATCCCAAGATGGAAAGAACCCATTTAAGACTATGGGAACCAACTCTTCATCATCCACCTTTCTCCCAATTATAGGAAGTTGATCACAAAGTTTTGATATCCAATAGGTAGGTGGATATTTTATTTGTGTCACTCATAAATGTGGCACTAAGCTTGTTCTTTAGCAGAATCTTACAATAAATGTTCACACTATGATATAGAATAATCAACACATCATAAATCTCCTTTGTTGTCCTCTTCTTTGCAATGTGAGGAATCAAATAATCTAAGATGATTCACTTTTATTTAGCCATAATTTCAACCAATTGAATAAGATCAATGGGAGGTACAATCATGGTGTCCATGTAGACCAAACAAAAAAATTCTTCAAATAGCATACATAATATGTCATTCTAAGATGTAAAATTTGAAGCACCCTCTATGTGATCAAACTCTCTAAAACAAAGACTACTCATGTTTGTATTTGTTGTAACACAGTAAAACTAAGTAAATAAACTAGAAAAAAATGAGATAAGAAACCTATCACAAGTACATATCAACACTCCAATGACTAAAGAAAATAGGGAATCACACCTTACAACATCTCAAGGTCCAAATTTTTTAATCACTGAAGGGCACTAAAATCTTCCAATGTAAATTTCTCTCATAAGTAGCAACACATTCCATTCACAAACTTGGAAGATTTCAGTTATTGTGCTTTGATGTCATGTTAAAATTAAAATCACGGTATGCAAATTATGCACTTAGTGAATTAACTAGAACCCAAAATGCATTCACTTAGTGTAGATTCTACACTTCGTGAATTAACTTGAACTGCTTAATTGAAATTTCAATCAAAATTGCAACCCTAAGTACATTCACCTGCAAACACACTTAGATGAAAGTATGAACACCTAAGACCAATTTTTCTTTATTATTATTCAACTGAAATCAAAATCATACATCAATCATTATTTTGTATTCACAATTTTTTTGCATACATCAATTTGAGCACCCAAGGTTTCTTCAATAGACTTATGGGCTATGCTACCAAGTTTTCCTATAAAGGACCACGTATGGAAAAAAATATGGTTCTAATATGGGTTTGAGTTTAAGACGGCCTTGGGTTCACTCAAGGTTTGTCCTCAAATCCTAAATGAGGGCTCCAATTTATCTACAATACAGGATACCAAATTTGAACGTAATACAAATGAGGGTTTGCTCAAGGTGCAACATAGAATCTCTATAATGCATTCCACCCGAAATGTAAAATCAAAAGAATGGAAAAAAATTGAACATATTAAACTTTAATATAATTCACCAAATTTTATCCAAATGATATATGTTGAAACATAATGTTATTAGGGGTAATAGCCTTATAACATTTATAAATTGTTCTAATATAAAGCTATAAAACCTTCTATATTATATGTTTATTTTAAGCATATCCCATTTGAAAGAATTATAGTCTAATAAAAATTAAATTATTAAGCATATCCCATCTGAAAGAATTATAGCCTTTTAACTATTTATGAATGGTGGTTGTTGAATAGGTGTGATTAATATCCCTTCAAGTATTATGTCATCCTTTCTCCTATATTTGAGGTTCCCTCTCATTTGAGAGTGGATGAATTTGGAGATATATAGTGAATTATATCACTATGCACAAGAGGTATTATTGGCTATGTGGAAGTATATAGGAGTGTCCCGAGGCTCAATCTATTTATTTAATATTCTATTTTGTAAGTGTTTTAACAAAATGACGATTTATGGAAAAAAAAAATTCAAAAGGGTTTTCCCCATGTATATCTTGTGTAATGTGTATAAACTATGCTTGTATGACTCATGTTTTTATTTTTTATTTTGTATATAATGATTAGTATCATAATATCCTAATTTCTATCAAATATCTACAATATAACATAAATTCCAATATTGCTACACTAAACCTCTAGTGACCAAAAGGTAGGTATAGAATTTTACATTAGACTTTATTTTACAAAAGTGAATTAAAGTTATTAACTAATACATATATCGGAGAGGAAAAAAAAATCTAATTGTAATCATGCATAAATTATAATTTTTAAATGCTTTTATACCTAATTGTAAATGTCCACACATTATAACTTTTGTATGTTTATATATTATTAAAAAAATAGAATACTAAAATTATATACAATATTAATATATCATATATATAGACTATAGATCATTAATTTATTTATATATTTATAGATTTCAATTGTTATTAATTTTAATTAATGTAGTACTAAATATTAACATATATAATTCAATATAAGCTTATAAAATTATATTTATTATATATTATAAAATATACTATATTTGTATATTTTTAAATTTTAATATAATAATCTATTTATATTATAAAATTAAATCTATATATAATTAATATAGTATATATATTATACAATATATTTATATAAATATTAAAATATAATATGATAAAATTATATTTATGATATATTAGAAAATATATTTTATTTATATATTTTACTATAATAATATATTACAAAACTATATATACACACAAACACATACTTGTACATGAGGGGGAAAATTACCATACCACATACCCATACCCATCCCTATACCAGAACTGATAACTTAGCTTGTGGACTTCAACACACTCCTAATCATATTTAGCATTTCAACTTAAAAAATAAAAAAATGAGTCATACAAGCATACATCAGTGTTCCATGGGGACGCATCCACCCTAAAACCTCACATTTTTAGGATGGGGATGTCTCAAAGACTTGGGGACTTGGGGGGACATCCCCCCATAGCCCCGCCACTAGTGTCATCATCTCCAAAATATTGTTGAGATGTCAGGTATTTGGACAAAAACGTGGATCAATATTGGAGATAAACTATCCTTGTAATCATATCAAATCAGCTTAATACAATTGAATTAATCCTTCAAAATTTTGCATTGGTTTCCTCAGTTTGTTCATAAGTGTCAATCCGAAGAACGTAATATTTTGAAAGGTGTAGTGGCTATTTACCTAAGGGTTGTTGCTAGCAAGATGAATAAAATGAAATGTAGAGAAAATAGATCCTATAGTATTCAACACACAAAAAATTGTGTAATCTACTATCAAATTTAAGTATTCTTTTAGAGAGACTCAATACGACAGGAAGATAAAAAAAAATAGAGCAACATGAATGTGACATGAATAGACTAGATTTAGTCTTCTACTATCAATAGTCTAAGATAAATCTGCAAACAAAAACTAAAACTTTACACACTTCACATATCATCAAACGCTGAGAACAATGCATTAATAATTAACCATCAACAATGCCTTAAATATATAAGATGAAAAACACTAAACCTACAATCTCACAAATAATCAATTTGTAATTCAAACCTTAAATGATAGCAATACTAAGCCAACATTTAACTCATAACAGTAACAATATTCAAATCATAACAAACATAATAAAAACTTCACCAGGCGTTCTGAGAGTGGGCCCTTCCTCTGGTTCACGAGGTGAATGAAAGAACAATTACGATAATCTACTTAAGTGAAGTCTTTTTTTTTTTTTGCTGGGTAAACCACTGCAGAGGGGCAGCCCCCTATATTAAATATCAAAATAGAATAAATGGTTACAAATTGTGGCAGTTATCCATCATAGCCAATTTGAAAATGGAAGACGTTTCATGCCCATTAAAACATCCAACTACGAACGTATCTAGCTACAGAACAAAGCTAAAAGAGAAAATACAAAAAATGCTAAAGAGCACCCGGGACCGATTGTACTGGACTACGAAGCAGGATGTTATGTTGTTTATTCTTCTTCAACCATCACAGGGCCGTCTTCCTCTAAGTCCTCTGCCACCACCTTTTTCTTGTAGGCTATGTAGTTTGCGATCACTAGGCAATCAACTTTGCACTTCTGGTGTGTTGGACAAAGAACTTTTTCCTCTGGGTCCCTGTCGTCCAACGGGATCCATTCTTCACCTATGCCAAAACCCCAGTCGGTGTCATCCCCAGTTGGAAGGTCAACATTGAAGCCTTCATTCTTCACATACCACAAGGCCCAACCACAAGGTATGTTGGTGGTGAGCTTCGCCGCCCTGAGGAGGAAATTGATGCTTCGGTCATGCACATCCCACAAGTGTTCGAAACCTGTAGGGTCAACCGTCCTGATCAATGGGAACTTTGTCACCTCCCGGCCTTGAATGCTTAGCACATTGTAGTGCTAGGGCATAGGGATGAGATTATTGTCACCGACGTTGTCAAGGGCCCCATCGATGTCACCCAACCAGGCGTGATTAAACACCATCTGGGTTAGCTTCTTCGCCAAAGATTTCGGGACTCCCATGTGGAGGCTGACCGCTAGGAACATGACTGGGATTTCCACATTTTACCTGAACCTATGGTATGCCTTGAGAAATTCTAGGCCCAACACCTTCTTGGTTGCTTCTAGCACAACCGAGTGAGAGCAGGCCATTATCCCACTGAACCTTTTGTTTGTAATTTCTCCACAGAATGCCCGTTGTTGCTTCTCAGTGTCCAAAGCCAGTGGCGTCTCCATTCTTGTTGAGGAGGTTCAAAGCGCTTCTGACGGACCGGGCTTGCCTTTTTTGTTTTTTGTTTTGGGAATGCTTGGCTCCGAATGGAGAATTAAACAATAGCCGAACCAAATATCAAAAGTCAAGCCATTGCAAACAAAAATAGAAATAAAATCGCATATATCAAAAGTTTAATACAAAGTCATATATTATGTTGATGGCTGAAACTATAACATATTTATATAGATGAAAATATACCACTGATAAGTCTTGGAAACAGATAACAATATGTTTGTTGTGGCCTATGACCAACAAGCCAAAATAATAAGAATCTAAACTTACTTGCTAAATACAAATAATAGTTATAACAGTCTTTTGGAATTTTACAAAACAAAGATAAGACTTGGAAATAGAAAGATCTGCAGCTCCTCCATCGCACAATTGTCAACCCAAGATCCAACTTAATTAGATCTAGCTAAAAACCATCCAAATTGAACTAATTACTCCATGATTTGATAAATCAAGGCATCTTGTTGTCTTTTTATGATATTAAACATTTTCTATTTTTCTAACATAATTAGTGGCATAAGGACTTCAGAAAAAGGCAATTAAAATAGATATGGAAGGAACATAAAAGGCTTAAAACAAAACACATTTCTTTCTCATCATTTTCCCCTAGATAATGAATTTGCATGTCCTCATGCAAACATTTGGTATAAACCATGCATTTTTCTTGAAGATAATTGTTGTGTCATTTTGGTAATATCCTTGAACTAGAATGACTTTAGTTCTTCCACTCTCTATTCAAATTCATGAACAAGGATATGGAGTTCATTTATTCTACCCAATTCCTCCTTCAATCTACCGATTTCCTCCTTCTGCTGAAAATTGATTGTGTTGAGCTCCTGTAGTGTGTCTTTAATCCCTAATTTTCTTCTTTGAGTTGTTCAACCACAATACATATTTCCTAATCCTCCTATTTAGGTGATATTGTGTGTTCCTCCTGCATTGTATCAACTTCATTAGGAATGAGGGAATCATTCAAATTCAGAGATTCCACTACCTTTGGTGGTGAGTCACATATGCTCTCAATGACCTTCTCTATTTGTTTTTGTCCTTCCTCTAGGTTGAACTTAGAAGAGGGGCTTCTATCTGCTTGACCAGAGACATCATTTTCTATCTATGGGGGAATGTCTTCTTGATTGTTGGTATTCTCCATATTAGGGATATCCTCTTGCTTAGAAGAAATTTATTCCTCATGTTCAAAAGGAACCTCTTCCTCATGTTTAGAAGGAACTTATTCCTCCTATTCAGTAGGAATATCATCCTCTTGCTTGAGGATATTCTCAATAGGTACATTCCCTTCTGTGGATATATCCTGAAAATTATTTTCTTGCTCAAATTGATTGTTGCCTTGTGCATCAAAACCCTCTTCATCAAAACCCACATTTTCTTCCTGACCAGGGGATTTCATTTGTTCTTGTCGAGCTTGTTCTTTTTGTTTCTATCAATTTTGCATGTAGTGTTACCTACTCATTTTATCTTTACCTTTATTATGATTTGAACCCGTAATTTCTATGTCTTCATGAGGCAGGTCTGAATTACCCATAGAAATAGAAATGTTCACAAGATTGGTTAATTTGTCCTTAAGGACAACTTTTACCCTCTTACATTTTGCTCGACTTTGTTTATCACTCTGTTGAGGAGAACTGCCACCCACTACCTTCTTATTCTTTGCAAGGCTTGTATCCTTAATTGCATAGACCTTGGGGATATCATCAAGAGTTTTATCAGCTAACTGATTCTTAGGTTTTTCAGAAGCTTCACTATTAGAACCCTCTTTTTGCACAAAAACATCCCATTCTACATGAGGATTTTCTAAAATTAGTCCATGCATAACAATCAACTTAATTAATCCATGATGGTAAAGAGAGTTTATATGCGCACATCAAACCTCAATGCATAAAAATTACAAGGATAAAAATAGATAGAAGGTAACATTAATTAGAATACCATTACGTAGATGCAACATGAGCCTAAAATGATGAGAAAATATATACGCATACCTACCTTCACAAGTGACATACTGAATGAGGAACTTGGAAACATCAGTTCACAGTGGAGGAAGAGAGTTTTTCTTTGTTCATTGACCTTGCACCATTTGGAAAAATTCTCCCCTATGTAAAATCTACTTCCATGCATACTTAAGGTTTGTAACCCTACTGAAGCCAGTAGGAAAGAATGTATCACTGGATAAAGGAAGTCCAATGATTGTAGCAATTGTCTTCACTGTAACTTGTAATGTTCGGCCTCTCAAGGTTACTTAATTTCAATAAAATCCCATGGAAAACTCTCGAGCCACTTCATCATCAAAACCATGTAATTTCCTAAAATAACCAATCTAGGAAGCTTGCTTGAAAATATTATACAATTCTAGGTAGATTCTGAGTTAGCTCATAGAGGTAGGCTCCCTTCGTGTGTGATTTCCTCCCATTGTGTGGTAGGAAGTTTTCAAGCAAATTGAATAGTGGCTATGGCAGTTTGTGATCACTTTGTACAATGACTATGGTGGTATGGAAGCAAAACCCATGATGGTAATAATATGTTGCATAGTACAAATGGTAGATCGAGTACTGAATAGACCAGATAATGAGGATGGCAGTTATTGGATGGTTAATGGAGGGTGAGGTGGCAGGTTAATTCAAATATATCAATGTTTAATAATGCAAAGAACTCATACAACACATAAGACAAAACTCCCTCCCCCTAGCTAAATGATGAACCCATCTCGGGGCATGCACACCAATCATATTAAAAAATATTAAATATTAAATAGAAAAAGAATAGAAAAGATTACCCATTACCAAATATTGTTGGATGAGATTGTTACCATTTTTTCACTACAGCTCAAATGGTGGAGCTGATTTAAATACTGTTATATTGTAAAGTGGAAATGCAGTTATTTTTTAATATGCTTGAGTGCACTTCATTTTATTTCATCAAGTGACAGTTGTGCAGGTGTTTTGAGAAACTGAGTTTCAAAGTATCATTCATGTTTTGCATAAATCAAATGGAATATAGAACTGAGTATATGAATGATAAAGCATAATTCTTTCATTTATTTCATGAAATGATGCATTTTTTACATAAGTGATTTGATTGCGAGAATACAAATGCTGGTACAATCTTGCATTTTAATGATTTTCTTTTAGAACGAAAATGAAAGAACAAAATTAAACATCCACACAAGTCATGGTTTTAGCCATTTCCATTTATAACAGGAAAGGAAATATACAACTAGATATAAAAATTAGATAACGTTAGATATATCCTTCATTGCCTGAGTTGGTCTTCAGTTGGTTTTCTCGAGGCTGGCTCCTTTCTGTTTTTGCTCCCGAATGTACCTACAATAGTTTGAGAAGGGTGTCAATTAAGAGCTCGGGATATGAATAACACTAAATTTCATACTAACATAGATATATTTAAATCCTTACAGTGTAGAGAAATAGCTAATGGAAAGAGCAGAAGCATGAATTGAAAGAGAGAGAAAACATCATCATTCTTTGTTTTGTTTTTTTGTGCTAACACATTTTGTTTTGTATAGGAAAAGCCATGTAGCTGTTTATCTTTTGAAGACCAAGCATGTGGGGAAAAATGGGCTCCCACAAGGGTAGAGCCCGACATGCTACCCTTATATGTTACACAAGGGCCGAGAGAGGAAGATGCAATCAACATGCTCTTTTGAGATTTACAACTGAATAAGTAATCGAACTACCATGCATTTATAACAATCAAATCAACATACGGAAGTGAAAATTGAAAATGAATGATAATTGGACAGCTTGTTTTAGTTAAAATTATCAATCTATCATGTTTTTATGAAAGGTTCGGTTTTGCTGTCATAATATTGTTTTGTTTTTTTTTAAGGTTGTTCGCTTTATAGTGTTGTTTCATATTTTCTGTTTTGGAACAACAGTGCTCTATCTCTTAACAATGATAGTTAACAGGCATACATATGCCTCATTACCAGATTATTTTAAAAAAATGGGATTACCTGTAGGAGTTTCAAGTCCACATGTACGTTATGCATGGAGAGTGCTAGGTATAGAAACTAAGGATATGCAAGGACAGGTAAGGATGTGAAGAGTTTGTTGCTAGAATAAGCAGAGAATATCAAAGCATGAAGGAGCTTTACAGATGCAGCTGGAAAAATATGTATAGAGTCTGGTATTCTTCAAATTTTCATTATTTCAGGCATACCCACATGATGGGTTTGGATCCAAATAAAAGTTTATCACGGTTTCTTTCTAGAATTTTACATAAGCATGTTTGTTAACAATACAAATTTATTCGAAATGATGGATACCCACATTGGGTTTTGGCAAGAGTGTAGTATTTTCAAAATACAGGAAGCTCATCTGAGAATTTCAATTCAAAATACAAATTTTCTTCATAGTTGACAAATATCAATTTTGGGGTTTTGAGTAAAACACAAAAATACAAAATACCCATATACAAAATTTTACTCAAATGCAGATTTTTCTTCATATAAGGAAGTACCCACATGGGGTTTTCAGCAAATAATCAAAAGATAATCAGGTTCTTTCAAGATACAGTTTACCCATGTATGGAGTTTTGTAGAGTTTAGAATAAAATTGAAACACAGTGAAGGGGGGTTGAGATCGAATCTTGGAGAGACCCATAATACACTTTATTGTTATTTAGAACAGATTTCTTTCATATCAAAAGCCCACTTTCAGATTGTTCATCATACAATTTTCTCATTTTTTCAGAATACCCATATGGGGGTTTTGAAAATAAAATACATATAGTTCATTTTCCAGATTACCCATGAGTGTTTTTTACAAAAAAATGCTTGATAAGCATCATGGGTCGAATCTAGTAGGAGGTTCAGTTACTGTTTTCAGGAAATGATAAAACCCATTTTACGTTTGCTATCTAATTCTTAGAATCAAGCAAAGAATACATGGAGTGTGAGTTTCTTCATAGGAAAATCATCAATCAAACAATGTCATGCCACGGCCTGTCAGGAGGATAATGCATAGAATTTTCATAACAAATAAGCTTCAGCTCAATCATTCATGGCACGACCAGTCAATAGGCCTGCATTTTCTAGAAAATAACATTCATTTTTTTGTATAGGTAAAGCTCGTAGGCTTTAGTTTGGGAGAAGAAAATACATAAAATAATGGAGCAAGGAAGAACTTACCATTATGATGGATGTGGAAGAACACACAAGCCGCGCCCAAGCTCTTTTTGGAGCTCACAGTGCATGGGTCAGTTTCACCAGTGGCGCCCAAGGTAGAGATAAGAAAGAAGAGAGTAAATGATACAATAAAATCAGAGGTGAGTAAAGGAGAAGCTGCGGCCTTAAGAGGCTATTTCTTGTTTTCAAAACAATGGAGAGAGCTCATAATACAAATAATTTAACTCACCATTCTTGATGTGAGAGTGGTCGACCAGAATAGAGGAGTAGTCTGAAGTTTCCAAAGCATTCCAAGCTGTAGGATTGAGCTCATGCATGGCGGCGCCTTCTTTCCCAGGCAGAGCCAAAGTCTTCATTTGTAAATGATGCGAAATATTAGGGCTTGCCTTGTGTTTTGATCTTTAGGGTTCCCTAAATCCCTAAGTCGACTTTAGGGTGTTTTCTTAAGTTTAGGAAAATTTATGAATGCCAAAGTAATATGCCCATGATGGATGACTCATAAAGTCTAAGGCATTTGTTCTATGCTATACCTTGGGGAAGGCTTTATGCCTTAGTTTCTTTTTTGATTATTTTTTTACAAATTAATTGAAATGTTTTTGCCCTAGTGATATTTATCAAATGGATTTTATGAAGAATCAATAGGTCTTGGAGATGTGCCTTAGGGTTAAGATTTAAGACCTAGGTTTATTTTATTTTAATTTTTTTTAGAGAAAACAATTAAAACATGTAAGGAGGAGTATTGTATTTTTATGATTTTTTATAGAAAAATCAAACTTTGTAAAGGGAGATATAAGGCATTGTTTGCAAAAGATTTTGAAATCTTTAATTGCAAAAATAGAGTAATTATAAAACTGCATGTTGTAAAGCAGAAGCAAAGCAAGACTTTATAAATTGTTTTGTTTTCTTGCTATTTTTAGCAGTTGAGCATTGACTTTTCTTCTTGGTCGGAATTGAGTTTTCAATTGGAGAGATAAGGTGTTTTCCTTGCTTTAAAAGCAATTTTTTCCTATTTTTAGAAGCCTGACAGTTTATGCATGCAAAAAGTGTGACTTTCCACTTTTTTGCTGACTTGTTGAACAATTTTTGGGACCTCTTCCTTGAGCTTTTTTCAAAAGCTTGGATTAGGGTTTGAGACATATATCTTTGGAGAAAACTTAGGGTTTTCCAGTTCAATCTGTTTTTTTGCTCTCACACATTTTTGAGCTTGAAACTGTTTTGTACTCAGTGGAGATTATTTTTGGCATACTCCTACAATTGAATAAAAAACAACATTCCTACCTATCATTTTGTGTATCTATTTGCAGTCTCAGTTTAATGTTATTTTGTGATTTCTATTTAGGGAGTCCTTGTTATGTCCTAAGGCTGTAGTTTTGATGCAAAAAAGTTCAAAGATATAGGTTGCATGTCATATTTTAAAATAGATCTTCATGCAAAATACTTATGTAAAATTGTTCTTGAGAGGTTGTGAAATTGTGTTGGTTTTTTAGAACTATTTGTGAGGAAAATCTAGAATAATCATTGGTTCATCATCTAATATTGAAAAATAATTTCAAATGATAGGTTTTAAGATTCTATTTTTTTCTCTATCCTTTTTTCCCAAGAAAGACTTTTAGAATAGGATCATCATACGGAGAACCAACTCACTCTGGAGATTCTCTTTTCTTATAGATTACCCACGTCTGGAAAGAGTTTCCATGTTGCAACGGATAGTTTGATTCTTGCAAATCTGATGAGGTGCATATCTGATTGCTAACAGAGATAGCGTTGAAGTGGCCTACAAAAATCTAATGATGGAATGTCGCACGTCCCATGAGCTAGAGAAAATTTGAAGGTAGATATGAAGTGACTACAAAAGGAAGGCATCATAAAGATGGATGATGTTGGAATGGGTGTGACAAGACAACAAGAAGGAGAGTGGTGGAATCACATGATGAAATTCAATGAGGATGAAAGATAAAGGTTGACCTCTAAAACATGGAAAAGAACCAATGTGGAGACCGAGTGAAAAGACAATGCCAACCAAATACAGTCGAGGGTGAAAATATGAGTGGAAGAGGAGTCGGATCATAATCACCATTTCATAAAGATTGAGAAAAGTACCACATTTTAAATGATGAATGGGTGAAATGGAGTGAAGGATGAAAAATGAGTGCTAAAGTGAGGGCCACGGTGTTCCTAGTTAGCAAGGAAAGAACGGTGGTAACACCTAGTGATAGGAACTGTGAAGATGGTAGGAAGAATCATGTTCCTATCGCACCAAAAAATGGGTAGTGACATGAACTATATCGTTCTACCACACAAGTGGTGCCTTATTTCATTTTTCTTGTGTTTTTTTAACTTTTGATAATGACACCAGACCACTGATACATCAATTTTCAATCGAATGTTGCTTGGAGATGCCAGAAAACCAGTTTTTGTCCCCAAGATTATTAGGTAGTTATTACTCGTTGATAGCCCGATTTTCAAGTAATAATTGGTCAACAATGCCCGAAGGTTTTCATTGTTGGATTTTTTTTTTATATATTTATATTTTTGGAAGCACCTGGGGGGTACTTGAAGAGGCAAAAAGAATTCTTGATACAACATTGAGTTCCTTCATCAAACATGATACAAAATTTTCTTTAGAAATAGGCCTCTTGTATAGTTTCAAGTGATTCCCATTGACAACAAGAGCCATATAATTAAAATCTACGGTGTGAAGCTTGACCACACCATTTTCATAGACAACCTCAATCTCGTAGGGATTTAACCATCTAGTGTGGAACTTTCCTTTGAAATCATGAAACCTAGAGTCATACAATGGTGCCCAATCACTTGGCTGAAATGACTATTGTTTAATGAAACGATCATGCCAAAGTGCATGTTTTTTCTGAACTATCTTTGCATAGAAAAGAGCTTGTTGTTGAATTTCATCCAGAGAATAGAGTTGAGAAATCTTATCTTTTTAAGCATTAGTTAGACTCATTCCTAATTTCAAAGTAGTTCAGACAGTCTTTATCTCAAAATCGATGGGAAGAATAATTTTCTTACCATAAACTAGCTCATACAGTGTAAGACTGATGGTGGTCTTCCGCGTGGTGCAATATGCTCATGCTGGTTGTAGAAGTGTTATTTCCCAATATTTCTTATGAAGGGCCATAGTCTTTATCAGAATATTCTCAAACTCCTGATTTGTCACTTCAACCTGTCCATTTTTTTGTGGGTGATATGGTGAGGAGTTATAGTGTCGAATTTCATATTTGCAAACTAGATTAGTAATCAACTTATATGTAAACTACGACCCTTTTTTAGTAATAATCTTGTGTGGCATGCCAAACCTGGTAAAAAAATTAGAATACAAAAAGTCAAGAACCTTGGTATCTCATGCATGTTTTAATGCCACAACCTCTACCCATTTAGTAACATAATCAGTGTAAACTAATATATAATCCTTATTCTTTGATGGGGGGTTAAATGGCCGCACAAAATCTAAACCCCATTTTTAAAAGGGTTTAAGAGACAACTAGGGTTGTAGAGGTATCTTATCTGAACATGTGGGATGCCCCATATGTTGACACTTATCGTAGTGTTGAACAAACTTTTTACAATCTTTGTGAAGTGTAGGCCAATAATATCCAACAAGTAGGATTTTATTGGCTATCCTTTGAGTTACAAAATGACCTCTACATGGATTTGAATGACATGATCGAAGTATATCTAAGACATCATCTTCGGCTACACATCATCACATAATTTTGTTAGTGTCAATACAAAACAAGATTTCGTTAGTCCATGTATACTGACCACTTAGCCCCACAATATTTCAATAATCTCAAGGAGAGAAGTGCAAGGGAAACTTGCAAGTCACCAAGGAATTTGCAATGTCTGCAAACCATGGACTCTTAACTGAAATGGAAAAATATACTCATTAGGGAAATAATCATCAATGAGAACAGGTTCACTCTTGCATTGCAACCTAGATAAAAATTCTACAACCACATTTTTCTGACCAAGTTTATCAAGTATGGTTATACCAAATTCTTGTAATAAAAGTAACCATCTAATTGCTCTTCCTATAACTATTGGTTTATTCATTAAAAAACTCATTGTATAGTGATTTGTATGGACAAAGACTTTATAACTAGTTATATAATGCTAATATTTATTATTGGAATAAACAACTGCAAGAAATTCCTTCTCAGTAACCGTGTAGTTCATTTCAACACTTGTAAAGTTCTTACTAATATAATAAATAGAATAAAATAATGTGTCCTCTTTTTGACCAAGGATGGCTCCCATCAAAAATTGAAAGCATTGGTATGGATATGGAAAGGAAGTTCCCAATTTGGTCCTCATAATATTGGTGCAATCACAAGCTTCTCCTTGATAGTCTCGAAAGCTTGTTGACATTTTTGTGTCCAAGAAAAAGCGTTATCTTTACTCAAAAAATAAAAAAGAGGAGCAACAATCTTACTAAAGTTATGAATAAGACACCTATAATATCCTACATGCCCTAGAAAGCTACAAACATCCTTTTGACAAATAGGCATAGCCAAATCCTAAATTATTTGCACCTTTTTTGGGTCAACTTGAATACCTTTAGCAAAAATATAGTGTCTAAGTACTATACCTTCTGTCATCAAAATGTGACACTCTATATGACTCAAAGACAAATTAGTATCTTTACACTACTATAATACTTTTTCAAAATTATTTGTGGCTTCCTCATAAGTATCACTATGTGTGGAAAATATGTGTAAGTGAAATAACTAACAACACACCTTAATGCAACGTTATTAGAGAATTCAAACAATAGATTCAATCTATTTAAAACATAATAAAATCTCTAAAGTTGTTTCATTGCTTTCTAACTCTAAGGATTTATTAAATCAAAGTGGCTCTCAGATTGTGTGCACTGTGATTGTTAAAATGACAACCTAGAGAATGAGAATGATGATCTCAATGAAATACTATGTTAATATGATTGATAATGGAAGCTATGATGATGCTAATAAAAACTATGATGTTGTGATAAACTAAAATAAAACTAACATGATATGTTGTGAAATGATTATGATCTAATGTGATTGCTAAAATGCTTCTTATTTAAATGTTGTATGCTAAATGCTCTAGTATGATTCCTGCAGAGTAAAATTGCATGCAAGTGGGATCCTTTTCCTATAGAAATAGGTTTCTTTTATAGATTTTCAAAGATAATTCCTGATGTGACAGCAAGCAATGGTTCAGATTTGATATGGATAAATCAATGGTAGAAGATGAAGAATTTGGTGAGGAAGAAGGGGAAATGATTTCCCTAAGAAAAACATTGTGGCAAATGATTAGGAAGAAATTGTGGATCCATGAAGCCAACCATTTCCAACTGTAAAAAAATTGTTTGGAAAGTTCAAGTAAAATTGAATGCAAGTTAAAGATTTCAACTTTATTGAGGGAAAAGCTATAAACATGTGTTTAATTGGAAAACATAATTGAATACAACTTGAAGCTTTCAACTTTGTTGAGAGAAAATTTGTAGACATATGCTCAATTGAATATTTGATTTATTCAATTTTTGGGGGAAAAGATATATTATTAAATAAAACATTTTGGAATTTTTTATTTAATAAAAAGAGGATAATATTTAAACAAACTATGTGATTTTAGTTTATTTAAATAGGATAGAAGAATTTGATAATTAAATTAAAACAAACTATTGAATTTAATTATTTAATTAAGATAGAAGAATTTGATAATTAAATTAAAACAAACTATTGAATTTGTTTATTTAATTAAAATAGAGGAATTTGATAATTAAATTAAAGCAAACTATTGAATTTGTTTATTTAATTAAAATAGAGGAATATAAAATGTGAACTATATAAATAAATATTTTTATTTATTTACAAGTAGTTGAATTAAAGGTTAATTAATCAAATAATTGTATTTAATTAATCAGATTTATCTAGACCATTTTTAGGTGTATACATTTTGCCCCTCTTTGAACTGATGTGTTTACATATTGCTTCAAAGAATAAATTTTTCTGCTAGTATTTAAAAAAAAAAATTTCATGCCCCAGATGCTGATTTTTGAGTGATAATGGATGTATGCCCCCTTGGGAGATAAATCAATAATTTTTTTTGAATTTTTTCTTGGATTTTTGTGAATTTTTTTAATTTTTTATGATTTTTTGTTGAGTTGATGATGATTTGATAATGAAGCAATTAATCTCCCAAAAAATGTTGATGAAGTTGCCCCTTTGATGAAATAATGAATTAAGACCTCTTGGTAAATAAAATAAATTAATGCCATAAAATCTCACTTAATTAACCTTTAAAAGGTTAAAAAGTTGATTTTAGAAGTTCATTTGTGCATTTTGAATTTTGAAACTGATAGTGATTGAGAAAATTTGTGTGATTGGAGCAAGATGGTGATTCCCTACCACACTCATCAATTCGAGTGCGTGTAGCAACATAACCACCCAAAAGTGTATGGACCTCTAGTACGTACCTCGATAACCTCCTCGTAATTCATGCAAATTTGATTTTCCCTCTCTTTTATGTTTAAATTCAATTTTTGTTTTTGTTTTAGTGCATTGAATATCCGATGTAGTGTATAGAATTACTGTTTCAGTGCATCCATTGATTTTGCACATAGCATAATAGATTTAGTGCATAGAGGTATAAAGTTGTAGCGTATAGGTTAAATTAGCGCTTTGGTAGATTAGATTAACGCATTGATAGGCTGGGATAGCACATCTGCTAATTTTGTGCATTGAGTAACTGGTTTAGTGCATAGATTGACTAAAATGGCACATTCAGAGTTTTTGCGCATCGAATATCTATTTTGGTACATTGAACTCCTGTAATGGCGCATTTGCAGTTTTAGCGCATAAAATTACTAAAATGGCGCATTGATAATTTAAGCGTTTTGATAGACTGTTTTAGCGCATAGAAGTCAAAACGATGAACTTGTCAATAGACTCCCTGATTTTGATGTTTTTAATCTTGTTAGTCTTTGATGTGATTTTGATTGTTGATCTTGATAGATTTAGATGATAATTGTCCTCATGATTGGTGAGGATCAATTATGATTTGATTGATTAACCTCATGATAGGCGAGCTTGATTGGTAAATCAATTTATTAACCTCATGATAGGCAAGATTGATTGATAAACCTCATGATAGGAGAGGTTGACTGATAGCCTGATTGATTAACCCCATGATAGGCAAGTTTAATTGATAGTTTGATGCTCACGAGAAATGATTAAATTCTCACTGTAGCTGATTAGATTGATAGGTTGACTGATATTGATTGATTTGAAAAGTTAACTGATTTATGAATCTTTGTGATTATAGGAGCCTTTGGTGAATCTTCATATTCGTGAGCGATTTTCGAGGATATTTGATCTGATACCTCTATTGACACAGCCTGAGATAGGTGTGATTTCTCGTTGTGGATTATCGTCTTTGTTATACATGCCTCAAATTAGGATTACTTGGGGACTCTTGACTGCTCTAGCTGAGAGGTGGTGTTGATGGTGAAAATGACACAAACAACATTTAAACAGAATATTTCTACTCTATTTCTCCTGGAAAAGAAAGACAACATATAGTAGCCTAACTCCCAAGGTCCTGGTAGTTGGTTCTCAACTGTTTAGTGTCACTCAATTGGTCCATGCAACTGTAATGTTCAAGGGGCCTTTGTTGGTAATAAGGAATGCAAGCAACAACAGATTCATCAATCTATACTTAATGAAAAGGGGGTTTAAATAAACAGAAAAAGATAGATCGAGGCATAAATCAGTGAAACATGAATAAAATTATCTAATATCCAGACATATAATTTCAACAACGAATGTTGCATCAATAGATCAAGAAAAACCATAACATGATACAATTTACAGAACAATCCATACTATTGCATGCATATATGGTGCTTAATTTAACCATCACAATCACACATCACAATACTTTTTAAGATTGAAAAGAAAAAAGAACAAACTCTCATTCATTGCTAAAACCATAGATCAAAAGACTTTCAACAATTCCATCCATAGACAATTTAATGAAATAATCTTTGAAATCTAGTTCCTTCTATTGATTCCTATCAAATAAGAAACACTTATGATTCAACAAACTCACTGGTATACAGATAGATTATGATTCATTAACCTCATCCAGTAAACTCAATTCCAACATGATACTATATAAAAAGTGTATTTAAATTCAACTGTAACTAAAACAACAAAGTATCTTTTCAAAGCTATGAAATTCCTATCTCCTACTATCAGGTGGCTAATTTTATTCTCATCAGCCGACTCTTATAATATGGTACCCCAAAAGTATATATAGACGTACAAAGCATAAAATCCTCTCAACCAAAATTGAGATCCACAATTTTAGGAACTAAAACTTTCTTGGAAACTTAGGCCGGTTGATCTCCAGTTCCAACATTGGTCATCTTATAAAACAAGAGAGAATAAAAGAAAAGGGGAAAATTCATGCACCCAAAAGACTGCCACTCATCCTTGCATAGTTTTCTCCAAAGTATATTCATCATAACTAGAGAAAACCTAATGAAGAATATCCATATCAGGCCCATCAATCTAGTTGTCCTAAAATTTGATTCTCTTCAACTCCATAGCAGAAAACTTTTTCATGTCCCTCAATTTTTCCAATTCCCTTCTTGTAGCCTTTACTTCTTCCCTGATATCCATCAATCTATCTAATAGTAGATCTTCTCCATCATCTTCCTTTTGCATAACCTCTTGAAATCTACTATCCCATTTCTCTTTTAATTGACTTAGAGGTAGACCCTCCTTAACCGATATATCAACCTTAACTAGAATAGCTACAATAGCTTCTAGTTCATCAAGTTATCCATTCAAATCCTTACTAGCATCCTGAACTTCATTCCTATGCTTATATATAAAATCAGATCTGAGTTGGATTATACTAGAGGTCTTTTCCAAGAAATCTATATTGTCTTCCTCAAGGATTGACTGCTCAAGAAGAGTGGACCTTGGAAATTTATTGATATCTTTTATCTTTTGGACATATCCCCTATACTCTTCCTCCTGTTGTTCCAATGTTTTAATATGGTACTTCATTTCCTCTATTAACTCTAATGCTTCCTCATGGATTTCAAAACTGCTTCATAGCACCTCAACTACCTCCTGGTTAAGCTTATTCGTCCATCTATCCATCATCCCAGCCTTATTCTTTACTTGCATCAGATCATCCACCTCTCTTTCGCTGAGCAAAACTGGTGTTTCTAAGGCAACAATTTGTTGTGATGTAGGAGCAGAAATATCCTTCAAAAAGGTGCGCAACTGATCCAATTGAGCTTTGAGCTCATCCTTTCTTTGCTTGTCCTTTATCATCCTTGACTTGGTGGATGATGCTACAACATCAATCAGGTTCATTTTCTGATTTCTTGTAGGCCTTTCCAAATTGATAGTGCCTAATTGATAATCAGTGACCTGCATATCTCCCATATTTTTATCCACTACTGGTATTGCATATTCTGCAATAATTTCCCCTACCTTAGTTAGCCTTGTGGAATGAATAATCCTAGCCTTCTTCTTGGGTCTCTCTTTTCAATTTATTTCATCATGTCATCCCAATTAAGAGGCTGTGGGGGATCTATTAGTTTCTTTTGAAGATCAAGCTTCAACCAGGTATGAGCACTCTGAGTAGTAGCCATTATAGTAGAAGAGGAGGCAGTAGTTATAGAGGATAATGGTTGTAGTACATTAACCCTAGGTTGAGAATCAACCTCTTGTACATTTTGTTGTTCTTCCTCTACATTCTCTTTCACAAGTTTTTCAGCTTCTTCCTTATCTTTTCGCTCTTGTATCCTCTTATCCTCTTGTTCCCTTTTCAACCTATCTTCCTCCAACCTCTTCTCCTCAAGTAGTTTATTTCTTTCTTCTTCCAAAATCTTAAGTCTATCTGAAGCTTGCTTCTCTTTTTGTTGCTACTTAACCAACTCCTCAACATTTTTTTCCTTTTGTAGGCGCTATGCTTCCTCCCTTTTCTTGTAGGCATCTTCAATCATTTTGAATTTGGCCTCAAGGGCCTCTCTTTATCTTCTTTGCTTTGTTTTTTCTTCTTCTAGCTCATGTATCTTTTGTACCATCTCCAGCTTGTCATTTTCTTCCTTTGTTTTGAGCTCATGTTCCCTTTGCTGCTGCTGCTTGATTACTTCATCAACTCTCTGCTTGGCATCCAACTGCTGTTGTTGAAGCACTGCATCAGCTTGTGCCTTAGTAGCTATTTCTTTTTGCTTTGCTATAGCTTCAGCATGTGCCTTCACATCTAAAGCTTTCTTTGCTTCTTCAAACAATTCCCACTGGTCTTCCTCTATTAACACATGCTCAGTTTCCTCCAAAGGCATCTCTTCTTGTGTATCCTTTTTTGATAAAATCTCATCAGAATCTGTTTCAATATCATGAACCTCCATTTCCACTTCCTTTCCCTTCAAAGTTTCAGCTATATCATGTAGAGTCCCCTTAGGCATCTCTCCACCTTGTTTCTCTGTAGGAAGGACTTGAGCAAATGATTCACCCATCATTGATGCTGAAGCCACAGGTCCTGTTGGTACATCCTCATCATGTGTCCCGGGAAAATCTTGGGCTGGAGCTTCAAGCTCAAATTCCTCAACATCAAGAGGGAAGAATTCCAAGGGTTCCTTGGGAGGAATTTTCCTCTTGGTTCTCTTATACCCTTTCCCTTTTTTAGAAGTTGGACCCCCAAGAGCTTTGGCTCTGAGCACAACCCATTGGATACTCCTATCGAAGACCAGTCTTCCTATTTGTTTGATGTCAATTGTCTCCTCAGCATCCCAATCCACCGGGTCCAAACTCTTAGTACCTATGTTCAATGCCTCATATGAAGGATCCAACACTACCCCATCATCTATTAGTGTATCAGGAACATCAACCTTCACTCCAAATTCCACCATAAGTGGGACAGACAACCTTTCATAATTTCTCTTCCTGAGGTCATATTCATCTTGGAGATCACTCTAGAAGTCCTCTAGCAGGTTGAAATGTCTATCAAAGACTAAAGAAAGCAAAGCATTCATCCTTTTCTTCAGATCAAAGTGCTTTCGGGTAGTATATATGCCCAATTTCAAATGTATCAACTCACTACAAACCACCTTAGCTCCCACAAGGTATGGGAAGTTGTACTCAGCCAGTTGCATGGGGAACTTGTGACAACCTAGTTTATGTTTTATTCCAAACCTGGCATTGACCCCCAAATCTTGGTAAACAAACTCCATTAAGACTATTTTGTTATTGTTACTGCAGCACCTAGGGAGCAAGTGAGGATGACCCTCAAACCCAGCCAGCCTGAAATAAGTAAATTTGGGGTACTAGATATACCAACACCCCCATTCTATAATGAATACCATGGCCTCTTGGCTTAGCCTATACCCTGCATCTCCATTAAGCTGGTTAATAACTACATACAAAAATGCATCATTAACTCTTCTAAAATATAACTTAGAAATCTGCAGGGACAGCTAGTCATAATGGTTCCAAACTTTTTTTTTCCCATAACCTTCTCCCAATACTCCTACTCTATTTAGTCCTGGAAAGATGTCTCCCCTTGCTACTGCATAGACAACATAAGAGGTCATAAAGAAGCTCTTAGTTTCCCTTACTCTGATCAACTGATCATGTATGTTATTTGAGATAATCATAGGCCAATCAAACTGCTGCCTGCCATCCAAGATTGTCTAAATGAATGGAAACATCCATTCCTTAAAATGAAAGGCATCCCTCTTTCCAAAGACTCTAGACAACATCATTATAATATCTACTACCTCTTTGTAGAATTTTGCCCTTTTTGGCTGATCTGAGAGCTTTGTTAGGGACTTCTTCTCCGTTCTTAACCATTTTTTGTTTAAGTGAACCTTATTGGTCTCCTTGTGGTTTTTTTATATTTCTAAAGCTTTTGCCTCATTAAGCTATACAAGATTCTTTGGATTAGGGACACTGAACATAAATTGAAACATTTGAGGAGTCAAGTCTATGATCACATTATGTTGTGAATCTACACATTGTCTGGTGGCTGGATTGTAAGCTCCAACTGGTATCATTATTAGTTCAGGGCATTGAATTGATAGAGGAAACACAGTGATGTGAGCCAAACCAAAATCAACTACCCTTTCAGTTCTCCCTGTCACCTCCTCAACAAATGTCTTTGAGTACAACTCCTTATAATTGAATGGAACTAGATTTGTGTCAGTTCTATTGGCCCAATCAGATTCCACCTTGTTAATAGTGACAGCGGGACCCCTATGGTTGTACCTCAAGGTATAAGGGAGTTGTTCTGGTTTAACCTTCTTAGGCTTAGTTGCTGCCTTCGAAGATTCTGCAGGATGACTCTTCTGAGAAGCCTCTCCTGATGCTCCAGAAATCCTTTAGCTTCCTGGAATAAAACCTTAAATTAGATCTATAAAAAGTATAAAAAAACATGATTAGAGATCCTACCCTTCCATACAGATCGGAGGTGGAACCAGGCAGAAAACATCTTAAAAAGTCTCTCTTAAAAATACTGCCGAAATCGGGACTGGAATAGGAATTGAGCTTGTAATAATAATATGGTGGGACTAGAGTCAGAGTTGGGATGGTAACCGGAATCGAAATCAAAATGAGAACCGATTTGGTTCCATGAAGAATTTTCAATTTTATGTTCAGTTCCAGTTCCAATTCCGCCCGAGTTATCAATATTTTGAAAGCCTATTTCTTACTACAAGCAGGGTCGGAGCTGGAATGAAAATAGTAATTGATACTTATTTCAAAACAAGGTTCAACATCGAAATAGATTCTGATCCCGATTCCACTCAAAATAATCATGACGTCACAAGTAATTTTAACAGGATGATGAATAACATCATAATCTAAAGACAAGATCATATTAAAATGAAGGGGCTTAAAAATAATCTATACGAGATCATCCCCATATGAATGAGAGAAACTGTAATAATTAGGGCATCATGTTCAATTTAAACAGAAACGCGCAAAAAACCCTAATTTACAAACCCTCGACTTCAAACAATTAGGGTACAAATTTAACCCCGTTCAAACTAATCAGATCGACTCGTAACAAAATAGTAAAACCATAAGTCAGCAAACCCTACAAACGTAAAGTAACAATTAAAATTTCCTCCAAATCCTAGGGCATCACGGTACGGTGATGATTAAAACGTGAAAATGACAGTGACAAAACAAATGAACGAGAAACCAAAACACAAGAAAGGAAAAATGAAAAATGAGAAAACAGAACAAAAGAGAAGAAAAATGAACAACATGAACTCGCAAGAAAACCAAGAGTCACAAATTCATGAGAAACCAATGACTGAACAAAATGACATGTGAAACAAATGAAAGAGAAGAACATAAACCCTACCTCCAAACACAAATAAATAGGTTAGCCCTCTGATGTGATTCCGTGCGTAATCATCTCCCTTTCAATCAAATCACATGCTCAAATGCTCCACTGTAGCTCTGGTTCTCCCTTAATCCTTTAAACAATGCTGATAACATCAATTAATCCTCAATTAAGGTTAAAACTGTAGCTTTATACGTGCATGGCACCTGTAATAAATGCCATAAATGCGGTAGATCAGAGTCGAAACTACAGAGGGAACTGGCACATTATTGTTGTACGACTTCAGTAAAGTCAAACAACAAAACTGCGGGAGTGGAATCAGAGTGGGAATTGATTTAGAAACCTTGTCCAATTTTGAATCTAGATCTCATTCCGGCTCCGGTTCCTCCAACAAAGAAGAAAGTGAAACAAACGACAAAATAAAAACACAAAGACCGAAACGAGAAAACCCAACACAAAAACCTAAGTCTAAACGAACAGACCAAAAGGCAGAAGCGGAGGTGAAATGAACCTTTATTTTGAAACCCTGAATAACTTCAGACCTAACTTCCACTCTAGCTCCGGCTCCGGCTCCGACAAAGACAAACCAAAAGACTACAAAAATACCATCGGGACGAGGATCAGAATGAAATCTTTGAAACAAGTTTCAAAACCTGATTTAGTTCCGATTCAGGTTCCAACAAAAGAAACAAAAGAAAAACAAAGTGTTGGAAAATAATTACTCCAAACTTTGTTTGAAAAACAACCAAGGACAAAAAAAAAAGGGGGACCCATTTTGACCAAGGCAAAAGATGGGGTGGTTATGCAAGGCATAACAGGTGGCATAGTGAGCATAACACCTTTCACCTTCCTATCGGCGAGCTGACAATGACTTTGGAGGATGTGTACCATATATTGAGGATGCATGTGGTTGGAGAATTGGTTTTGTATGATCACATTGAGCAAGGAGGTACCCATGCCTTGTGTAGAGTGTTTGAGGATGATAGGATTTGTGGTTATGAGATTCCCTAGAGGGAGATGGTGGATGCATATGCTACACTTCCATCAGTGCTTGTAGGTTTTATCGAAGGTTTCTTATGTCTCGACCGTAGGTTGAAGGGACTTTCAGTCAGTTGGGGTAGGATATTGGAGAAAATGATTTAGTAGGGCACCATATATGCTTGGGGCATGTGTATGTTAGCACATGTATACCATGATTTACACCAGATTGTATATCTTTGAGGGAAAAATTTATCGGCCAGAGTGACCTTATTAGAGATATGGGCATGGGAGCATATTTCTATGACTCACCCCATTGCAATGACCAATTGAGAGGCCTTATGTGTGTGGTTATACTAGTCTAGTTTTCTAGCATAAGCTAGGCAAGTTGGAGTGTTGGAGGTGGATGCTAGATGATCTTGAGGAAGTTGTATGGTGACCTTACATTGGTTGTGAGTCTTGGGTTGAGGATGAAACTGAGATGTTGTATCTTTGTTATTCCATGTACCTGATCAGGAGGACCTGATTCATCATTGAGAGATTCCTTTTGAGGAGGGTTATGCAATAGTATGGTAGATTGCAGGACATGCCACAAGGTGTTGCTCACTATGCTCGGCATCAGATAGATTCTACAGAGTGGGGCCTAACCTTATCCTATGATGCAACAACTGAGGTATTTGGGTATGCAACTAATCATTTGGGATAATCATCCAAATATAGTTGAAGCAAGGATGTCTGTGGAGTATGCTCAATACTTGTTTCTACATCCATTCCCATGGATATCCAGCCTAGATGAGGTAATTCCTTTGTTGGATGAGTATGAGAGAGAATTTTTTTATGGCCAGAGGTGGAGGAGGAGAGATGGAGGGGATGAGGAGGAGGATATGGCAGAGGAGGAGATGGTAGAGGAGGAGATGGCAGAGGAGGAGATAAAGAGTAGTGATGATGATGATAGTGATGATGGAGATGAGATTGATGACGATAGAGGTGGTGGTAGAGGTGTGATAAATAAGATCCAAGTGCCTGATCCATGTTGTGTGTATGAACCATCAAAATATAGCATCCATTGTTGTGGTGTGATGGTGAGAACATCTGCATCAAGAAATTCAATGCTCATTGGTTGCTCATCCTATAGAGGTGTTTTTGCTAACTAATCAGCTATTACTTGTCCCTTGATGGATTTTCGATCTACATATTATATATCAAACTCACTTAGGATCATGACCCATTTAGCTAGCCTTCCTGTTAAAGAAGCTTTGCTGAGAAAGTATTTTAGTGGATCGATCTTTGCTATGATTTTAATTGTGTGAGTTAACATATAATGGTGTAGTGTTTGAGTAGAAAATACTACTGCCAAACAAGATTTCTCAATAAAATTATAACTGATCGCATAACCATTCAAAGTCCTACTGATATAATAAATAGCTTTTTACTTTCTTGCAAGATCCTCTTGTGCCAATAGGATGCCGAATGAAATCTTCATTATTGCTATATAAAGTAGTAGTGGCTTTCCTTCTGTGGGTGGTACCAATATTGGTGGAGACATTAAATATTGCTTTAGTTGAGTGAATGTAGAGTCACATTTGTCATCCCATTTGAAAGAGGAATTCTTATGTAACAAGTGATTGAATGGATGACTCTTGTCTGCCAATTGTGAAATGAACCTTTTGAATTGACTGAAGCCTTCCCTATAGAGGTCGTAGCTGACTGACGTTTATAGGTGGCAACATCTCCATAATAGCTTTGACCTTGGCAAGATCTACTTCAATACCTTTCTCTAAAACAATGTACCTTAGAAGTTTCATTGATGTTATGCCAAACACACATTTCTTGGGATTCAATCTAACATTAAACCTTTCTAGATGAGTGAAAATTTTGTCTAGGATCTCAAGACGTCCTTCTCTAGTATATGATTTTTCCAATAGATCATCCACATAGTCCTCCATAAAATTATGTATCATGTCATTGAAGATGGTGGTCATTGCTCTCTGATATGTAGCTCCTACATTTTTCAACCCAAAAGGCATTACATTCTAGAAAAATGTTCCCCATGGATAAATGAATGCAGTATTTTCTTGATCCTTTGGTGCTATCTTGATTTGATTATAACCCGAGAAGTCATCCATAAGTGATAACATGGCATGCCCAACTGTCAAGTCTACAATTATGTCAATGTTTGGTAAAGGAAATTCATCCTTCAGACATGCCTTGTTGAGATCCCTGAAGTCAGTGCATATCCTAATATTGCCATATGGTTTAGAAATAGGTACAATATTTGATATCCACTTAGCATAATAAATTAGAAAAATGAAACCAACATCTAATAATTTCTTGAGTTTTGTCTTCACCAACAAGGTGATATGTGGATGCAATATTCTTAGCTTTTGCTTGAAAGGTTTCAGCCCAGTAGGTAGAGATAGGTGACTCATTAAGAGTTTTGGATCTAAGCCTAACATATCAAAGTAAGACCAAGAAAAGTTAATTTACCGTTCTTCAAAAAACTTGGTGAATGTTGGCTTTTCTTGTTCAGTCATTGATGTTTCCAAATGCAATGTCTTTACTTTATCTTTTGTGCCCACATTGATAGACTAAGTTGGCTCAACCAACATTGATGATCTCTCATGATACTTTTTGGGAAGAGTTTCAAATCCCCCATATTTCAGTGCCTCAGTGAGGTTTTCATTGTCAGATGCACTCTTTATTTTTACTTTTTCTAGATCTAACACTCCCATTAAATGGTTTTCACCATTAGATCTTTTGTTGTTATTTTCATTTTTGTAGCTAGAAGATTTGAAACCCCCCTGACTTCAAGCTTTTTTATGAGTTTAATGGATAGAACTTGCATCAAGGTCATTGGAACAAATAAGTTTTACAATGGCATCTTTATTCACAAAGGTAGGAACATTAACAGGCTCAGTTTGGTCCCAATCAATAAGCTTAGGGTGTAGTAAGGGTAACAGATCATCATATTGATGAAGGTCAATAGCATTGAAAGTCTGAATAGAAATATCATCAAATTTTTTGGTAGGGGTGTCAAGGTTTATGATGGTACTCTCCTCCAAGTCTATTCCACTCGAAGTTTGTTCATTGTCGCTTGAGTCATCGATATTTTGTGATCCAAACACAAGGGGTCTAGTTCATGAGATTTGTCCCTCCTCACATGTAGGTGTATACCTTTGTATTAGATCCATTTTCTTTCTTCAAATGATACCTTGGATAGTGAATCCCACTCATACTCAATAGAGTTTGTCTCATAGGAATCACTTGCTTGCAATTGTAGAATTCTTTCAACAAACTTCTAGGTTTCTTCTTCTTTTGATTCTCCTTTATATCTCAATCCAGTTTTGTCTTTGGCTTGAAGTATGTGAGGTTGAATAGGTTCTACAATGACTTATTTCCTATTACCGATAGGTTCTTGTCCTTCATACCCCATCTTCTCTAGGATTGTCTTTCCTTTTCCATATTGATCTATTTGTATGTTGGTGGTTGTTGATGTAGATGCTTCCTCATCTTTGTAGAGCCAATTTAGAACAGCCTCATCTTCGGGTTCATCAATCAAAGTTCCAGCCTTTACAAATCTACCATCAAGAACTATAGTAGGTTGTTATGATTATTGCATTGATGTTGTCAGTTGCCCATATGTTTTTGGTGAAGGTAGTAATTGTGAAAGGAATAAAGATTATTGAATAGAATACTCTCCCATGCCTTTGTTTGTTAACTGGATCTTTCCATTGAATTGATTTGATAAAGAGTTTTCATTGTTTGTTGTAGTAGAATCAACAATACCTTTTTCCTTTGATTGGTCCTTATTTTCAACCCACTTTGACTCAACATTTGATTTCTTCTCATTGTTTGATGAATTTGGAGTGTTAGCTTCTCTGTTAAGAGGATAAAAGTATCCTGATCTGCCTTAAGCATGTTGCATTGTTGGGGGTTATTTGAATCAACTGAGATGGTTACTTCTTGTCCATTGACTAGAAACTTCAAGCATTTATGATAGGTGGAAGGTACTTCTTGCATCTCATGAATCCATGGACATCCCAAATGTATGTTATATGTTAGATCTTTATCCAACACTTGACAGATTATGTATTTCACAATTGGTCCTACTTGGATAGGTAGAACTATCAATCCCTTGGAAGATCTCTCTTCATCATCATAGGCTTTTATTGTGATTTTCCTTCTTGGATCCATAGCATTAACAAAATATCCTAGTGCACAAATTAGTTTTAAATTATAGATATTTAAACCATCTCCACCATCTATAAGAGCACGCTTTACTCAATGTTTTTGAATGAGAACTTCAATGTGGAGGGTAGCATTGTGTGGATGGTTTAGTGATACATCATCATGCTCAGAAAAGGATAGGCAGTGAGGAGTGGTTAAGTGTCCCACCATATCCTGGAATTGGTCAACTTATAGATTATTGGGTATTGTTATGGCAACAAGAGCTTGTTCTAGGATCTCCTTGTGTACTAGTGAAATTTTCAAGAGTTCCAATTTTAAGATTTGTGCGGGTATTTTCTTCAATTGATCGATTATGTTGTATTGATTTTTAGGGGTAGCAGTTGTTTTGATTATAGAAGGAGCATCAGATGATTTATTTGCAACTCCTTTTAGTATTACCTTAGCTTTTCCCCCTATTGTCATGTTAACCGGTTGATATTTAGGATTTTCTCTAGTTTTTATGACGTTAATTTGATTTTCACTTGTAGCCATGTTTGTGGTTTGATGATCAGCTATGATGTTGCTATTGTTGTCATAACTTCCCACCTTATGAGTTTGATAATTAGCTAGACTTATGTCTTCAATATAATTACCAGCAGCAACAATTTCATTTTTTTGACTTTCAACAACAACAAGATCACTCTTATCCTTGATTTGAAGGTTATTTGTTTGATCTCCAACTATCTCAATATTGAGAATAGTGGTTTCGTAAACATAGTTTACACCTTTTCCTTTACCGTTTGAAGAGGATGGTTCACCTTTATCATAATTGGGTAAAGTATTTTTGAAAGCTCCATGATCGTTGTTTGTCTGTGGTCCTTCAACAAATATTTTCTTGCTTTCAATCAAATCTTGGATTAAATATTTCAATTGCCAACAATCATTCATTTAGTGACCTTTATTGTTATGATAGTCACAATAATGTGCATCATTCCACCAAAATGGTTTGACTTATGGATCCCAATTTCGTGCCTCTTGTGATGTTACAATTTTAGCTTCAATAATTTCCTTGAATGTTGATTCCACTGATTGTCCTAAAGGCGTGAATTAACTCTCATTTGATGACTTTTGGAATGGTGATGATTTAGATCCAACATTATTCGAATTACTGTTTTGGTTGTCATTTAGATTGTTGCCTTTGTTGTTGTCTGGGGTTTTCTTAGTTTTAGTTGTTGTTAAATTTAATATTCGCTTCATGTTTTGTATTTCAGTCACATCATCAATGTTTCCAGCATTTCTATACTTTTTCCAAAACTTGGGTTTTTCGTTGTTGTTGTTGTGATTAGAGGAATTTGCATTGTTTGATCCTTCATTGTACGTTTTTAGAACTCCTATTTTGACCAAAGCTTCCTCTATCTTGAGACCATTTTATATCATTTTCTCAAATGTAGGTGGATATTTAGTTCAAGTCTATAACTCACATCATCATTTAAATTGTCCATGAATAGTTCCATCTTTTCCTTTTTAGGTATGGAATGTGGATATCTTGCAAATAGCCTTCTCCATCTTTGCAAAAATGAGAGAAATGTTTCACCTTTCTTTTGTTTAGTATTGCAAAGATCCTTCATTGTGATATCATGTTGTATATTGTCGGAGTATTGAGTTATAAACTTGTTAACCAGATCTTCAAAGGATCTAATTCTTGGAGTTAATTTAGAGAACCACTCTATAAATTGTCCTCCTAAGCTTCTTGGAAATAGCCTCATTAAGTATGTATCTTCATGGGAAAATTCTAAGCTCATAGCTCAAAATTCTCTTACATGATCAAGAGGATCTATTTTTCCATTGTATTTATCGTACTTGGGGAACTCACAGTGTTTTGGAAATGGGAACATGTTCATGTTTTGAGCAAAAGGATATGGAAAAATATCCTGTAACAAATATCTCTTAGTTGTTCCTATTTGCATATCTTGAAATTGTTGTTGTAAGGTTTATAATTGATGTTCATTACATCTACATCATATGTATTTTGTGGTTCATTCTCAACTTTTTTAGATGTTCATGTTAGTCTATTGATATCAAAGTCTTTTGGAATTTGAACACCTAGATTAGCTAACATCAAAAAGTACTTTTCCCCATCTTTTTCCATTATTTTCTCCATAAATTTATGGAATTTAAGATCTTGTTGCACCTTTTGTAGTTCTTCTTTAGATATTTCATCATTGTCATTTTGGTTGGTTCTGTTGAATAGATTCTCTTCAATCTCAGACATGTTTATTTCTTTTTCTTGAATTTTTAGTCTTTGTGACCTTGTAAAAATTGGTATAAAAGTGTTATAATTGTCCACTAAAATTTTGATCCTGGTTTGATATAGTGTCAAGAATGTTAACTTGAGTCAAATAGAATGATAGATTCTATTGATCAGACTGTGTTGACAAGTATGATTATACAACTTCATTTCTTGAAGTAGGATGATAGATCCTGATAATGAAACTAAGCTTTTAATCCGATTTTTTTTGGTTTAGACACTTTTGGATGATAGATTTGAGTTTACTTCTGAAGAATTTCACTTGTGAGACTCAACTTTCAAAGGTTTAAGACTCTGTTTTAAAATAAGAAATGTTTATGTTTATGTAAAGATTCAAATTTTGGTGTAAAAAGTATGACAGAGAGTAAAAACAACTCTCGGGTTTTTAATTGTGTGGATGTGCCATTACAGTCTTTGGATGCACTAAAATAATTAGACTGTGCACTAACAAACTAGGTGAATGCACTTTTAAACTGGTCATATGCGTTGTTATGTTACTCCTATGTGCTGGACTTTTCTTTCAATGTGCTAGACTATTCCTCCTATGCGCTAGACTATTCCTCTGATGCGCTAAAAGGTGGGTCAGTGCGCTGTTAAACAGGTCTAATGCTCTATAACAAAGAGCTAATGTGTTATTTTGAGAGTATTCAGGATTTTTGACCGTCTATTTTCAATTCTAGTTTTCAACAATGAATTTGTTTGACTCCAGGTATAACTTCTGATATGATGAGATTGTTTTCTGATTGGTTTTCTTGTTGAGGACAATGGATAGTGATTGCTTTGATTCAGATGACTTCTTTTGAAAATGATTACACATGTAGCAGTAAGTTTGCAAACATTTGTTTCAAATCTACATCTTAAACAAATAGTGTGTGTTCTAGAATTAGGTCTAATTCTTTCAATTTTCACTGGTATGAAACATTAAAAATAGTTCAAGCATTTTTCTATCTCAAAAGGTCACTAAAAATATCACAACCCACACTTGGAACTATGTCAACTCACATAGTTGTGTCACCCCCTAAAGGGCGCCCGTATTTTTTCCTTTTTTGAGTCTTAACCAAAAGTTGAATCCTCCACTTTTGATCAAGGTCTCTGATAGTTATATGGTGAGTATCTTGGGGCTATATTCTTCCCTCCCCTTGCACTGTGATATAAAAAGCATTTAGAAACTTAAACGGTTGGATTATAACTTAAAGTTCGTAGATAAGGTTTCCGTTCGGAGTGGAAAATAGATAAACTCCCTCAGGAGACCTCCCAACCTTTAGAATAAAGGCTTTGGAGATGGTTATCTTGCACACTTCCGTCGAATATTAGACTTTCCCTAAATTTTCTTTTGATTATAGTGGTTTGGAAAACCTAGGTTTGGTTGTTCCCACTTAGGTCATTCCTGTAGGATGAGTACTTTTCCCACTACAAAAGTCCTTCTAAAGGTTTCAATAAAGCATGAATAGTGATTCTAGCATTCTGATCACCCAGTGAAGGGGAGATCATAAGCCTATCACTTCAACCATAGTAAACAGGGGGTTCAGTTATCCTTTTACTTAAGCTAGATGCCTAACTTAACAAAAGAAAACAATAAGAAAAATTCAAAGCCCTGCAAACACCATTAGTAATTTTTATTGTTTTTATCTTTGAACGGCGTAAATATTTCCAAAACATTTCTTTGGCTAGCGTAACTTGTACTTGTAACAGAGAAAAAAAGATTTATTTAAAAAATGGGTTAATTTTTTGTAAAAATAGTCCAATGCGCTACACTTTTAAGCATATGCACCAAAACTCCAATGCCGTAAAAGAATAATTGAAAGCACTACAATAATTAGTGAATGCATTATAACAGTGATTGAAAGCACCAAAACAGTATTCAGATGCACCAAAACAGTGTTTTGATGCATTGAGAGATCTGTCAAATGTGTTGTAAAAACTTCTGATCGCGCTAAAATAGAATCACGTGAAACCTGCAAATCACTTTCCAAAAAATGTTTAGTATGGGAATTTTTCCCCACGGTGGGCGCAATTTTATGTGTGTGGGAAATATGCGTAAGTGAGATAACTAACAACACACCTTAATGCAATGTTATTAGAGAATTCAAACAATAGATTCAATCTATTTAAAACCTAATAAAATCTCTAAAGTTGTTCCATTTCTCTCGAACTCTAAGTATTTATTAAATCAAAGTGGCTCTCAGATTGTGTGCACTGTGATTGTTAAAATGACAACCTAGAGAATGAGAATGATGATCTAAATGAAATATTATGTTAATATGATTGATAGTGGAAGCTATGATGATGCTAATAAAAACTATGATGTTGTGATACTGATATGATATGTTGTGATAAACTAAAATGAGACTAACATGATATGTTGTGAAATGATTATGATCTAATGTGATTGCTAAAATGCTTCTTATTTAAATTTTGTATGCTAAATGCTCTAGTATGATTCCTACCGATTAAAATTGCATGCAAGTGGGATTGTTTTCCTATAGCAAGAGGTTGTTTTTATAGATTTTCAAAGATAATTCCTGATGTGGCAACAAGCAATGGTTCAGATTTGATCTAGATAAATCAATGGTAGAAGATGAAGAATTTGATGAGGAAGAAGGGGAAACGCTTTCCTTGAGCAAAACATTGTGGAAAATGATTAGGAAGAAATTGTGGATCCATGAAGCCAGCCATTTCCAACTGTAAAAAGTTTGTTTAGAAAGATCAAGTAAAATTGAATACAAGTTAAAAGCTTTCAACTTTATTGAGGGAAAAGTTGTAAACATGTGTTTAATTGGAAAAGTACAATTGAATACAACTATAAGCTTTCAACTTTGTTGAGAGAAAAGTTGTAGACATGGGCTCAATCGAATATTTGATTTATTCAATTTTGGGGGGAAAAGATATATTATTAAATAAAACATTTTGGAATTTGTTTATTTAATAAAAAGGGGATAATATTTAAACAAACAATGTGATTTCAGTTTATTTAAATAGGATAGAAGAATTTGATAATTAAATTACAAACAAACTATTGAATTTTTTTATTTAATTAAGATAGATGAATTTGATAATTAAATTAAAACAAACTATTGAATTTGTTTATTTAATTAAAATAGAGGAATTTGATAATTAAATTAAAACAAACTATTGAATTTGTTTATTTAATTAAAATAGAGGAATTTGATAATTAAATTAAAACAAACTATTGAATTTGTTTATTTATTTAAAATAGAGGAATATACAATGTGAACTATATAAATAAATATCTCTATTTATTCACAAGTAGTTGAATTAAAGGTTAATTAATCAAGTAATTGTATTTAATTAATCAGATTTATCCAGACCATTTTTAGGTTTATACAATCACCATACATAGTAAAATCATCAATGTAAACTTCAACACAATCATGGATCAAATCAATAGAAATACTTAACACTGCCCTTTGGAAAGTAGTGGGGGCATTACATAAACCAAAAGGTAAAAAATTATAAGAAAGTTTCCCCCATGGACAAGTGAAAGTGATCTTGTCTTGATCCTCTAGTGCGATGTGGATCTGATTGTACTCGCTAAATCTATAAAAGAAGGAGAATAAATTCTTACCTACAAGTGTATCCAAAACTTGGTCAATAAAAGGTAATGGAAAATGATCCTTTTTAGTAGCCTTGTTAAGGGATTTATAATCAATACATATCCTCCATTTACCATTTTTCTTAGGAACTACCACCAAAGGGGAAACCCATTGACTATCAGAAATTGGATATATAAATCCCACATTTAATTTTTATAATTCATTGTTCACAATTTCCCATAAAATTGGGTTTAACCTTCTTTGGGGTTGCCTAACAAGACGACTACCTTCCTCTATATAAATATGGTGTGTGGATGTATCTAGATGTATTCGACACATGTCTTGATATTCCCATGCAAATGCATTTTTGTGATTTCTTAGCATAGAAATTCGATCGTTAATTTGTACATAAATCAAATTTGGATTAATGTTTATAGTACATCTTGGTAAAATTTCCATAGCTTGAGATTTTGCAGGCAGATCTATAGCACATGCTTGTGAGGTGGATGGTGAAGAAGTGTCAAAAAGCATGAATGGACTATATACATAGTTGTGCAGAAGTAATTGATGAAATGTAATAAAATGTTGCAGTGATTGTGAATCTCCTAACATAAAAAGTTCCCAAATGGACAATTATCTATACAAGAATAAAAAAAATTAAGACATCATTAGACAAATATTAATTTTGAAAGAAATTGGAAAAAAAATATCTTCTAATAATTCCTCCATATCAAGTGATTTATCAATGTTGAACATAGGCAGAGACTCCTCCAAATCATTGTAAACTCCAGGGGTTCTTCAGTCTCCAATAGTGGCTACCCAGGCAGGTACAAGGTCAATTGCTTCTTCTGCTCCCCATTAGAAATAGCCATATTACCTAGCATGCAGTTGATATAAGCATCTACAACAACCAAATGTGGTCTTCCTAGAATCATGAAGTCAGTAGGGTATTCCTAAGAGTCAACAAAAATATAATCTTCTATCATACCTTCATGTTTGACTATGGAGTGATCTGCCATCTATAGGACTATAGGTGTGGGCCTAATTCCTTGAAGGCACAACTTTTCCTTAGCCTCATTGGTCATGATGTTAATGGAATCTCCTAAGTCAATTAAAGTATTCAGAATGACAATGTGACCAATTCGTACCTAAATTGTAGGAATCCCTAGGTCTGAATACTACGAAATTGAAACATTTCCCAACATGAGGTCAACAAGTTGCTCGATAACTTGTACCATCTTTGGATCTCGTTTCTTTGTATTCTTTGAAGTGAAAAAGTCACAAACTAGATTTGTGTACACAGGAACATCCTTGATAGCCTACAAAAGAGGAATTTTTATGTTAACATTTCTCAATTCATTTACAAAATAAAACTTTGGCTCAACCACTTTCTTTTGTTTTTGTTGAGAATGGAACCTATCAGGGTATGGAGGAAACCTAGATGGTTCATTTGGTTTGTTTAAATTTTCCTCATGTTCATCATTTATTTTAGTAATAGTGGGCCCTTGGAGGGATTTACTTGATCGTAACTAAACTCTGTTAATGTCTAGTGTGTTGATAGGATAGGTTGGATAACCTACCACCTCATTATTGTAAACTAGTTGTGCCACCGTCTTATTTGAATTTGGAGTTGGTTGTGCAAGCATAGGTGTTGCCTTAGGTGGTTGTGACGAATCAGATGGTGGACTAGTGGATGAGGGTGGTATTGATGGCAAAAAATGTGGTGGTTGTTGGTATATAGTAATCATAGGTAGTTTAGGATAGGGCAGATATTGTGGAAATTGTGGTGGTGGCATCCTCCATGCTTGTTTCCAAGGTTGAGGGGAATACAAGCATTGGTTTTTCCATTGTGAATAAGTTGGGGGTTGTTGCCACCCTCCATACCATCCTGGTTGAGTTGGAAAGGAACTAGGTTATCCACTAGGCCCTACATTAAAAGGTTCATTCATCATTGGGGGCATAGTTCATGGAGGCCAAGGCCTCCGTGGGGCCATATAGTAAATAATTTATTCACTAAATTCCATATCCACTATGTCTATTGGAAGAGGTCATAATCTAGTATCCTTACTAGCATCTTTTAAAGAATATTTTTTTTAATTTTTCTATAAGGGCATTCCTCATTACTATGTTTTTTATGACAATTAGGATAGAATACACCAAATTCTTTTTCGGCCTCTTTCTGTTTCCTATGTGTGTACAAAGTGTCGATTTTCTTACCCATGTAACTTAGTAGATCAGTTTTGAGATCTTCTAGCAATGTACCTAGTTCTCTTTTTGTGACAACTAAGATACATGTTTCCCAGTGTACCCTCTTACTGATTAAGTGGACCTTGAGTAGTTCCTATAAACATCACAAATATCATAAAATCTCAATTTGGAAATAGCCCCACCCCCATAAGATTTAAAATATCCAAACATTCATCCCTAATCCCCCTAAGAAAGAGCATTTTTATAGTATAATTATTCAACCTTGTGTGCCTAGTCCTTTTAAGACTAAATAAGAATCACTCAAGGTAGTCTTTTAAGGTCTCCTCTTCGCATTGCATTATGTGAAAGATCTCATCTCTGATTTTCTTGGTCTTGCAATATTCTTGGTATTTCTCCAAGAACTTTGTCTTCATGGTATCCTAGCTATGAATAGTTTCACATCCAAATCCCATGAACCATCATAATGTTGCATCTTTCAAAGTAGTTGGAAATAATTTAATTTTGTGTGCATCATTACTATGACATAAAACATCAAATTCAAAGAGAATCATGTTGGGATCTTCCATATAAAGACCCCAAAAAATGAGCAAAGTAGAATGAGGTATGTTCTTCATGGGGGTTGTTAGAACCCAAAATTTCCATAAAAATTCCTAGGGTTCTCCTATTATTTTCCATAAATTTCCATCAAAACCCTAAGGTATTTATTTTTTCATGCCTTATATTTTCACTATATTTCCCATAAAAGTCATTAACCACCCTCACATCTTCCCCCCATTTAATTCCATTATATTTCATTACCTTTCATAAAAAAATAAAAAATTCACCGCTTTTTATAAAGCTAAAATACCTTACTCCGCTGCTTTAATATTTACTTTTTATGTCTTACCGCTTTACCGCGGCCTCCAATCAGGGGGCTCATGGTATGGTGGTAACGGTTCGGGAGAAGGCATAAAATGCTTACCGCCACACCGTGTATGGTCAAAACATTGACCGTGGTATCATGGTGGGCGGTAAGTGATAGTGGAGGTAACAATAAGAAGAGCCACCATGGTACCGTGGTCGTTAAAATAGTGACCATGGTGACTGCAGTAACAGTCAGGGAGTGAACAGCCAGTGGTCAATGGATAGTCACCGCTCAACCACGGATGGTCACCGAGGAGTCTATGGTAGCGTGGTAGTAACGGATACAATCGGTGATGGAGACTTGAACGGTGGAGACAAAGGTGATAAAATAAATGGTGAAGAGGTTACCGTGATACTATAGCTAGCTTGAGGGATGACCGCGGTAGCGCGATAACAGTCAGGAGAAGACCTTGATGGTTAAGACTGCCATATCGTCAGGTAGAAAGATAACGACCACAGTATAGCGGTAAACACAATAAAGGCCGCATGGAAATAAAATATAAGGAGCGGATAAAGTGGAATTAAAGGCGGGAAAGGATATAAAATGTAAAATCAAAGCATAACTATAGTTTTAAATATTTGATTTGCCGATAAGGCAACTTAATCAAATATTTTAATATTTGCTAAAGAATATCAAACGTCTATAACAAAAAATGAAGGGCTGCGACCCTTGAGATATGTACTGTATAAATATTTTAAAAATCAGTTTGAGAAAAGGGGGTTAGGATAGGAGTGAGATTTTCTCATAAATAAGACTGGGAATGGAAATAATGTACAGATCTTTCTTGAAATAGAGTAATGGAAACTAATAATTTTAACTGGTGAAAACCTTTTGGTTCAGTTGTTGAGATGTTATAATTTGTATTATTTTTTATCTTGGTTCTCTCCAATTTGAAGACTTTTGATCATTTGAGTTAATGTATCAAGCATAAATTTTGATTCATCAAGGTGCATGTTTTCACTTTGTGTGATTTTTATTTGCTGGTGTCTCAAGTCAAAATTAAATCCCTTCAAGTAAGTCACAGTGTTTGAGAGATTTCTTTTGGATAATTTAAGAAGAACCAGGTTAGAAAACATTCCAGCATAATGTATGCAAGCCATAAATAAATTAAATTATATGCCATTCATAAGATTTTATTTTATAAAGTGCCTAACAACGAGAAATTAAACCAGAGAAGGAAAACACATCATTTTCTATTTTGACTCCATTGCCCATGTGGATAGAAGGCACTGATTTTCCTCAATCCAGAGATAAGATTTCATAGAAATACTTTTTTCAAAACCTTTCATTTGTGCAGTAGGAGTAGGATTAGTTGTAGTGGTTTTCATTTGTTCACTTCCATTTGCCATTGTGGATAGATTGCTCAACCAAGAAATACATGTCAATCTGCATCATTCATTAGGTTCACCTGCCTAGGTCTAGCATAACCTAAAGAGAAGAAGGTTCAAGTGCATCAATTGGCCTTGTACGTTGGCCAGAAGCGTTGTGAGAGCTTGGCAACCTCTCGTGGTTCAAACCTATGTTTTTGAGACCCAATAATTTGGTGACTCTACTGGGGACACATTCCAGAAAGTTTTCAGCCTTTCCATTTATAGAGTCAGCAAAGTTTTACAGTTTTGGAGATTCCGCTGGGGCAAACCAAAACAATCTTTTTCATTTTCCTACTTTTGGAAAAGTAGGTGGCGACTAAACCTGCAATCTCACAAATAATCAATCTACAATTCAAACCTTAAATGATAGCATTACTAAGCCAACATTTAACTCATAATAGTAACAATATTCAAATCATAACAAACATAATAAAAACTTCACCAGGCATTCCAAGAGTGGGCCCTTCCTCTGGTTCATGAGTTGAATGAAAGAACGATTATGCTGATCTACTTAAGTGAAGTCTTGATTCATATATCAAAATTTTATTACAAAGTCATATATTATGCCAATGGTTGAAACTATAACATATTTATAGATGCAAATATATCACCGATAAGTCTTGGAAAGAGATACCAATATTTTTTTTGTGGCCTACGACCAAAAAACTAGAATACTAACAATCTAAACTTGGCTGCTAAATATAAATAATAGTTATAACAGTCTTTTGGAATTTTAAAAAACAAAATATAGGACTTGTAAATAAAAAGATCTGCAGCTCCTCCATCACACAATTGTTAACCCGAGATCCTCCTTAATTAGATCCTACTAAAAAACATCCAAATTGAACTAATTACTCCATGGTTTGATAAATCAAGGCATATTTCTATCCTTTTATCAGATTAGACATTTTCTAGTGTTCTAACATAATTAGTGGCATAAGGACTTAGGAAAAAGGCAATTAAAATGGATATGAAAGGAACATAAAAGGATTAAAACAAAACACATTTCTTTCCCATCATCAAGGATGTCGAGATGTCCCCTAGATGTCTAAGGGACTCCTAGGACTTTCTTGACCATCTCTAGGATGCCTAGAATTATGCTCTAGCCAGATGACCAAAAAGAAAATTAAAAACAATAAAAAAATTCTTTCAACTTCATGTACAAGGTTGAACACTAATGGCCTATGGTCTCCACCTTAACCCTTCAAACTCTATAAAATTGCCTCCTATCCTCATTTTTATTCACAAAAATAAATCAACAAGAAGCTAATATGTGAGTGTGAGAATGAGAGTGAGAGTGAGAGCTACAAGTGTATGGTGAAAGAGTGTTAATGCAAAGCAAGAGGGTTGAGGAAGAGCAAGAATAAAAAGAAAATGAGTGAATCCAATATAGTGTTTACTTCAAAATTCAAATGTTTAAAACTAGTTTTCTAAAGTTTTATTTGCAATTCTTATACTTATACATCTTTTTATAATTATTTTTTCAAGTACTATATGTATTTCAATGTTTCCTACCTACCACCACCCCACCACCATCCCCTGTTATCCCCAAACTTAGGCCCTTGGTCCCCTTGTCCTCAAAACCCATCTTTGTGTCCCCCCATCATGAAACTCCATGAAACTATGCATATTATATAATAATTAAAATAAAATTCCCAAAGGCTACATGTTTCAACTATAAAATGACAAAATCAAAGAAAATATATATTTGTCCTTAATCAACAGATGCATCTAGTAGGTATATATTAAAATCAAAGATCAAGTTTAATTCATTATATATAAAGGGCCACCTCAATCAATGGAACCCCGAAAAATCCCTCATGTGTCTCCTCCTCATCAACTTGCATAGCATCTTCAGTATCAACATCCTAATGTAAGGCTAGAGTCTAACGATACTAAAGGATCTATTGATCCTATAGCCACGAGGCACAATGTATGACCACCAAGTTCTTTGATCATCTAGAGGTAATGTTTTTCCTCTTGATTGACTAGATGAAGTTATATGTGGAATAATTCCTCTCTACAACTTAGGAACTTCCAATCTATGTAAGAAGACAAATGGAAAATACTCTCAACTTTAGTGTATCCTTTCCATGCCAAATCCACCATCCAATAGGGTTAGTTTTATCTTACGTAGCTCTATCTGTCCTTTCCTATAGTTTTCTGAAGTTTGGAGCATGAAGATTGATAAATGTAGGCCACTGTGTGTGAAGTAAAGAAAATTCCTCTTTAGTATACATTTTTTGAAGGACCAAGTCATGATCCGTTATTTCACCTCTTCATCATGAAATGGAGGCACTCTTCTAGGCTTATCTACATACCATTTTTAATTTAGAGGATACACTTCCATGTATGAAGTAGGGTGTTCATAGTGTTTCATTGTCTCGTCATAATGGACCTAAGATTATCCTCATAAAATCCCAAAGTAGAGTCCCTCCTATGAATTTATCACTTCATTTTCCCAAGAATGTTGTCAAAGGTCTCATAAATCTCTCCAAGGTTAGGAGAGCCAATATAATCATATCTTATTACTGGCACAATGGGCTCAATGAAAGAGAAAACATATTTACAAGTGCAAACAAGTTAAAAAAATTAAAATCTTAAAAAATAATGAAAATATATATATATTTTTTTTTGCTTGGTGAGGAGGGATTTTTAAGTTAGCCCTCCAGGTGAGGCCACAAATATTGGACCTTATCCCCATAATTAACACATAATATCAACATGAATCATCTAGACCCATGAGCACAACATCCTAGTAGGGTTGGAGAGGGTGAGTGACTGTGACCATACTAGCCTAGCAAGGGTCTGGAGCACAATCTAAAGCACAAAGTCACTTGGCATGAACGTCAACAACATCAATGTTAAGTTTCAATCTTATGATGAGCACATTACATCATCGAGGGTATACGATCCACAATCACAATAGCCCAACATGGATTTGAACCTTGGTGGAACAACACCACCAATTTACCATAGCAATATGGGATTAACCCCAAGAATGAAAATATTTTACAAGTAAAAAAAAGCATTAATAAATTAACATTTTAAAAATTAAATAATAAAACCAACAATTTTCTTACCTCATTATGAACCACCAATCATCATCAAGGATTTATTTTTACACTTCTTCCTTCAAGTGTTCTTACGTCTAACCATTTATCCCACTCTGAATTAACCACCATTAATTGTAAATCCCCCTAGACCACAAGCATCCTCTTTAAAAAAATGAAGTAGCTCACACATCTATTATCAACGAGCTTGAGGAATTCCTTCCTTGAAAAATTCTTGAGCAAAGGAAGTGATATGTGATGATTGAAAATGAACATTTTCACATATATAACCTCTACCACCACTGCCTTCACCCAATCTATCTTCCCAATGTCCTTCAAACTATTGTTCAATGTATGAATACTAACATGGGGCTAAAAAATGTGCATGAAAGTACCTTGACCATGAAGCCAACAAACTTAAATACATAGGTTGAATCTATCACTACTTGCACAACATTAGAGGCTATAACCTCTTCTATTACATCTTTTAAAATTTGAAATTGGAAGTTTGCATCCTTCCACTACCCTAAACAATCAAAATCTCTAAGAAAATAAGAGTTGTTGAACTTGTGATAATAATATTGATGAGTGATCAATGTTTGATACCAGTCCACCCATCCATGATGATATGGTATCCATCCCTTATCCAAGTTTGTCTCATCTCTTCCATCAACACACTCACCTTGAATTATTCTCTATCTAGGAGGGTGATGCATAGCTTATGTTCTCTAGGTGGGACAAATTAGGGAACAATAACTATCACATATTTGAACATTTATTTAAAATTGGTGAACCTACTACATGAAATATTATAGCATGAACATTAAAAAAAAAAAAGCAATAGAAGAATAAAGAAAATCTCATGACTATATGTTAAACATATTTGCAACACTATTAGTTCTCTTCCTTCCCTTGGTATAAGTAGAAACCTCCCCCCCTTCAATTCTAACATCCATAGATCTTGTAGGCAATGAAACACTAGGCTTTGAACTCTCCAATGGATTCCTTTCTTTCTTACTTCCCCCTCCATATACAATATAGTTGCCTCAACTTTTTTAGTTGGAATTATTTTTTCACAAACTTTCACCCTTTGACCACCTATCCACAAAATATGAAAATAAACTCTCATATAGCTTCCCTTATAGTCTAGTTTTACACAAATGACATAGTCATACTCTACTCTCCCACTCCCTAAAGAGCCCCCAATGGCTGCCATAGTTTTATGAGTTCTAACTCTACTTCTTTCTTGCATTTTAACTTCAACCTCTTCACTATCACTACTCTCACCATTTCTTATGATTTTTTTGTTAAGAATTTAAAAGAGAGCTGCAATTTTAAATAAAAGAAAAAATTAAATACAAATTCCCTCCCTATGTGTTAAATTTTTTGAAAATAAATTTAAAAATACAAAACAAATGTAAGATGAAGAAATTATCTCCATGTAGTGGATTTGATGCCCTAGTGCCTTCTTTCACTATTGTTCTCTCCATTTTTCATTGTTGGTCTTCAACACAAGTTTACAAATGTTAAAATAAGAGACATTTTTCTTTATGGTTGTTTTGATGGATGAATTAGGTTTAGTTTTTGTTTAAAGGGGTGGAGAGGTCCTTATGGGCCTATCCATACCTATTTTATATTAATTTTTTTTTTAACTTAAGTTTCATATTTATTGACTTTAGGGGATGTCTAGCCCTCCTTAAGATAGTTGAGGGATTTCTGGACATTCCCTAGCCATCTCCAGGATGTTGACATACCCTACACGATTTGGGACATTTTGGAAACATACCCTATTTTTCCAAAGAGGATGGGGGAATTCCTATGCATACCTACAACATCCCATTTAGGGTAACCAAGGTAGGGGACACATCTTTAAGGAGCACTAAAATAGAATTAAAAACCACTTAATATTGAAAATAGTTCTCTTTTTCATAAATTTAGAATCCCTCTAAATATATGAAAATAGAAACATCCAACACCCACCTTAAAATAGAAGAATAAAATAAAAAATAATAACAAATATGGTAAAGGAAAGCAACTTTAAATCTTGTCTTGTTTTATGAATCTAGTTGTAGGAGATCAACATCTAAGCAACAATGGAAAAAAGCTATCAAAAGACCACTGAGAATCTTTTCATGTAAGATCCTATCAAAATGCTAGTTATTGAGGTAATTGAATAAAATATTGAACTTCACCATGTGAGAAAAAGGCATGCCACCCAACTCTAGAGCAACAATAGTATGCAGGCTCAAAATACAGATCAGAGGGTCCCTGCTTTCAAGCCAAGGGCTAGGTAGTTATTAATAACAATTGGGCCCATGATTAAAATATGCAAGAGAAAATTACTCCATGATCCCAAGCAGAAAGGTCCTCTCCAGGGCAACATTAAGGAATGACGAACATTGTTTACTAAGGATGGATTTCATGTATAATACAACAATCTCCATATTATATATTGACAGTATAAATTATCCAAACAAATCAACAACTATGTATGCAATACAGTTAGTTGAATGTATATTTTAGAGCTAGTACAAACAGGTAGATATCACTCTTCATTATTTCATTAAGTGATTTTAATGGTTTTGATGTAGATAAAAGAGATTATTCGATCAATATACCAATGTGCCTCTTCTTGGTAAAATGGCCATCCACAGTTTAATGTCGATGGATTGATGTATGATATATTTTCCATATTTTATTCTAATATTAATGCTATTATGAACTTATTAAGGTATAATAAAGTTACCATTTCTATATTGAAAAATGGTTTGTATGAATTGCACACAACCAACCTAGCTATTCCATAATAATGATATGTGTTAAGACTGTTTTAGATCAAAATCAACCTAATTATAAGATTATAGAAATTTAAAGAAAAAATACATGTCCTACATTGTAAACTCTAATATGGAGATCCACATCAAATTTCACAAGCATTAGCAAGTTTTCTAGTCAAGAGCTTGCAAGGAGCCTTCCTTTAGGTTTTTCTTCAGGACAATAATAATTTTCTTCACTACCAAGGAAAATTTTATTGTTATCATTTAACTCTACTTCCAAATAAGAGGATATTAAAGAAATGAGGGAAACTTCAAAGCCAGGTTGAGCCATAGAACCCATAAGAAAAGTAAACTAATCTTCTTGAATTTTTTAAAATGATGTTAGGGGGAAATTCATCAAAAGGATCATTATCCTTTAATCGCCTTATAAAACTAAATTGCAACTATCCAAACTAGATTATTTTGGCATATGGATTCTAGTGTTGTCATTGATGGCAACCTAAGTCATTGATCTGATCGACACTTCAGTATTTATCCATACCGACAGACAGAATGAAGAACATGGTATCTGAGTGAAGGTGAATCCATTTGCATTATCAGCTTATCATTTTAAGTTGTGGTTCTCAGAGAAACGTATTTTTATGTTCGTACTATCTTATCCAAGAAGCATCTAGGTGTGCATTCACTAGTGTATGAATTAGGAGATTCGATGTATTGATTTTATGTTTATCAACGCTAGAAGGTCGACTTGGTGGATATAGTTGTTGCAGATGTTTAAGGAGTAATTTCTTAAAAAAAATTGTGTTTAAACATGTTTATTTAGGTCCTCACTATGCTATGGCTGAGTTTGGATGGTGCACATTGAAAATCATTTGTGGATTTAGCCGACGGTTGGAAAGTATTTTAAGTTTTATTAAAGCCAACATATGGTTGATTAAATCTTTAGTTGTAGATATATATATAAGTGATCATTTTGATATAAGAGAGATGCGAAGTATGTTAGTGTATGGTGCAAAATTTAGAAGGATAGTAATGTGAATTCACTTGTGCATGGATTTGTGATGTGAATTACAGAGCAGAGTAGAGTAGAAGAGCAGAATCAAATAGAAGGTCTGAAATTGACTAATGTGCTTAACCAGAACTATTCTCAGGCATTTTTAGATGCTAATTCATAGTTCATCACTTTTCTTGTCTCTTGACATTGATTGTAAGGCAGTGAGCCTTTCAGTTTTGAGCAGTGAGCTCTAGGTAGTGAGCCTGAATGCAAGTGCATTCCCATTTTCTAAAACTTATATTTGAGTACTCAAATTATGGATTGACCTCCATCGGGGTTTTTCCCCTAACAGGGTTTCCACATAAAAATCTTTGTGTTATGGTGTTTTGGATGACTACTTTGTGTGTTTGCATCTTTCCTTTGGTTTAAATGTTGAAATGGTTTAAATATCAGATTAATAAAGTTAAGATTTATAGAACACTGATTCACCCCCCCCCTCTTAGTGTCCCTGATTCCAACAATTGGTATTAGATTTTTGTTCCTCGGAAGGAGTTTAACAACTTGAGGTGGATCTTGGAATGTAATGGACTTTGGTAGTCTTCAACAACAACTTGTGGTGGTGCTTGATGATCTTGATCAGTCTAAAGCAGAAGTTTGAGAATTGAGAGTGAATCTTAAGGATGCCGAGAAATTCATTCAGACATTGAAGGATTAGATTGTTAAATCTAGGGAGAAGAGAAAGGATCTATGTGATCAGATTAAGCAAAAAGAGAGTAGAATCATGGATGATGTTCACCTGAATCAAACCTTGAAGGAAATAACTGAAGAATGTGAAAAGCTTGCCAGAGACAATGCTACCCTAAAACATGAGATGAAATCTATGGTGATGAAGCTGACTAAGGAGATTGAAGAAAGAAAAAAGAATGAGGAGAAAATTACTCAATCCTTAAAATAAAAATTTGATGAATGCAAAAGAGTAAATGGAGAATTCATTCAGTTGGAGATTGAACTGAAACAATCCAGAAACGATGAAGAAGAGCTTGAAAAACATATTGTTATTCTCAGGGATGAACTTACTATTGCAAATGAATACAAGGAGAAATTTTAGATTATCTCAGTTAAGCTTGATGATTTGACTTAAGGATAGAAGAACGAAAATGACAAGTGAGGCCTTGGATATGAGAAAGGAGAATGTTTCGGATCTAGACAAAGGAATTTCAGGCAAGGAAATCTTATGAACAAAGCAAAAAGGCATCTGGTAAGACAACCTAATGCTCAAAATTTTAATGGATATTATTTTTCTTGCAATAAATTTGGTCATATAGCAGCTCAATGTAGAAGTAAAATGAAATCAAGTGATCCATCATTCTTCAGTCAGTGTTTCAATTGCAAAAATTTTGGTTACAAATCAATTGAATGCAAAAATGTGTCAAACAACTTTTTCAGCAGAAGGAATGTTGAATGTTATACATGTGGAAGATTTGGGCATATTTCTAACCAATGCAGATCAAGAAGAAATCAAGGGAATGATTGGTCTTTAAAAGGAAATATTGTTTGCTACAATTGCAACAAACACAGTCACATTGCAATATTTTGTAGAAACAAAAATATGGATAAAAGAGGTCCAGCATACAAAGGCAGAAATACATAGAAAGATGATAAAGAAAAGGGAAAAGTGACTACAGATGAAATAAGAGATTAGATGAAGAAAAAATGGGTAAGAAAAAATGAGTCTGATGCAGGAGATGGCTCTGTATCGGAACCTACTTCCGATAATTCTTTCAGAAATTGATTTCAGGTCATTGGTCTAGGGGGAGTTTTCAAGAAAATCCTTTTTTCCTTGTTCGTAGCTAGTACCAGAATGCAAAAGATTGTAAAAATCTATATTAATGACCTACAAATGCCTAGGAAAACATTCACAAGGGAATTAAAGAAATCATAGGTTCGTAGAAGAATTTTTCTCTCACTGTCTAAGAAAATAGGGTATCCAAAACACCTAGGGAAAAAGCATTTATTACAAACAAAAGGTTAGGTGTGCGAAGTTATAAAAGGACATGTTCAAACCCTTATTTTCCACTTTATCAAAGAAAAGAAGAAGGAGAGCGCTCTGCAACAGAATCTCAAAGGCGTGAAGGAATTTCGGCTGCAAAACCCTAATTCATCAAATTGAATGATGATACTCTAATTCTAGATAAACCCTACCACATTTTGAAAGAAGTAATTAGAAATTTGACTAGATTATGCAAAATTGGGGATGTATCAAGAAAGAAGTTTGTTCGGAATAAAGAATTTGAAACCCTAACTAGAGTTATTAGAGATCAAAGGGCACTAATAATCTCAACAATCAAAAACTCTATGACAAGATACATTGCGCATGGAATATCCTACAAAATATTCTTCAAGAACAGAGAAGGTGCTACCTCGGTAGGTGCTACATTTCACACAAAATGACAATGGAAGATCGGGATTTTGACCTTTGTGAATTGTTGACACATCAACTGATGGAGAATGTGCAATTAACAAAGATGACAGATTACCCTTTCAGGTTTGGTACTCTAGTTATATGTCTAGTAATGTACTTTTTGAATTTCTTACCGATGAACAACAATGTGATATGGAAAGAGAATGAACCGGTGTGCAAACAAATTTATACATACTCTAAAAGTTTGGCAAACTGTGATCAAGAATATGGAAGTTTCTTTAAAATTTTGCTAGGAAAGTTAGGCTCAATTGATACTTCTCTTCTAGTAAGGGCACTTGAAGTTGGTTCCTCTTCCGATGAGATGGAGAGAAAGAAGAAAAGAGAAAAAGAAACTATTTTTTGTACTCCTCTGACATGCAAGATTCCAAAAATTGAAGGAAAAGGAAAAGAACAAGTGAATGTAGATATACCAAATGAGGAATCTGATAAGGAAAATGAGGACACTTAAGGAAAAGAACTAGAATTAGCCAAACCAGAACAAGAAAACGAAATATCAGAAGAAAGTGAAGAAGAAGATGACCTAACTAAAGAAAAACTACTACAACTTATTCATGAGGAAGGTGGAATGCAAAAAATTGCCAAATTATGGTCTAGTAGACCCTCATATGATCAGGATATGATTTTAAGTGTACTAAGTGCTCATGTTGTGCACAACCAAATTAAATTGGAGAGTTTGGAGAATATTTTACTAGAAGAAATGATTGGATATGCATCAAGGAAATCATGGACTTTGGGTCTGAAAACAGGGAAGAAGAAGAAGTAATCTTACATCTAAAGAAGCAGTATGGATTATCTCTCACCAATTTAAAAACGCACATGAATTAGCTGAGGTAATGCATAAGTACAACAAACAACATCTATAACTATTGCATCCATTGGCCTCATGCAGTTGGGAATACAAATAAAAGTTGAAGCAAATTGAAACAGAACTGAACAGGATTGGACAAAGTTTTGATATATTTTAGGATCAGGATGGTACAATCAAGTAAAGGATTCAAGAGTTATAGTCTGAGTATACAAAATTTCAATTCACCAGAAACAAGCTTGTGGAAACTTTTTGGAAAGTAAAGGACTTAACCGAATGCAAACTGGAGCAATTAATTGAGATTTTGAGGAAAGGAGAGAAATTAGAGGATGTGATCACTATTCCAGAATCCCTCATTAAGATTGTCAACTAGAAATCTAAAAATAACAACATGATCATAATCATTGGGATTGTAGTAGAAGCTTGGAAGAAATTTCTTCCGGAGATGAAAGAAAAACACAAGATTATTTTCTGACTCAAGTAGCAGTTGTTCTTTTTCAGATTTTGAATTAAAAAGTTTTTGGTCATAGTTCAAAGGGGGAGATTGAATACATGTTTTCATTGATGTCAAGTGGGGAGAGAGAGTAGTGAAAAATGTCTTATCAATTTCAGGGGGAGCTATGTTTTAAAGTTTTGAAGTTTGGCAGCGTACTCATATTGGTTTTGACACTTAGTCATTTTTCACTAAGTTTTTCCATCAATGCCAAAGGGGGATATTGTTGGCATATAGCCTCTAGTGTTTTCATTGATGGCAACCTAAGCCATTGATCCAATCCACACTTCAGTATTTATCCATACCGACAGACAGAATGAAGAACAGGGTATCCGACTGAAGGTGAATCCATTTGAATTATTAGCTTATCATTTTAAGTTGTGGATCTCAGAGAAAGGTATTTTTATGTTTGTACTATCTTATCCAAGAAGCATCTGGGTGCGCATTTACTGGTGTATGAATTAGGAGATCTGGTGTATTGATTTTTTGTTTATCAGCGCTAGAAGGCCGACTTGGTGGATATAGCCGTTGTGGATGTTTAAGGAGTAATTTCTTAAATATTTTTGTGTTCAAACATGTTTATTTAGGTCCTCACTATGCTATGGCTGGCTTTGGATGGTGTGCATTGAAAATCATTTATGGATTTAGCCAACAGTTAGAAAGTATTTTATGTTTTATTAAAGCTGAAATATGGTTGATTGAATCTTTAGTTGTGGATATATATAAGCGATCGGTTATATATATTTAGATATAAGAGATATGTGAAGTATGTTAGTGTATGGTGCAAAATTCAGAAGGATAGTAATGTGAATTCACTTGTGCATGGATTTGTGATGTGAATTGCAAAGCAGAGCAGAGCAGAAGAGTAGAATCAGACAAAAGGTCTAAAATCGACTAATGTGCTTAACCAAAACTATTCTCAAGCACTTGTAGATGCTAATTCATAGTTCATCACTTGTCTTGTCTCTTGAAATTGATTGTAAATCAGTGAGCCTTTCAATTTTGAGCAGTGAGTCTGCATGCAAGTGCATTCCTATTTTGTAAAACTTATATTTGAGTACTCAAATTGTGGATTGACCTCCACCATGGTTTTTCCCCTAACAGGGTTTCCACGTAAAAAAATTGTGTTATGGTGTTGTGGATGACTAATTTGTGTGTTTTCATCTTTCCTTTGGTTTAAATGCTAAAATGGTTTAGATATCAGATCAATAAAGTTAATATTTGCAGAACACTGATTCACCCCCCCTCTCAATGTTCCTTGATTCCAATAGATTTTGCATTAACGGGAGGAACTTTCTCTTTAGAATTTTTATTCAACAATGGGTAGACCATTTTCATGTGACCATCATTTTTGGAATAAAAATAAGCATTCAGACCTCCCAGGTCAATCATTTTACAAGTATAAAAAATTACATAGAAAGGAACATAAATAGATTAAGGGAAACTAATATTATGTTTTAGTGATATAAAAACTCTCACATTCATGTAAGGTAAGGAATATATAATAGGTATAGCTTCATCCCAAGACACATTGATTTTTTTGAATGAAAATTAACTAAATAAATTCTTTAATCTAAATTTTAGAACTAAGTAACTACTCTTTTTTCTCTTAACAACCTAAATAATGTTAGTAATATTGTTTTCTTTGCATATATATCCATTAGACAAGAAAAATATCCCAATGATAATGAAGTATACAATATGAAATTCCACTAACTTCCTTGATACAATATGACAATAATGTGAAAACCATGCAAGTGATGTCCAATAAGATCCATACAATATTACCTACTATTCATTAAGAACAATAAGTGTCATCAAGTATATCTCAAAAAATATGAGTCTAAAAAATATATATCTAGTACTCATAAATGAATATAGCATCATTACATAGCCAAGATATACAAGGGTTCAAATTTTATAACCCTTATAAATGATAATGAATACAATAGGCCATGAATCTAATCACCACATATACAAGTGGTCATAAACAATGTACATCATAAATATATGGACTTGAAGATCAAAGTTCTACAACTAATCTTCTAAGATCTCAAACTTTTTTTGTTGATCAAGGAAGGTGTTCAACCCACCATGTGGGTGTCACTTTCCTCTTCATCTATCAATAAAGTAAAATAAGTGTCATCCATAATATAAGAGAGTGAATCATTATAAAACTAGTGTTTTTCTTCTTTAATTTATTTCAATTTTAATCCATAAGCATACACATGAAACATAGATCCAAAACATACAAGAATATAGAGAGAAAAATTACACATGTTCACATCAACAAACACATACCAAAGAATCATTTTGAAACAACCAAGATGATACACCACATCACTTACAAGATCAAAACCCATGTGTGAGTACAATAACATAAAAAATGACAAATAAGGCAATCAATAGACTTCACAAAGGTGACTCTATATTACACTTTGACTAATGTTCTTTATGGAAGATTTCTTTCACATACAAAATATAGATCTCTTGCTTTAGGAAACTAGGTTAAATGATGCAACTTAAGATAATACTTGGACACAAATAATTGTAGATATAATCATTAACCTAATAACATACATTATAATAGCTATTTGATGATTTAATCAATTATAGGCTCACAACAATTTAAGTAGAGTTTTACAATAATGGACTATTTACAATGACAAAACAATAAATTATTGTGTGAGGGGGAGAATCATTAGAATGTAAAGAAAAATAAATGCAATGAACTAAGAATTTGAGCTAATTCAAAAAACTCAATCTAAGATCTTATTCCATCACTCATGAAATGAACAATCTAAGCTCTTGAAATTACATAATGAATTCAAAGAAAAGGAGAGATTACCATCCCATGTTGGAGTGTGTTTGCATGATGTTGGATTGTTCGTATCACTATGAAGCCTCCATTGTTGCATTGTGAAAGCTTGAAGAACGATGTTGATGTTGGTTGACCAAAGGTATGATGAAGCTCTATGAATGGTGATCTAGACAACACTTCGTTGTATAAGGTATGTTGATTCTTCGATCCTTTTTTGAGAGGAAATGAGGTTGTTATATAGATTTAAAGTTTTTCAGATGAACGATCAAGATTAAGCAATGTTAAATCAAGATCGACGATTGAAGTTTGTTGAGAGGATTTAGATTGATCAGAGAACTAGATGTGAGAGAGAGCTTAACCAATTTGGATTGGTTAGTCAACTGGATAGATTGAATAGTCAATCTTAGTTGACAGAAAGAGTGTGTGAGTTAAGAGAGATGATGAAGAGTTAATTAAATAAATATTTTAGTCAACTAAAAGAAAGTTTTTTTTATGTTCGAAGAGATTGTGCATAAAGAGTTAATGAGACAATTAACTAAATAGATATTTTAGTCAACTGTTTTAGAAGAGCTAGTTAAGTTTTTGAGGGAAATTAATTAATTAATTAATTAATATCAAGAGGAACATGCACATGTGAATTTGACTTTAATAAATAAAATTTATTTATTAAAGTGATGTGTTGAATGAATTAAATAATTTGGAAAGGGGAGAGTTGTTTAATTAAATAATTACTGATAATCATTTAATTAAATTAAAAGAATAGGCGGGCATAAATAATTAAAATAATTATTTAATGTAGAAGTTGAAAGAGAATTAATGAAGAGTTAACTCAATAGATTGTTTAGTTAACTAAAAGAAGAATTAGTCCATGTGGAGAAGATAATTAATTAATTAATATTAAGAGGAACGTGCAAGATGAATTATTTTTAATAAATAAAAAATCATTTATTAAAGGGATGATGTTGAATGAATTAAATAATTTAATTTAATTATTTAATTTGGAAAAGGTGGGATTAAATAACTAAAATAATTATTTAATGTAGAAGTTGAAAGAGGATTAAATAATATTTAATATTATTTAATTTATGAGGGGGGATTGATTGATTGATTTAATTAGTTCTTTTTGGATTTGAACGTGCAAATCAAGTTTGACTTTTGCAAACAAAGTTGCATTAGTTTGATTTGATTTTTGATGATATTTTGAATAGTTTTATTCAAATTATTCAAATTTGGAGGGAAAGTGAGTTAATTAAATTATTATGATTTAATAATTTAATCAACTTAGTAGAATAAAGTTAACTAGTGATATAATTAAATAATTGATATTATTCAATTAATCATGAAAAATAAACTTAGATTAGGACTATATTTAATTTTTATGAAAATGTGAATTAATTAAATAATGTTGTATTATTCAATTAATAGTAGAAATTAGGTTTTTAGGATTTTATTAAATAAATGAACTTTATTTAATTGGTCAAAAATGATGAAAAAGTAAATTAAATAATGTATTATTATTTAACCAATAGAGGAAATTAGGGTTTTTCTTGATGTAAATGATGAATGTTAGTGTTAAAATGCTGGTTCATAGGCTACAAAAATTTTAGGTGTCTACATTTCTCCCCTCTTTGAGACAAAGTACTAGTTGCTTTGTTTCAAAGAACATTTCCCTAGTATGCCTTAGGCGCAAGAGTTGCCCCAGTATGCCCCAAACGAGATAGCTTGGTGCCCCCTCGGGAAATTCAATAAAAATTATGAATAATGAACCAAGTTTTATGATAAGCTGATGTGATGCGTTAAGGACTGATAGACGAAATGATGACAAGAAGAAAATGTTAATAAGAAATCAAGAATAGTTGATGTTGCTAGTCATTGATGAATTTTCTTTCACTTTTCTTGGAGACTTCGCATTTTGAACAATCCTTATTGTTATAGCAAACAAATACGATGCACCAGTGTATTAATGACCAAGGTGACTTTGTATCCATTACGTGGACTTTGACTCGACATACAAAGAATATATTTGTCCATACTAGACATACAAAAACTTTGTTTAAAGTATAGGGTTGGGTTGTGTTAAAAACATTTCAAATCAATCACACAAAGAGGTATAGAAAACCTAACATGTGACTATTTTATGAACTATTTTAATACAACTTCCATACACTCAATAAAGCAAGTATTCACCATGGTAATATTACAAAAATATCTTACAAACAATAAATCAAAAATGATGCTCAATTTCCCCCATTCCTTCTTCTCTAAATCCTTATGGACATCCTGGGAATGATTCAATAAAATAAATCATAAAAATAAGACTACAAAAAGACAAAACAATGTTGTTATATCACTTGCCATATCTGTTTGGGTGGGTATATTATCCAATGTTGATCATGTCTATCATAGGAATGGATCCATTAAGGAATATCTCAAGATGTTGTTGGTACATTTTCAAACAATATGTAGGTAATACTTTAGCACTTTTTTGTGTCTGTTTGTAATCCAATCTATGCGATTGTTTGCTTGAAAGTTCCAGCTTTTGATGTTTTCTTTGTTTCTTTGTTTGTTTTTTCAAAGGGTGAGTGTGACAATTTTGTTTATTGTGGATGAATTATTTCCTATGGATGGTGATGATGGGATGGATCCTTTTGATTCTTTTGAGTTTTATGATGCTATTTTTTGTTGTTTTCAAGGGACTAACCTAGGGCCTCGGGGGCTCATCAAAGATAAGCCTTTCCTATGTTTTACATGCAGAGGCTCGTAGTTCACTTGGTTTGAATATTTTTAACCTTTTATGTTTTGTGAATAGTTTTGGGTTTTGTATTTTGTATATGTTTTTGGGATTTTGAATTTTTGATTAAGTTGAAAATAAAGCATGTTAGAAACCTAAGGGGACTGACCTAGGGTCTCGGGGGATATTAAGCCTTGCCTACATTGTACACGTAGAGACCACGTAGTTCGACCGTTTGACTCAAAGCATAAATTATTTTTGGATAAACAACATTGATAATCTAGATTGATATTCCACTTATGTGTCCAATGGATATGTTGAGGGAAATCGACTTGAACTAGCTGTGAGGTTCAAGCAAATGTTGATATCTTAGATTCTTTGAGTGAAGAAATAACCCAACAATAATGTTTTCTTTTTTTTTTATGTTTTTCAAATGTTTTTGATCTTTTTGTTGTATGTTTTCTACTTTTGTTGGATTTTTGATGTTTTTGCATTTTTTTTTAGAATTTTGTTATTTTCTGACCATGATAGGACGCTAAAAGATCTAACCCATGACCAGCTTCAAGAAGTTTCCCCCAGTTGGTGACAAAATGACTTTCCTTAATCAATGACAAGCCATGGTTGGATACATGTTTTATTATGAAATGGATGGGTGGATGTCATGGATAGTATCGATAGATAATGATGCAAGTTTTATTCAAACATAGTACATGTTTTCTAGGTTTTCACTACGCTACATGTTCTAGAAGTTCCACAAAGTGGTTTTCACTCAAAGAATGTATTATTTCTCTTTACTATTTTTCTTACTTTTTAATTTTTTTGTATTTTTTATCTTTTTTCTATTTTTTTGGATTTTTACCCTTTTTCCTGGGGTATTCTGACATGCTTCTTGTGTAGAACTTTTTGAGGTGGCTACTATTCAATGGTTCAGCTAAGGGTTCTCCTTCAGGAGTAGCCAATTGATATGCCCCAAAGTCGTAGCTTGGTGTGATGACGAACAAGCCTAACTAGTTGGGTTCAAATTTTCCTTTGTCATCTTGATTTAGTTGTACCTTTTGATTCTCCTTGAGAACTAAGTCACCAACTTGAAAGTTCCTATCCTTGATCTTTTTGTCATAGTTTCGTTTCAGCCGATTCTAACATTGTTGACCATGCCTTTCATTGCCGACCATGCCTTTCAAGGAGACTCGTAATGAGGGGATTTTGACCTCGATAAATAAGACAACCTCTAATCCATAGACCAAGGAAAATGGTGTGGCACTAGTAGGTGTTTGGATGCTAGTTCAATAAGCCCATAGGGCTAGATTTAGCTGCAAATGCTAGTCACGACCAACTTCATTAACAGTATTTTTGAGTATTTTCAATTTGGTTTTGTTAGATGCCTCAGCCTAACCATTTCCTTGGGGGTAATAGGGCATGAAAAATCTATGTTGGATATAAAATTGGGAACAGGGTTCTTGGACATCTTGATTCTTGAATGGGGTTCCATTGTCTATTATTATCGTTTGTGGAATTCCATACCTACAGATTAGATAATTCAAAATGAATTTGGATATTTGTTTTCCGATGATATAGGTCAATGGAATTACCTCTATCCATTTAGTAAAATACTTTACTACTTTGATAATTAATTTGTTCCCATTAGATAAGGCAAGTGATATCTTTCCTACCAGGTCTAATCCCCATTGCAAGAAAGGCCATGGTGTTATGATGGGTCTCAATTCCTGTGCTGGTCCATGAACAAGATCACTGTGTTGTTGAAATTTCTAATACTTTCTGGAGTATTGTATGCATTCTTGTTCCATGAAGGGCTAGTAGTATCATGTTCTAAGCAACTTTTGGACTAGGTTAGGTCCACTAGAGTGGGACCCACAAAAACCTTCGTGTACCTCTTGTAAGGTTGTTTGTTCTTCTTCTACATTAAGGAACCTGAGTAACATACCATCTAGACTACGATGGTATAAGGTATCTCCTAGGATGGTAAATTGGGAAGTTATACAGGTGAAGGTTTTCTTTTGAGTGGTCATTAGGTTAGGTGGTATGATACCATGCTAGATATAGTCAAAGGTATCTTGGTACCATGGGGAGTTAGGACCAACAAAAACACATACCAATTCTAATTTAAAGATGTTGAATGCAGGCAAAAGTGGTTGTTCCATGAGGAACTCATATTTAGGCACATTTTGTGGAATATCAAGAAGTGCGCCTATTGTTTCCATTGTGTCGACAACTCTATTTTTGATCTGTTGAACTTGCTCAAAAGTTATTTTGACAAAGTAATCCTTGAAGTTGTCCACCATCCTTTTATATGGCATTAGTTTTTCATCTTTGGTCTGGTACTCATCATTCACTTGTTTGATTACTAGCTAGGAGTCTCCAAAGACATGTGGTTCCTTTATCCTCCATTCAATAGCCATTTTAGTCTTGTAATCAAAGCTTCATATTTTGAGATGTTATTTGTGCAAGGGAAATCAATCATGTAGGCCTTGGGTATGCTATCTCCCTATGGTGTGAGAAATAAAACACCTGCTCCAAAGCCATCTCGAGTGTGGTATCTGCCAAAGTAGAGAGTCCAATGGTCTATCTATTCTATCATTAAGATACTCTCATCTGGAAAGTCCACCATGAGAGGCTTTTGATCATCTATGGGTGCTTCGGCCATCTGGTCTACTATGATTTGTCCCTTGATATCTCTTATATCTAGATCCTCTATGTCAAATTCACTCAAGATCATTACCCATATTTTGATTCAACTTGTTAGGGCTATTTTTACTAGTAGGTACTTGAGTGGTCTACTATGGAAATCAGCTTAACTTTTATGTTCAAGATGTAGTGTCTTAGCTCTTGTGTCAAAAATACAACTGAGAGACATGCTCTTTCTATGGGTGAGTAGTTTAGTTCATAGCCCACTAGTGTTCTAATGATATAGTATTCTGCCCTTTCTTTATTGTTATCATCTAATTGGGCCAAAAGAGCTCCCAACACTGCTTGTGTTGTAGACATGTAAAGTACCATTTCCTTTTTTGGGATAGGAAGCATGAGTATAGGAGGAGTAAGTAGTTACTCCTTGACTTGTTGGAACACTTCATCAAATCTCCCATCCCACTTGAAGGTGATGTCCTTGTGTAGGAGATGAGTGAAAGGGTGACATTTTTTACCAGTTGTGTGAAAAATCACCTGATGGATTGTAGCTTCCCTTGTAGGCTACTTAATTGTTTTAGTGTCTTTGGCAGAGCCATCTCTATTATAGCTTTTATCTTTCCAAGATCCACTTCAATCCTTCTTCTTTACACTATGTACCCCAATAGCTTTCTGGATCTTACTCCAAACACACATTTCTTAGGGTTGAGTCTCATATTGTACTATTCAAGTCGATCAAACACCTTTTCCAGGTTTCTCAAGTGGTCTACCCTTTTGATTGATTTTTCTAAAATATCATCCACATAGTCCTCCATGATTCTATGTAGCATATCATGGAATATGGTTGTCATTGATCTTTGATATGTCGCTCCTGCATTCTTTAGACCAAAGTGCATTACATTCCAACAAAATATCCCCCAAGCACAAGTAAATGTTGTTGTATGTAGGTCATCTGGAGATATCTTTATCTAGTTATATCCAGAGAAACCATCCATTAAGGATAGCATCTCATGCCTTTTTGTTAGATCCATAATCATGTTGATACTTGGCAATGGAAAGTCATCCTTTGGATAGGTTGTGTTTAGGTCTTTAAAATTTGTGCATATCCTTACACCCCCATTACGTTTGGATATTGGAACCAGATTTGATATCTATTGTGGATAGTTGATGGGTTTGATGGAACCCACATCTAGTAGCTTCTTTAGCTCTACCTTTACTAGTAATGCTATTTGAGGACGAATTTTTCTGAGTTTTTGCTTGATAGGCTTTTCTCCAGGGACTACAGCTAAATGATGTACCACTAATGTTGGATCTAGTCCAGGCATATTAGCATAGGTCCAGGAGAAGTTTACCTTTCTCTATTTGATGAAAGTTATGAAATTTTCCTTTTCTTTGAGATCAAGTGATGTTGCATGGTATGTTATCTTTGGGTCCTCTACTGTGCCAACATTTATGGACTCCACTTCTTCAACTAGGAGTGTTGAATTTTCTTGATATTTTCGATATGGGGAGATAGAACCCGCCATCCTCGGGTGCCTTTGGGAGGTTTTCACCTTTAGATGCATCCTTTATTTTCTTCTTTTCTAGATCCAATAGAACCACAGTGTGGTTTTCCCTAGGGGATCGTATTTTTATGTTTTTTCTTTCATTTTTGCAACTAAAAGATTCAATCTCTCCACAAAAGTATGCCTCCTATTTGAGATCCATGATGAACCCCGCTTTGTGATCTCCAACTAGTATGTCTATTCGAAGTCCCGTGAACTCCACGATTACCTCATCATTCTGGAATTGATCCAAAATAGGTATTTTTTGTTGCTGATCCCAATCTATGAGTTGTGGGTAGCAGAGTGGTAGGTTATTATCATCATCTACAAAGCTTAAGAAGGTTGTTGAGATGGTTAGTATGGCTCTGGTGTTTTTTTCCCTCTGAGTGTCTAGGTCATCATTACTAGAAGTGGGTGAATTATATATGATGATGAAGAAAGGAGAATCCCATTCATATTCATTAGAGTCCATTCCATAATGGTAGTAGATGTTGGGAATGGTTTGAATATATTGGAGAGGGAACCTATCAATGCTAAAGTCATCAAACAATTATTCAATGGGTAATTCATTGTTTATGATATGATAGATATGCAGTGCCTTAATGTTGGAAAAAGTTTCTTGTTTCTTCTAGGAGGTTCGTCTAGTTTTTGGAATAACCACATATTTTGGCTTATAACCTAGCGCCATATTTTTCTTCCTTTGTTCCACTATGATAGGTTCTGATTGGCCTTGTTTGTGTATCCCAAGGCCACCTTTTCTATTGTATCCCATTTGTTTAACTAATTGATAGCTCATAGTGTTAGAATCGATTAAAATGGGTTGTGGATTTTTGGTTCTTCTCGGTCCTCGTAAATCATGGATGAGAAGTCCTCCTAAAATATTTATTCATCTTTCATGTCTCCCCATCTAGTGAAGGTTGTGGGTTTGGCTATCATTTGCACTATCTTGATCTCTTTTGGACCTTCATATAATCTAGGCATTGGTGGAAGCATGTTGATGTAGAATGCTTTGTTGAAATGGTAATTCCCATTACCCTTGTCAAGTACTTAAACCTCGGATTTCATTTTTGGTTGATCATTTGATGTTTTCTTGGTTTAGGTTCATGGAAGCGTAGAAGGGTCAACATAAGAAAAGGAGTGGAAGGCTATTTCGTTGCTAGGAACACATTGGATTTAATTGTACTTCTCCTCCAACTTTGCATAGAAATAGAAAGGCTAGGGATCGACATATAGTGTTACTTCTTTTCCTTCATGGGGAAACTTTAGGCATTGATGAAAAGTGGAAGGGATTGCTTGTAATGTGTGGATCCAAGGGCATCCTAGGAGGAGTTTGTACAACAAATCAAGATCCAGTACTTGAAAAGTAGTTTTTGTGATGGTTGGTCCTATCTACACTAGCAACTTGACTGTTACTTCAAAATTTCTTTCCAGGTCATCATAGGCCCTTATGGTGATACTCTTGCCTTTGTCAATCACATCATCAGAATACTCCAAATTTTTCATGAATTTTAAGGTATAGATGTTTAAACCTACACCATTATCTATCAATACTCGTTTGACCATAGTTATGTGAACACCAACCTCTATGTAGAGGGCTTGGTTGTGGAATGTTCTTTGTGGTAGATCTTTCTCAGAAAATATTAAATGGTTTTTTGTTGTGATCTTTCCAACCATGGCTTGGAACTGATTAGGATTGAGGTCATTAGGGATTGGCATTTCTAATTCCTTTTCCAATATTTCCCTATGTGTTGGTGATATTTTTAATAACTCTAGGATTGAGATTAGGGCAGGTGTTTTCTTAAGTTGTTCCACAATTCTATAGTCATTCGATGACTTGATCATGGGTTTAGGAGGGGCTCCTTGTATTATAAATCTCCCTCGATGGTTAGTTACGTTACGGTTTTTGTCTCCCCCTCGTATAGTTACTACATTCACCCTATTGTCATTAGCTTGGGATAGAGTTCCTAAAATCATGTCTCCCTAGGTATAGTTAGCATGATGATAGCCTTGGTTTTTTCTCTTGTCATTCCTTTTTTGGTGGTTTAAGATTGGGTTGTTGTATATCTATAAATCCATGTTCCTAGGATGATGTTAGAAATCCACCTCCCCTTTTTTCTATCAAGTCTTGGATGAGGTGCTTGAGTCTTATGCAATTATTCATGGTGTGTCCTTTGATCTTGTAAAATTTACATAATTCGTTTTTGTTGTACCATGGTGTTTTAAAGTTAGGCTCCTCATAATTTGGGAAATCATTAGGCTTGATTAGGTTCTATTGTACAATATTTTGCATGACTATCTCAATAGATTCTCCTAGTACCATGAATTTCCTCCTTGGTTGATCATATGGATTTTGTTGACCTCCTTGATTTGCTTGTTGATTTGTTGCTTGATTGTTTTTTGGGATAAGTAGGTTGATTGTTTTGTGTACTATTCAGGGCATAGTTCATCTGTGCTATTTGTGATATGTTTTGAGATGTATTTTGTGCATGCCATAATGTTCTAGCATCAACTACTCCATCATTTGTGACATTTTTGTTCTTAGCCTAGACTTTAGGTTCTTTATTTGAACTAGGTGGACTATCTTTTGAGATACTCATCTTGAGGACTCCCCTTTCAATGTGGGGTCTTTCAATATTTAATCCCTTCTTGATGGTTTCTTCAAAGTTTGTTCGACATAACATTGTGAGTTGATAAATGATCTCAAGTAAGACATTGGTAATGAGTATGTCTACCAACTCCTTGTCAGGAATGGGCCATTTGTATCTACTAGACTTGTGTCTCCATCAATGTAGGTAGGTGGTAAAGGACTCTCCTTGATTCTTCTTGATTGTGGATAAGCTTTTGATGGTGACATATTGCTCGATGTTGAAGGAGAAGTGAGTTATGAACTTGTTAGAAAATTCATTGAAGGTTTTGACTGTTGGTGTCAAATGGGTGAACCACTCCATAGCATAAGGCTGCGTGGAAATAGTCTCATGAGGTATGAGTCATTGGGTCATGCTTCCATGCATGATACAGAGAAATTTTGTATATTCTCTACTAGATCCCCTCTTCCATTATATTTTTTTCAAACTTGGGTATCTCAAAATTCTTTAGAAAATTTATCGTAGTGATGGAATGATCGAATGGGAATGGGCATATTTCTTGGATGGTATATGTTTTCTTTTGTTTTCTAGCTTGCATGCTTGCTATCTATTAGGTGATACCTCTAGTTTCATTTCTATGTCCATTTTTGACATGTTTGTTTGTGAGTTCTGTGTATTAGCCTTGTGGCCCCACCATGTTTTGTTCATATATCGAGTATTGTGAAGGTATAGGACCTTGGTAACTATTTTAGACATAGAGCAGGTTAGGTCTTTTTTGGGTGTAAGGAGGGTTGGCTCCTTGTTGCTGAGATGAAGTGTACTAAAGGTTATCCTGTTGATGTGTTAGTGGGATACCTTGTTGGTAGGATAAATTGGGATAAGTGCCTTGTGGCACACCTTGCTATTGGGAAGGACTAAACTAAAGCTTACCCTATTGATGTGTTAGTAGGACACCTTGTTGATGGGATGCTAGAAGAAAGGTGCTTTGTGGCACACCTTGTTATTGAGAAGGACTAAAATGAAGGTTACCTTGTTCATACATTAGCAGGACACCTTGTTGATAGGATGACTGAAGAAGTTTGCTTTGTGGCACAACTTGCTGTTGGGAAGGACTAAAATGAAGGTTACCCTATTGATACATTTGTAAGACACCTTGTTGGTGGGATTACTAGAGAAGGGTGCTCTATGGAACACCTTTCTACTAAGAAGAACTAAAATTAAGGTTACTTTGTTGATGCATTAGTGGGACACCTTGTTGATGGGACAACTAAAGAAGAGTGCTCTATGGCACACCTTGCTACTAGGAAGGACTAAATGAAGGTTACTCTGTTGATGCGTTAGCAAGACAACTTATTGGTGGGATTAATAGAGAAGGGTGCTCTGTGAAATACCTTTTTTTTGGTATTATTGGTTCAAAATGGGACCCTATGCTCCACCTTATTGGTGGTACTAACTATTCAAAGGGGGACCCTTTGTTCCACCCTATTGATGGTACTGATTTTTTGGAGAGGGACCCTATGTTCAACCCTGTTGATGGTACTGATTGTTTGGAGGGGGGCCCTATGTTCCACCCTATTGTTGGGACTGATTGTTTAGAGGGGGACCCTATGTTCCACATTATTGATGGTACTGATTGTTTGGAGGGGGACCCTATATTCCACCCTGTTGATGGTACTGATTGTTCGGAGGGGGGACCTGTGTTCCACCCTGTTGATGGTACTGATTATTCTAGGAAGGGTTGACACTTGAAGTGTTTTGAGGTATATATTGTCTAGGAGGTGGATTGTAGTTTTGTGGTTCATACTGGGATGGCCCTCCTTGATACAGTTGTGCCACTACTTCTTGTTTGATCTAAGTTGGTTTTCTGAACAAGGGGTTCTCTGGGTTGACCACTATTTTGTGAGAACATGGGTAGCATATTTTCCATCTCTGGGGGTTCATTTTTTTCTCACGACTGAGTTATCCCCTAAGGGAATAATATTGGGATCCTTGAGAGCCTCTACATTAAATCCCACTAGTAATTTAGCACTACTTTGTGCTAACTTAAAGAAATACGAGTTTGGGTCCTTTCTCAACAACCTATCCATTAGTTTGAGAACCTTGGGTTTGTTAGAATGTTCAAATAGTTCCTCCTCATTTATCTCTTCCTCAATATCTACCTCCTCTAAAACCACTCTGTTTGGACCCTTGTTGTTTTATTCTATCACCTCCTTTTGTTTTCGGTTCAATTCTTCCTCACTGAAGATGTCTCTATACATAGGTCTCTTTTGGGATGTTTCAAGGTCACTTGGCCCATAGCCCCATGGGCTACTTTCATTGTTCATGGTATTTGTTAGTGGGATGCTAGTGTTGTTCTTGCTTGCTTCCATTTTCTTCCTATGTTGTGATCTTGTAGTTTTCATAAATAACTTGGGTCTCTTGTGGGAGAGTGGTGTAATGTTTGAACTCTCTAGTTGACTCAAATGCTAAAGACCCAATGTTGTCCTAAATGAGAGGATAGATTTGGGTATGTAAGCTTGTTCGATTCCTCCTAGCTCGAGCATAATAGTTTCTTAATAAGAGGTTGTGATTGTGATAAAGATTTAAGGACCACTTCCTACCAAACTTGGAATTATGATACCTACATTTGTAATGGAGAGATGTAAATTTTCCCCTACAGATTTTCATTGTGTGATAGATCATTTAGGGGAGTTCAAGATCATGATTATGTATGTGAGAAATTGGAAACGTTGGAAAAGACTTAGTTTTTGATAATAATAGAAGGAATACAAGTTTGGATTGTGCCTTGAAGCATGTTTATAGAAGTTGTCTACCAACCTAGTTCTGGTTTCGTGAAGTGCCCAAAGGTGTTTCTAAGAGCTTTTGGACTAAGATGCCTAAGTCTAAAATGACAACCTATAGACCTTACTTTAGGGATCCCAAGTTTGCATGAGATCATGAAGAGGATATTTATTGCCATGTGGGTGGTGGTAACATGGTTCTTTCAGCTGCTATGTCTTCTTTCTCTTCCTCTTCGTCTAAGATGATTGATGCAGTGAGAAACTAGTGGGGTATTTCATTCTTCTCAAATATGAAGGTTCTCAAACTACTTATGATGTTAGTTTGTTCACCTTCACTGTGCGTGAGACTAGGTTGAAGGATTGGTGCTACAAAGTTTGGTTGTTGAACGGGAGCAGTTGGTCACCAGATGGTTATAAGGTGTAATGTTGTTCTAAGATGGGTGTTGATGAGAGCCATTTATGTCCCATTTTATGGCATATTTTAGCCTATTTTTATACACCTTCATACCCATTCCCACATTCCATCTCCATTCCATATTATACCATTATACCATTTTATGTTGCATATGATTAAATATATATAAGTGTTATTTAATATATTTTGGTTAAAATATGGAAATTAATGATTGGTTGTCTTTACTAATAAGCATTACGATTTTCAAACTTGAGAAATAAAGCTTACAACATGCAGATTAGAAGAACTTCTTGTCACCTTTTATATCTTCCCATCATTTTTTGGTCAGGAGCTTCTATGTATTACCTTTTGACCAACAATTTATTTCTATTATCTTTTCAAAGATGATGTCAGTCTCCAAGGTTGCATTGGTTACCTCTTCAGTGCCAAATTTGAATAAGCACAACAAATCATGGTTATTTATGAATGGAGATGCAAATACTAGTTGTATAGAGAAAACCAAAAATATTCCATTTTCATTGTCTGTTACAACAATATTTATCCTGGTCAGCAAAAACATTCAGCAAAGTACCTTCAACCAGGATTCCATGTGCACCATTCTTGTGGCGATAAACTAAGGAAGTAAACCCATGATGGAGAATGCTGGAGGAAAAAGCTGCAGATTTTCACATCTTTTATTCCCATCTCTTAGTTATGCTCATTGTTATAACATAATCATTTTAATTTGTCACCAACAAAACCGTTGCATTATATTTTTTTGGCCACAAGCCAAAGAAAACACAATATTTTTGTTGTATTTAATAGCTATGAATAACATATATATAAATATGCATGGTGTAAAAGAGTGAATGGAATTTGGTAGATAGACTTTTATATAGATTTTTTGTATCATTATTTCTGATAAATAAAATAGCGATCTTTTGATTAAGGCAACGTAGGAAGGATTTTTGTTCTTTCCATCATATGAACCAAGAGCAAGGGCCCACTCCTTGGGGAAGCTCGATGATGTTTTATTTTTTGTATTTTGTTTGTTTATGATTTGGTTTGGTTAAGATAGATATTATTTCCTTTTGACTGTGTGATTTCAATTTCAGCACAGTTTGGATAAAAGAATACGTAATCTAGTTTATTTCACCTTTCTATTGTAGCTACTATTGTTATTGTTGCAAACTACTATTGTTGTTTTTGTAGATCACGGTTGTTATTGCCGTGGATTGTTGCAACTCTTGTCACTTCTATCACAGAATGGAGCAAAATAGAAATATAAGTTTGGACCAGATTTTTATCATAGGTTCTCCTTTGCATGTTCTAGCTGCATTTCATCCCCACCCATCTCACAACTTTCACCCCTTTGATTGGCATATAGTCACGACACCTCTCACAAGATTACACCCCCAGATTGACATGTATAGACCAAAATAAAATTAATTATAGAGCAGTAAATCTTTCTTATTATTTGTACCCAGTGTTCGCCTATCAATTGGTATGAATCTCAAGAACCTAAGGTTTGAGTGTTGTTTTGGAATATGGCTACTTTTTAGAAATTAAAATATTGAAGGACTAGGGTCGATATGTCACTTCCTTATCTAGAGGATATGTTGCAAGAAAGCTTACTTGTACTATCTGTGAGTCCCAAGTAATTGTTAATATCATAGACGTATGAGTGAAGAAATTATCCTAATGGTTTGTTTGATTTTGATCCCTAACAAGTAGGATGGAAATAACAGATGAGAGACTATGTGACCTATCTATTTTTCCAATTGTTTTTTTTGAACAATGACCCTATAAACAACTTTGATTTGTTTTCACCAAGTGTCCGCAAAATGTTCAAGACTATGAGCTAGAATGGAAATTGTAACTTTTGTGTGTTTTGTTTCCTCTATGTTTTTGGAGTATGAAAAATGATAGAACAACACTGGACTAATTCCAAAAGGATGGACTTTGTGTGACCTGAATATCTATAGCTTAAGTTGTGAAATCACAACACCCAAGCCATATTTCCCAAATGTTTACTTTGATCTAATGTAGTTTTAAAAAAAAGCTCGAATATCTAGAAACCTTGAAGGAAATCTTCCAAGGAGTGCAAATAAGGGGCTTCTCTCAAAATCATACACTAAGTCAAAGGGTTTGTGATTTAACCATCATGTTTAGTGTTTGTTTGGGTGTGTTCTTTTTCTTTAAATCAAGCACAAAGTTTTGATGTCCAGATTCTTTTTTAATGTAATTGAAAATTTTAACAAAAACAAGCATTTACAACCCTAATGGATAGAAGCCATTCTTTTAGGTGGGCCTGCCTCATGCTTCGAAGAGATGATTTTACATGCAAATTATGATGCGGGCCTGTAGTCAGACTTGGAAAGTAACTTCTCAGAAGTAAATTTTGATGCACCACTTTCAAAGAATGTTTTTGGATTAAAGGGGTACCTTCTAAAACAATTGGCTCTTAGTCATAACTGTGAACGTGAAAATTAGATACTCACTCGTTGGCCACTGAAGGCTCTTTAACGTTCTTGTTCCACTTAAGGCATGGGATTAGGTGTCATTTGTTGTCAGCACGACTTGAAGCTACTTTCTTACCATTTCACAACCTTTGATATAGCCCACCAGTAAACGTGCTTTGAGACTCTGCAATGACTTCTCCAGCGTGGGATGTTTCTCAAAGCAAGCCCCCTCTTTAAGTTAAAATGTGAAAAATAAAATGCGAAGCTCAAAAATCTTTTTCTCTCACCCAAGATCACCAAAAAGGTGTGAGGGGAGAACATAAAATACTTTAGCTTTCAAATCAATGAATAGATAAAAAACACTTCATTGAAAATTCATTCTTTTTAAACACCTCGAATGGTGTTATCCCAAAAACTATGCGAATAAAGCATGACAAAGTTCTTTTTATTTGCCCCAATATGAAGTATTCAGAATATCAGTCATTTAAGATAGTTGCAATGGTGTAAAACAGAAAGAAACATTTGTTCATTTTTTAAGCCCAAATATGAGTGTTTCTAAGAAATCAATCTTGGTTCTAACTTGGTCAACAAAAGTAAAATAGGCATGCATCAAAAAAATGGAAATCATTTTGCGTTCTTTTTATGCACCAAAATTAAACATATGTAACTTTAGAAAGCTTGAAAATTGTTCAATTTTAAGAACACCAAAACAAAGTGTGTGTTTTTCTTATTCTTTTTGGAGCACCAAAATTAAACATTACTAACTTAAGAAAGCTTGAAATTTTTTCAATTTAAGAACAACAAAATAAAGTGTGTGTTTGTCGTGTTCTTTTTAGAGCACCAAAATTAAACATTCCTAACTTAAGAAAGCTTGAAAATTGTTCAATTTTAAGAACACCAAAACAAAGTGCATTTTTCTTGTTCTTTTTAGAGCACCAAAATTAAACATTCCTAACTTAAGAAAGCTTGAAAATTGTTCAATTTTAAGAACACCAAAACAAAGTGTTTTTTTGTTCTTTTTAGAGCACCAAAATTAAACACTCCTAACTTAAGAAAGCTTGAAAATTGTTCAATTTTAAAAACACCAAAAAAATTGTGTGTTTGTCTTGTTCTTTTTAGAGACCAAAATTAAATATTCCTAACTTAAGAAAGCTTGAAAATTGTTCAATTTTAAGAACACTAAAATAAAGTGTATGTTTGTCTTGTTCTTTTTAGAGCACCAAAATTAAACATTCCTAACTTAAGAAAGCTTGAAAATTGTTCAATTTTAAGAACACCAAAAACAAAGTATGTGTTTGTCTTGTTCTTTTTAGAGCACCAAAATTAAACATTCCTAACTTAAGAAAGCTTGAAAATTGTTCAATTTTAAGTACACCAAAACAAACTGTGTGTTTGTCTTATTCTTTTTAGAGCACCGAAATTAAACATTCCTAAGTTAATCAAAAGATGTTTGTAGATCTGGAATCCTTCAACTGATTGTCTTCCTTGCAAAAAATGAGTTAAAATATTTCAAATCCTGCATACAAACATGTTAGCACCATCCCATGTCGAAGTGTGTTCGCATGATGTTGGATTGTGCGTATCATTGCGAAGCCTCCATTGTTGCGTTGTGAAAGCTTGAAGAATGATTTTGATGTTGGTTGACCGAAGGTATGATGAAGCTCTATCAATGGTGATCTTGATAGCACTTTGATGCATAAGGTATGTTGATTCTCTAATTCTTTTTTGAGAGGAAATGAGGTTATATAGATTTCAACTTTTCAAATGAACAATCAAGATTAAACAATGTTGAATCAAGATCGACAGTTGAAGGTTGTTGAGAGGATTTAGATTGATCAATCAACTGGGTTGATTGATCAAAGGACTAGATGTGAGAGAGAGTTTAACCAATTTAGATTGGTCAGTCAACTAGATAGATTGAATAGTCAATCTCACTTGATAGAAAGAGTGTGCGAGTTAAGAGAGTTGAAGAGTTAACTAAATAGATATTTTTTTCAACTAGAAGAAATTATTTGTTACATTCAAGGAGATTGTGCATGAAGAGATAATGAGACAGTTAACTAAATAGATATTTTAGTCAATTGTTTTAGAAGAGCTAGTTAAGTTTTTGAGGGAAATTAATTAATTAAATAATGAATTAATATCAAGAGGAACGTGTGCATGTGAATTTAAATTTTATAAATAAATTTTATTTATTAAAGTGATGATGTTGAATGATTTAATTATTTAATTTGAAAAGGGGAAAGTTATTTAATTAAATAATTACTGATAATCATTTAATTAAGTTAAAAGAATAGGTGGGGTTAAATAATTAAAATAATTATTTAATGTAGAAGTTGAAAGAGAATTAAATGAAGAGTTAACTAAATAGATTGTTTAGTTAACTAAAAGAAGAATTAGTCCATGTGGAGAAGATAATTAATTAATTAATATTAAGAGGAACATGTATGATGAATTATTTTTAGTAAATATAATATTATTTATTAAAGGGGTGATGTTGAATGAATTAAATAATTTAATTTAATTATTTAATTTAGAAAAGGTGAGATTAAATAATTGAAATAATTGTTTAATTTAGAAGTTGAAAGAGGATTAAATAGTATTTAATATTATTTAATTGATGAGGAGGATTGATTGATTTAATTAATTAATTATTTTTGGAGTTAAATGTGCAAATCAAGTTTGACTTTTGCAAACAAAGTTGCATTAGTTTGATTTGATTTTTGATGATATTTTGAATAGTTTTATTCAAATTATTCAAATTTGGAGGGAAAGTGAGTTAATTAAATTATTATGATTTAATAATTTAATAAATCTAGGGGAATAAAGTTAATTAGTGAAATAACTAAATAATTGACATTATTTAATTAATCGTGAAAAATAAACTTAGATTAGGACTATGTTAAATAAATGAAATTTATTTAATTTTTTGAATTTCATGAAAACGTGAATTAACTAAATAATAATGTATTATTTAATTAATAGCAGAAATTAGGTTCTTAGGATTTTATAAAATAAATGAACTTTATTTAATTGGTCGAAAATGATGAAAAAGTGAATTAAATAATGTATTATTATTTAATCAATAGAGGAAATTAGGGTTTTTCTTGATTTAAATGATGAATGTTAGTGTTAAAATGCTAGTTCACAGGCTAAGACAATTTTAGGTGTCTACAATTATAAATAATTAAATAAAAGTGAAAATGTTTTTTGGTTTTAAATGAATTGAATGACTAGATTTAAATCATTAAACTAATTCCTAATTTACTACAACATAGAGTCGATTCTAAATGAAACTTTAATGGTGTTGTAAACTCAACTTTCATATGAGTTTGATATAATTGGATCTTTCTTCTAGAGATCTATAATGTCACAGAATTGCACCTAGGGCAATTCCACATTTTTGCATCTTGCCTAGCATTTATGACACCTAGGAAGCATTAATGACAAAATCCCATGAAATAGAATTTCATGATTCTGAATCCATGTGGGCACATGGCGAAATGACAGAAGTCAAACCGGGCGTTTCTTGAAAACGTAGACCTTGGACACCTGTGCGGTGCGTGAACGTCCGCGCGGCGCGCTAGCATCCTAACGGTTTTTTGAGCGAAATGGAAAATCTAGAACCCTAACCCTTGCAACACATGTCCTAGAAATTAGGTCTCGAGTGAAACGACTCTGTGTCACCCTTGCATGCATTAAAACCCCTTTTTGGCCCTCATTTTGGGGTTAGAAGTCTTCAATTCAAGCATTGTCACCACTTGATCTAATCTTGGGTAAACTCTATCCTTGAATAGCAACACTTTTACTGGTGAAGCCATGTCAGACTGAGGTCCCTCTAGCAGCTACTATCTCTCAAGCAAGCACATCACGGTGCGCCCATGTTCTCTGAAAGAGGGTCTTGACCCGAGGGTAACACTCTCTCTCCCTATCACTCCTTAGTAGTTCACTTACTACTTTGTGGTGTGGGCTCTACTCTGAAGTGGGTTTTTTTTTATCACACACAGTTTTGTTTATTTTCTTTACACTCTTTTCCAAACTTGGTTATTTGTGGAGGTGAGAACACCAATACAAGGGTTTGACTGAGGCAGGCCCCTATACAGTCCCAACCTTTTTCCCTTGATCTTTTATGTGTAGGTTACGAAAGGATATTTGGAGTAAATATTCAGATGCACGAAGGTAATCTTGTTTCAAGTTCTCTTGTATTTCCCTTTAATCTCTGGCTTTTTGTCAATTATTTAACCCTTCACTCTTTTTGACCCAAGTCAAGAAATAAGATTCGGTCTCATCCGCCTGAGCTCCTGAGTTCCTCATAGCTTAGGATGCCAGCGCGTCTTGTGGATGACAGCGCGTCGCACTGGCATCCTCAAACTATACTAATATTTTTTGGCTGAGGGATTTTCAATCGGGGATAGAAATCTTGAAGTATTGCTCTTTTGGGGCCTGAAGTTACTTTCTCGCTTCTCTTCACAGTTCTATTTATTCATCTAGTTTGAGGTGTATAAGGGTAGTTTGTTCCTTGGTGATCTCTTGAGAATAAAGGGACCTGTGTACAGTGAATCCCTCTTATATCATATTTTGGTGAACCCAAACTGAACCATTGAATCCATTTTCATAATGTCGCATGGTTGTATGGATTCTTTCTTTGAACAAGATTTCGATATGTTAGAAGATTCTCTAGATGATTTCTTAGAAGCAGTCTCCCCAATATGTAAATCTCCAAAAAAAACTCCTTCCTTGCCAGCTGAAGAGTCAGTAAATGTGGTGGTAGTTTTTGTGGCTCCTCCAAGCCCTAAGAAAATCATCATTTATGTGATCCCAGTTGAGCCATTCCCTAGAAGGGACTATTTCATCTATGGGATTTCAGGTCATAGCAATCTATCGGACTTTTATTTGAGATTTACGAAAGCTACTGACTCTACTTCTTATAACGTTGTCAGACATACTTACCGTACAACGAGAAACAAACAAAACTTAGAACAACAAGTTGTTGTTCCTACATCACAACCATATCAAACTCCTACTTCTTTACCCCCATCTCAACCTGACCTTCCTCCGGCTCCTAAGCTCGCGATCAAAGCACCAGGTGATTACAATCTCGTCAAGCAACTCCGTGTTACTCTGGTTAAGATCTCGCTTTGGGATTTTCTTTAGACCACTCTGGTTTATCAAGAGATGTTGTAGGAAGCCTTACAAAATATTCTCTTTCCTGCCTCGGCTAGGCCTATGGATGTTGATGCATTGATGGTGCATATTTGATTGGATTCATCGAATATTACATTCCATCCACAAGAAATCCCACCTCTGAATGTGTAGAAACAAACATAACTTTTGATGATTATAGTAAACATTAACAACATCAAAATTAGACGTACCCTCATTGGCACTGGTTGAGCTCTCAATGTTTGTGGTATAGATCTACTGCGTAAAATTAAAGTCGATTCATCCTCTTTAGCAGCTTCCTCCTTGTATATTCGCGAGTTCGATAACATTGGCAACCAAGCTCTAGGTACGATAATGCTACCTTTACATTTGGGTCCCATTATCTTTCCTACGTTGGTCTATGTGATGCTCGGCTCGTTACCATACAATCTTCTTTTACGAAGACCTTGGATCCATGATATGGGTGCAGTAACTTCTACCTTACATCATTCATTAAAGTTTGTTGCTAACAATTGGTGGTTACGGTTAAAGAAAATCCAGAGGTTGTGAATCTTTCCTTACTAGCCGCTGATGGTCGTAATTCGACCATGTCCACTCCCAAGAATTCCATCCCTTGTTTAACCGTTGATGCTATGGCATGTTCCTCGTTGATACCCTCTGTGGAAATTGTCCCTCAGGCAAGTATCAACCAAGACGAACTGCCTAAAGCATAAAATTGCAAATCTCCCCCATCCTCTCCATCCCATGAATTGAATTCTCTCCTAGGAGATGACTAGGGTTCCTTGAATTTCTCTAAATTATTCATAGCGGAGTATAAGTCAGACCCCTCTGGTATAGAATTTCCAAATTCTGCTAATAGGAGGATGAGTGACCCTTCCGTTGAGGAAGAAAAGTGTGATCCTATCCAGGAGACCGCTCCTCCCCAGGAGGGTGACTCTGCTCCCATAAAGGAAGTTAATGTTTTTGAACTGACTAAGGGAAGTGGGACCACTCCCATAAAAACTTTCGACATCCATTGGTGGAACAAGACGCTCTACGTGGAGCCGCCCCTCCCGAAACTCTACAAGCTCGCTATGGGTTTGGTTACAAATGTCCTTCTCGATATGGCTATGGCCAGAAATGCCTAGGACATATTGAGAAAGGAATACAGGTCCCCATTCAGCTTGAGTGATGACAATGCTATCAGGGTTTGGGATTCCCTATTGAATAGCCTAGACAAAAACCCTGCTGGAGTGTTAATATAATTTCAGCTGAATCGTTAACCTTGGTCCATCCTGAGTTGATAGAAGAAAGGGGACAAGTCAAAAAAATTCTTGTAGATGTCTTCTCTTTGGATGAAGCATTAGGGGAGTTTCTAGGTGCTTACTCCCTGTTACCTCCTTATCATCACAAGAAACAATTCACATATCGCTTACATAATTAAGCATACTTTGGAGAATCCGTTCTGAGTATTGATGAGGAAGACGCTCTATCTAACGTCAGCGATGATGTTCTAATATCTCATCCCGAGGACCACATATCTCTCCTTAAAGTAGATACTGTCAAAGTCCTCGTAGATACTAAATCTTTGGAAAGGGTAATCAAGATTGGGAAGTGCCTCTCTTTCGAGGAAGCGGATAAGCACTCTGCTCTCTTGTGTGCTTACCTTGATATCTTCGCTTGGACGTATGAGGATATGCCTGGTATTGATGAAAATATAGTGGTCCATAATATTTTTCTATGTTCCGATGCCAAGCTCGTTAAGAAAAAAATTCAAAAGATCAACCCTAGGGTAGCTATGATGGTCAAGACTAAGATAGAGAAGTTGTTGAAAGAAGGCTTTATCTGTCCCATTGAATATTCTCCTTGGATTACAAATATAGTTGATGTTAGAAAACCTAACGACCGTATTTGTATATGCATTGACTTTTGAGACCTTAACAAGGCTTCTCTTAAGGATTATTTTCTGCTACCTAATGTAGATATGATAGTAGAGTCGATCGCAGGCCATGCGTTGTTATCTTTCATGGATGGCTTCTTGGGTTATAATCAGATCCGTATTAACCTGAAGGATTAGTATAAGACAACCTTTACTACCCCTTGGGGGAATTTCTACTATGTGGTCATGCCCTTTGGTTTGAAGAATTTAGGAGCAACTTACCAACAAGCGATGACCCTGATATTCCATGATTTCCTTCATAAAATCTTAGAACATTATGTTGATGACATCTTGGTGAAATCTGTAAATCGTCAAGATCATGTGAAGAATCTTCGTATTTCTTTGAAAGGCTTTAACTTTACAAGATGAGACTCAATCCCCATAAGTGTGTCTTTGGCATAGATGTTGGCAAGCTTCTTGGGTTTATAGTCTCTTATCGTGGAATTGAAGTTGACACCAATAAGATTGATGCTATTGTTAACATGTCTCCACCAAGGAACATCACTGAGTTGCAAAGCTTACAGGGAAAGATTCAAGCAATTCGCAGATTCATATCTCAGTTGGTTGACCATACCTTTCCTTTCACTCATTTACTGAAGAAGGATGTTCGCTTTATATGGGATGAAGAATGTCAAAGATCTTTTGAATCCATCAAAGCCTATTTGACCAACCCTCCTATATTAATGTTGGTTATGCAAGACAGACCCTTCCTGCTTTACCTCGTTGCAGCACCATATACTTTGGTAGCTCTGCTAGCTCAACATGATGATGCAGGAAGAGAGAGAGAGGTCTACTACATTAGTCGCATCCTCATCGATTATAAAAACCATTATTCATCCATGGAGAAGCAATGCCTAGATCTTGTATTCAGTACCCAGAAGTTGAGGCACTATCTCCTCCATGTTGAAACTCATGTCATAGTAAAAATATATCTTTTGAAACATTTCTTCTCTAGTGCTGACCTTACTAGGAGATTAGCGAAGTGGGTTATGTTGCTTTCTGAGTTTGATATATAGTTTGTCACTCAGAAATTGGTGAAGGGACAAGCGGTTGCTGATCAATTGGCAGACGCTCCCTCGCCTCGCTCCTTCCCTTGGGTGGATGTATTCCCTGATGAGAATATCTTCATAATCAACTATTACCTCGAATGGAAAATATACTTCAACGAATCGAGGTGTCAGACCGACTCTTGAGTAGGTGTGGTCCTGATATCTCCCAAAGGAAAACTGATCCCCCTATCCTTTCAATTATATTTTCCTTGCACTAATAATATCATAGAGTATGAAGCTCTTATTGTCAGCTTACGTGTTGTGATTGTGTTGAAGATTAAACACCTTCGTATACTAGGTGACTCTGAACTTATCGTGAATCAGATCATGGGAACTTATCAAGCTAAACAAAGCAAGTTGTCTTGCTATCGAGACCTCTCTTTGTCCTTGCTCAATCGTTTTCATCTTTTATGATAAATAGTATTCCTAGGTGAGAAAATCTACATGTGGATACCATGGCAAGTGTTGCTTCCTTGGTACCATCAGAGGAGGATACAAAGGAATATCACTTCATGGTTCAAGTCGTGCGAACCCCAGCGGTTCCCGATCAACTCAAGCCCAAGTCTCTAGTTTGTTTTCAGGCAAACTCGGGAGAGTGGTTCTCTAGTATCTATAACTACTTAAAGACCGAAAGCTTTCCCGATGACGCGATGAAAAGCGATCGTACTCACATACAAAATATTTCAACGCATTATGTTATCTTATCAGACATTCTTTATTAAAAAGGTTATAACTGGTTGTTGTTAAGATGCCTCACTAAAGTGGAAATACCCCTTACCCTTAAAGAAGCCCATGCAGGCCCTGGGGGTGGACATTTCAGTGGTAGATCCTGGTGAGGAAACTGATACACATGGTTACTATTGGAAGATGATGCAACAAGATTCCTTCGGTTTCATCAAGAAGTGCCTTCAATGTCAACAACATAGCCACCTTATCCATGCTCTTGCTCAGGAGTTGCAAAATCAAACTTCTCCTTGGCCTTTTGAAAAATGGGGGTTGGATATTATTGGTAAAATATCACCTCCTTCTTCCAAAGTGCATACCTTTATCATTACCGCTACAGATTATTTCATAAAATGGGTTTAAGCTATTCCTCTCCGATCTATGAATGGTAAAACAATTTGTAGCTTCCTCTTGAACAACATCATTTGTCGTTTTGGGCTGCCTGCTACACTTGTTTCAAATAATGGTACGCCATTTAAAAACAAAGAAGTAAAGCAGTTCTTGGAGAAATTTTGTATTCAACATAGGTTTTCTACACCGTATTATCTGTAATCCAATGGCCAAGTTGAAGATTCTAACAAGACACTTGAACAAATTCTTCGTAAAAAAGTTAATAAACATGGAAAAGATTGGCATATCCAGCTGACATATGCTTTGTGGTCTTATCATATGAGTGTTCGCACGATGATGGGAACGACGCCTTATAACCTCGTGTATGGCACATAAGCTATCATGCCATTGGAGTTGCAAATCCCATCTTTGCGAGTTTCCCTTAGAGGGTTGATTGACGATGAAACCTATCGGGTTAACCATTTGCATCTGCTAGAGATGCTTGATGACCATCGTTTACAGGCCCTCGATCATCTTAAACCTTATCAACTGTCACTATCAAGACAATATAATTAGGGTGTGCTTCCTAGAACCTTCAAGTTAGGGGACCTGGTTCTATACGAAAAATCGGCAGAATGTAAACACGTCGCCTAATTAGAAAGAGAAATTTAGTCCTAAATGGTTAGGTCCTTACATCGTGGTTTTTGTATATGGTTCGGGTTCCTATGGATTATCGTCTATGGATGGAACACCTTTAAAAGAACCTGTTAATGCAATGCATCTTCGCCGATACTATGCATAGTGTTCTAATGTGCCATGTATGTGGCATTCTCCCTAAACGGTAGTAATACTGCATATATTAACATTCTCACTCTCACATCATGAATTTTTTTGTGTTTATGACATGACCATGTGTGTGTGTGTAATAAAAACATACATATGTGTGTCTAACTATGCTAAATATCCATACATCACATCACATCATTAGATCATCATAGCATTCAATTAACATGTAAAAAAATGTGCTTAATTGAATCATGATTAGCATCTAATGAAAGTATACATCCATATAAACAAAAATCATCAATAGCATGAGCATACATAAAGTGGAAAACACACACATAAGCAAAGCCATGATACTAAAACCGATGTATATATATATATATATCCAATGTATGAATCAAATGTCATATACATGTATCGGTTCACTGCTATAAAAAATGGAGTGGCTGCTGAATATGTGTCTATACAAAATATCTACAAGTATGTATGTATATCTACATCCGGCTAAAAAAATGATGTACAAAAAAGGGGGTCCTATTCCCATGGCATGTGGCTCCCCGAGCACTTTGGCTCTGGCGATCGCTCTGGTGCTCTAGGAGGAGGCTGCACTGTGGTCTGCGATCGGGATCAATGTGAACATGATGTAGATAGACATGCATGTATCCATCTGAGCTCCCCCTGCAGTGAACAGATGTCCATCTTCGCCTAGATAAGCTCCTGTTGTATTCGTTGAACATCTATCTGAATCACAATTTTCGATTGCGTATTGAGCTCATCAATGCATCTCTGAAGAGCGTCACGTGCTACCTTGGTCACATTAGCCCTCCTCACTGTCGTGTATCGCTCGACGAGCATTGTTTGTAGCTTCCTTGATAGCTAATCTTGTTGTCCCCTAGTGGTTATCAGCTCTGCAGTCAGTTGCACCACCTCAGTGCTCTGCTCCTCATACGTAGTCCGTAGACATGCTATCAACTCAAAAGTGGGGGCATGTCTCCCCACTAAAACATGTCAGTAAGCCTCTAGGATTTTCCCCTGGATCGGCATAGTAGGGGCCACCTCTGAAATACACTGAGCTATAAGCTCAGTCCATCCCTATGCATCCTCTGCAATCACAAAGAAAGAGACAAGGATTAGTATCACATGGCATGTGTATGTATATAAGCATAAAAAGAAATGGAAAGCATAACAATAATAGTAATGCACTATGTATACCTGGATCCCCTGGCTTCCATGTGGGATCAGGGTGTGGCTCAATGTTGGGGCCTGCACCATCAATATCGGTGGCCGACCTGGGCAATGCTAGTGTTGTTGCTACTGGGATGGTGGAGGTTGGTGGCACTGATAAAATAGGGGTAGCTGGGGGGGAGTTGATCTCCTCCATCGTCATGGCCACACAGGCGTCGCCTCCTCCTCCTCCTCCTATGCACTGCTTTGTTGGTAGCCTCTCCTCCTATCCTATGGAGGCTAGCAAGGCTCATCCTCCTATGGGCTAGGGTCCCCTCTCAGAGAACCCTCATCAAAATCTAGAGCAGGTTGATGCCCCTCCCACGTGTAATCAGCTGCGACCTTGACATTATCCACCGCCGCCATGACCGATAGATCATGACCGAGCTCATCATCGCCCGAAAAGATGATGTATGTGATAGAGGGGCGAGGGAGTTCACCTACCCTCATTGCACTACAGTGTGCCTTGGTGTATGTGGGAACGTCAGGCAATATAGTCTATACACGACAATGTTTTCGCATGACCCAACTCTAATAATAAGGTGCAATAATATAATTGCGATGACCCACTAGAAAATGGTTCCGCTATAGGTTCCTAAGGAACCTGTTGTCATCAACCCACCTAAAATAGCGGTAGGGTCTCCAACGAACCTCTCCCATGGTGACAGTGTTGAACTATAGCCTCCAAAATTGCAAATCCCTGAAACACTACTAGCCTGTCATGTCATATCAGTGAGCCATCGGGATCTCGTACGACCGTCACTAGGGAAAACTGGCTGGTTGGGTGCACATGATGTGGGTGAATGCCCACACCTGCAAAAGTGTGCATGTAGTTTGACTACAGTACTCATAATGAACGTACCATCTAAGCTCCTGGTAGAGGTGCGCCAGCATGCTGCGCCCCCAGGAAAAAATAGTCTTGTGCTCGACCATCTCTCTAATAACTAGGCAGAGGCCCCCATGCAGATGTGAGCCTCGCTTGTCTATGGTAATTCGAAAAGCAATTGTCACTACCATCACCTAGCATAGCAACAACGCTATAGTCCTCGCCTGATCATACCAATGGGTGTAGATATGACTAGTGTCGTTATCGTCGTCGGTCCACCCTGTGCAGTACTGAACACCCTTGTTGCACTCCTGCACCAATCGAGTGTCGTTTAGGGCCACCCGCTGTTCGCGAATGGTGAGCCTGAGGATCCAATAGACATTCTCGAGGGTGATAGTCATCTCTCTGCATGGCAGATGGAAAGATGACATGGTATCATCCCACCGCTCCATCAGAGCGATGAGCATCCCATCATGGTATCGCATCTTTGACATGGTGAATACATGTCAGAGATTGATCCACTCAAACTGTGTGACCTCATCCGGTGATAGGCGATCCCTTTGCTCGTGGACAAGGCAGAATTCTCGCCCTCTTGGATGCTCCCAGATCTTTGGATACTCTTGCAAAAGGAAAAAAAGCTCTAAGCCAGAAACACGATCATGTTAAGCAAACATATAAAAGGACATATGTGCATCGCGTAGACGTCTACGCAATGCGCCTATGTCTCAAACTGCCATGGTTGCCTTAGAGGACACCAATGCGGATCTAAGACCCCAACGCATGTCACGTACGACAACGTAGCAGGGAAAACTTTAGTGGTGAATCTTCGCCAATTGGCAAATATTTGAAATCGGGACCTCCAAAAATGGTGAATAATACAAGTTAGAAAGGATGTTGAATCGCCAGGTTTTTACAAAAAAATAAATTTGTCTTGATTAATTCACCAATGCATTATTTTTTACACAATGTGTCATTGGAACTGATTCACCAGTAGTTTATACTGTAATTACAGATATTAATTATATTCGCCATTAGTTTTATATTCCTAGAATTAATTTATGGGAAATATCGCCACTAATAATAGTTTACCTTTTCATTTTAAGGATACTTTAGCCTTGAATAGGTTTTTTATTTATTGCCATCAATTAGCTTTTTAATCGAATGGTTGCAAGTCAATTCTATGACTTTATATGCACGTGCCTTTTAAAAAGGTTGTTGAGGCCCGAAATTTGATCTTCATCATTCACTATTGCCAATAGTTCATGACATACATCATCATCGTTGTATCGGCGAGACATCCCTAAGTGTCCCACCAATGATGTTCACTCATGTCGATAAGGCTTCCATACTCCACCTAGGGTCCACCAAGGCACAAGTACACCACTTGTGTAATTCTGGAGAATCATGAAGGGAATCTACAATATTTGCACCAAGCTCCCATAAAGACATCTGATCAAAGCTCTGTTTGATCTCCATCGTTCACTATTTCCAATAGTTCATGACATACGTCATCATTGTTGTATCGGCGAGACATCCCTAAGTGTCCCACCGATGATGTTCACTCACACCAATATTCGCTCATGGAATGAACTTGCAACCATCCGATTTAAAAGCTAATCGATGGAAAAAATTTCAAGTTTCATTTAGTCTTACTTTTCAAGTGAGATTTTTTAAAAACACTTCATTTGTGTGTGCTCCAATGCATTTTTAGTAGTGAATTTATGCTTGGTGGCGAGGGACTCTACCGCTCGATCCTGTCGGGGCCGAGACCGCTGTCCCCAAACCCCGCAAGGGGGCATTGCCCCCTTGACCTCGCCGATGGCTGCCGCCCCCAGGCCCCTACTTCAATATTATAAAAAAAAATAAAAAAAATGGGGGAACTGTGCCGACCAGCTATGCAAATTTTTAAAGAAGAGATTCGCCATTATAATTAATCGTTTTAGTGATTATTCACTGGGATTCGCCACTGTGATTAGTTTTCTTTTACCAATTATTCATTAAGATTTGCCAGGATTTTACAAAAAATTTAATAATGTGCATAATATTCGCTAGGGAAAATTACTATTTTTTTCAAATAAAAAGAAAGATTCGCTAGGATTTTACACCTTCACTAAAGGGGGGATTTCTTAAAGTTATCCCTGAATCACATGGTGTCAAAGGTGGATATGAAGATCTTTACTCACATCTTTCGAGAGGGAAATCAAGTTGTTGACACCTTGGCTAATCTTGGCTCCTATTGGAGCGTTTCCAAGTGTTAGAGGAGTATTGGGAACCTACAGCCGAAATTACAAGGTATTATCCTTAAGGAGCAGGGCACCTTAGTTACCCATGATGTTATCTAAAATTACTATTATCAAGGCTTTATGGGTGGTCCACATATTTGTTATTTGGGTGATGTGGACGAAGATGGATGTTGAGGTGTTAAATATGTGGCAACATTTGAATAATGGGGTGAAGATTGAGGTTATAGAGCTACTAATGAGGAGTGATGGGAAGTACAATGGGTTAATAGGTAAGTTGGGTTGGGCCATACACAAATTTAATTTACAGTCTTGTCATAGCCTCCACATATCTTTACGGACTTCCAAATTCAAATTTGATGTGAGTAATTCTTATCGCATGGAGCTCATGCTAAGTCCCATCGACGCCGCTAAAAAGTTTTTAAGATAAAAGGTAGATACTGAGGGAAGTCTAAATTTGGCCCCATGGCCACTTGTTATCGATACTTGTGCAATTGCCACTTGGAAGGAAAAACTATCAATGTCATCATTTTTTGCAAATATTGTCGCTAGTGTTTAAAGATTTTCAATAATGGGCTTGCGGAGATTTCCTTTTTGGAAATAACTCTTGAAGTGTGTAATTTGCAGATCGTCTTGATTATCCGGATTCATCCTAGCTGGCTTAAAAGAAGTTTTTTTTGGGTGACCTCTCACATTGACAAACATTCTAACTTCTTTCTCTTGTGGGTTTTCTGGGTTCTCAATGTGAAGTGCGAGGAGATGGGTGGTGACAAACTGAGGATGGAGCCGGATAATTATGAGGAATTCTGAAAGAATCCTCTAGTTTGGCATATCTATGTCAAAGGAGGGCTAGCATTTTTAATGGAATGTTTGGTTAGTCATGATCCGAGGAAGTTGATGCAATTCGTGAGCTCCTAGAAAGATAGAAGGGCTACGATGGGAGGTATCTCCTTCGAGGTCAATGAGGAGGTTATTGCTCAGGTGATTGGGCTCTCTTCCACTAGGAAGAAGTACATGTATCAACATGAATTTGCATCCTCAATGCAAATTCCACTTTACCACCCCCTTACACTTTAGAAAACCAAATGCGAAGGCTTAATTCCACACAAGCTCATTGCCTTCATTCTACTTGGCACCTGTTTTGAGCATTGGTAGAGGTGTTTTTGTCTAGCACGCCCATGTGGCACACAGACGTCCCTGACAGATTCCCGCATTTGGAGCCTGTAGAGGCATTACACTTCCCTTTGGTGGTCAATTTGTAACACCCTCTTTGGTCGACCAACCCGAATATGGCCATTTTCTTCCCTCTTTCCTTCATATTCACTCATTCTCATTCCATTTCACGGTTGGATCTCTTCACATCATCTCTTCAATCCCTTCACAATATATCCTACCATCTCTTCACAAGCTCCAAGAAGCTTCATCACTCAACACTTTACACTTCATAGTAGCAATATCAACACTCCATCACTTCAGTAGACCAAGTGTGGAACGAGACACCACGGCAACAGAGGCTTGAGTTCCTCTCATTTTCTCCCCAACTAGCCTTGAGCGCTTTTGGAAGAGCTGGTAAGCTATCACTCCTCTCCTCTATTACTTGGTTGAGTAGCATAACATTGTTTTGTACTGTTTTTGTGTACTTTACTTCATTTCATACCTTTCTCTCTATCTATCTTGGTTATCTATGGAGGTGGGAACACCAAAACGGGGGTTTGACGGGGGTTTGACTGAGGCAAACCCCTATACATCCCCAACAATTTCTCTCTTTCTTGTATGCAGGTATTGAGGTTATTCATGCGCTAGAAGATTCATCACTTGCATGGTTGTAAGCATTTCCTTTCCCTTTCTCTCCTTGTCTTTATCTTTTCTATTTCAGTCTATTTCCTTTATCACATTCTAGAAGTTCTCAGTAATTGGATTGCTAGTAGTCACTTAGTTGTTCTATGAGATAAACTTGCTTTCTAGTCCATACGATATGACAACGCACCTCGGGGACGCGAGTGCGCCATGCTGTCATTTGTGCTCTGCGCTGCTGTCTTTTGGCTGAGAGCTTGATAGGTTGTCCAAAGAATCTCTATGACCTGCTCTTTCTGGTTCTAGAACTCTCGCCACTATCCTTTGAGGTAGTTTAGGGAAGTTCGCCCCATGAGGCTCTCTGAGTGAAGAGAACTCATGAGTAGCGAATCCTCCTTCTCTTACATTTTGGTGAACCTGACATGAAGAATAGTGTTCTTTGAAAAACTAGTAATTTATTTACCCCTACTTAGCAAGGTCATAACTTTTCACTCGGTGCTCAGAATTCAGAATCGTTTGCACCTTTTGAAAGGTCTTCTAGAGAACTAGTTTAGTCCCTAAAATATTAGTGAATTTAACAATCAAATTTTAAGGACCAACGCAAGTTCCGGCCTCAAATTCTTCTCCAAAGACCTTCGAAAATGCAAATTACTAGAACATAGGAAATACCGAAAAAATCATAATGAATTTAATATCTTCTTTTATTAGTTGTGCATATAATTTTGTTCAAAATATTAATGATGTTCCATTTCATGCATGTGATAGTGACTTGGCTTTACCCATGTCACTCGGTATCTTTGATCCTTCTCATGAGATTCCTCTTTCTTCGGAGGATATCTTGTTGCAAGAAGATGAAATCATTGATACCTTCCTTAACATTACTCTACCTTCTATTCATTCCAATGCACTCTCTTCTAGAGATGATGCATTTTTGAATGATGAATCTACCCTTCATCCCAATGCACTCTCTTCTAGAGATGATGCATTGGTGCACGATGAATCTTCTATTCCTTTCAGAGACGATGCATTTGTGAATGATGAATTTCTTATTAATTCTAATGCACTCTCCTCTAGAGATGATGCATTAGCAAATATTTAATGTCCTTCCACATTTGATCTTGTTTGGATCGATGTTGAGAATATGTCTTTGAATAATCATTCTACTAGTTGTGATGATTCTATAAATATAATCTATGTCTCTTCATCCCCTCAAAGGCCTAAGAGACCAGTCATTTATATGACTCTGGCTAGTCCTTCTTCTGAAAGGGTTTGTTTTATTGATGGTGTTCCATTTGATAGTAACTCTCCTGATCCTTCTAAGGCTCCCTCTTATAGAGCGGTAGCTCGTACCTATGATACTAGAATGAATAAACAACTAAGCTTTCCTAAGCACCTAAACCTATGACTAAAGCACCTAGTGATTACGATCTTGTCGAGCAACCTCCAGTTACTCTGGCTAAGATCTCACTATGGGACTTGCTTCAGACTACTTTGATTTATCAAGGTATGCTTCAGAAAGCTTTGCAAAAGATCCTCTTGCCTTCTTCCGCTAGGTCGACAGATGTTGATGCATTGTTAGCATATATTCATTTGGATTCATCGAATATTACATTCTATCCATGGAAACTCTCACCTTCGGAAGTACAGAAGCAAGGATATCCTCTAATGATTATAGTTAATATTAATAAGTTTGGTATTAGACGTACTCTCATTGAAGCTGGTTTGGCACTCAATGTATGTAGCATTGATCTATTTCCTAAGATTAATATTGACCCATCTTCTCTTAATGCTTCTTTTGTCATCATTTGTGGGTTCGATAATGTTGGGAGACAAGCTCTAGGCATGATAGTATTACCTTTGCAGCTTGGACCCATTATTGTACCTACCCTTGTATATGTTATGTCAGAGAAGTTACCTTATAACCTTCTTCTTGGTAGATTGTGGATCCATGCTATGGGTGCAGTCCCATCTACCTTGCATAAATCAATTAAGTTCATTACTAATAATCGAGTAGTCACAGTTAAGGCTGACCCTGAGGCTATGCACTTATGTGAGATGGCAGTTGTTGGTCAATCTTTAGTTGTGCCTACTCTTATTCCCTCAGTGTCTTCCAATGCGTCGATGTTTACTCCAATAGTATCTACTACAAAAGGTACTCTCAAGATAGACGACCCTGAAGAAGATCCTTCTGAAGCAAGGAATACTAATTTTGTTCTTTCTACCTCTTCTCAAAGGAATGTGTGTCTTGGTGATGATTAGGGTCCTTTAGACTTTATAGATTCCTTCATTCAGTTATATAAAGTCGACCTGATCCGCTTTGACTTGTCGACAACCTCATTCACACCCGTTATCAAAGATGATTGTCCTTCTGTATCATGGGATAATGTGAATGTGAACTATAATGTTCTTACTGTTGATCCTCCTTCTAAGGAAGATGATTATGCTTCTACTAAAGAGGATAATGTTGACAGTCCTATCAAGAAGGATGATGGTGATCTCGTAGAAGAGTATGTTCTCCCTTGCTGGAATAACTCTCTCTATGAGGATCCTCATTCTTCCCAAGATTTGCAAGCATGTTATGGCCTCGACTTTAATCTCGTCTCTAAGTATGGCTATGAGTGTAAAATTTGTGGGCGTAATGAACAAGGCATTCAGGTCCCTATAGAATTTGTGCCTTGTAAGCATTACTTGGGGCTTGGATGTTTGAATAAACAATTTGAGTAGAAATTGTGGTTGAAAGTTGACGTGATGTCTGCTCAACCTCGATCTCACAAATTGGTCTATCCTCCTTTGTCTTCTATCTTCGTATCTTTTTCTTGTGAGCAGTCGAGTCTTTCTCCACAAGAGAAAGGGTTTCTTCCTGATCCTCATCCTTTGTCTGAACAAGAGTGTATTTTGTTGCAGCTTCTTAAATCTTGCTTAATTACTCTTCCTCCTCCTACACGCAAGAAATATCATAAACATGGTAAAGGAAAGCATTCCTTCTGTGCATACCATCAAGTGCCTCACCATTCCACTAGCGAATGTAAGGCCTTGAAGGATAAAATACATCAACTTCATGATTCAGGTGCCATCACTCATTTGTTTGCTGATGCACCTGTCTCTTCTTTCAAATGACAAGTGATATCGAGGTTTACCTCTATCCTACATGTTCTAAATATCTTGTGTAGTTCTTCTCCCCTGTACGTTGGGGGTAGTGATTACTTGTTTTGGAGATGTGCGTCCTTCTTAAGGACCCCCTCTCTCTTTATATTTTGAATGTAGTGTCCCTTGAGTGGACCTTCTTTCTTTTGAAGGGTTCTCGAGGAACCTCTTTGAAATATTTTATCTCAAATAAATCCTATGACGTCTAGCTCGAGGGTAGCATGAATAGATCGATTTCACCTCTTCGTGTCTAGTCTGGAGGTAGTCTGACTAGACCTACTTTGCATCTTCATGTCTAGGTTGGGGGTGGCCTAACTAGACTTCACTTTTCAAACAACACGTCCCTTGAGTGGACCCCTCTTCCTTTTGAAGGGTTCCCGAGTGACACCTTTGAAAGTCTTCCAACTTAACGATGGTCTGTGTGACTGTCTACTCAGTGGTACGAGTTTTCCTCCTTGAGCGGGGATTGCTTTTATCACTTTTACTCTATGATATTGGCTCTACTCTAAAGCGGTTTTTTCTTTTATCACTCTTTCATTCTTAAACTCTTGCATATACCAGATTGAAGATCTACATCTTCTTCATCCTGAGTATATGCCCTTTCTTCCTTCATCTCAGAATTCTTCTATGTGTTAGTATCTTTGATTTTGGGGATGACGCATAGTACTGAGACAAAATTTTACACCGAGGTCTCTTTTACTTTGCTATCTCGAATCCTTTAAATATTCTAACATTGTTGTCTTGTGCAGGTCTTTCCTAATCTACTACTTTTTTGATATACTTTACCGAAGCACTCATCAGTACTCGTGCTCGCTAAAGTGGTGGAAAATGTATCAACATGAATTTGCACCCCTAACGCAAATTCCCCTTTACCCCTTTAAACTTTAGAAAACCAAATGCGGAGGCTTAATTCCACACAACCTTGTTGCCTTCGTTCCACTTGGCACCTATTTTGAGCGTCGGTAGAGGCATTTATGTCTAGGACACCCACGCAGTGCGTAGACGTCTGCATGGCGCGCTTACGTCCCTGACAGATTCTCACGTCTGGAGCCTGCAGAGGTGTTACACTTCCCTTTGGTGGTTGATTTGTAACACCCTCTTCGGCCAACCAACCCGAATATGGTCGTTTTCTTCCCTCTTTCCTTCATATTCACTCATTCTCATTCCATTTCATGGCTGGATCTCTTCACATCCTCTCTTCAATCCCTTCACAATCTCTACTACCGTCTCTTCACAAGCTCCAAGAAGCTTCATCACTCAACACTTTACACTTCACAACAACAATATCAACACTCCATCACTTTAGAAGAGAAAGTGTGGAACGAGACACCACGGCAACAAAGGCTTGAGTTCCTCTCATTTTCTCCCCAACTAGCCTTGAGCACTTTTGGCTTGAAGGTGGTAAGCTTTCACTCCTCTCCTCTATTACTTGGTTGAGTAGCATAACACTGTTTTGTAGTGCTTTTGTGTACTTTACTTCATTTCATACCTTTCTCTCTATCTATCTTTGTTGTCCGTGGAGGTGGGAACACCAAAATGGGTGTTTGACTGAGGCAAACCCCTATACAGCCCCAACACTTTCTCTCTTTCTTGTGTGCAGGTATTGAGGAAATTCACGCATTATAAGCTTCATCACTCACATGGTCATAAGCATTTCCTTTGTCGTTCTCTCTTTGTCTTTATCTTTTCTATTTCAGTCTATTTCCTTTATCACATTCTAGAAGTTCTCAGTAATTGGATTGCTAGTAGTCACTTAGTTGTTCTCTGTTATAAACCTAATTTCTGTTCTGTAGGAGATGACAACGTGCCTCAGAGATTCCAATGCGTCATGTTGTCTTCTGTGTTTTGCGCTTCTATCTTTTGGCCGAGAGCTTGACAGGTTGTCCAAATAATCTTAGTGACCTGCTCTTTCTAGTTCTAGAACTCTCACCGCTATCCTTTAAGGTAGTTTAGGGTAGTTCGCCCTGTGAGGCTCTCTGAGTGAAGAGAAATTGTGAGTAGAAAATCCCCCTTCTCTTACAGTACCCTAAGCACAGCAAGGCTCAGGACAATGAAAGCCTCAATGCTTTCTTTAAAAAAACAAAAAACCTATCCGCTCCTAGTCTGGCTCTGAAAGAGAAGCACTCCCTTGACCATGGGACCAGGCTTGTCTGGATCTAATGAAGTATATGACTTTGAAGGGTAGACATAAAGTTTTCTATTATTATCACTTGCCTCTTTTAATCCATCTTTGCCACAAAATTTTGTTGAGTTTTCCTTTTTCTCTTATTGATTTATAAATTTCTATTGAGAAATGTTTGGACATTGTTGCCCAAAACCCTAAAGAAACACCATCCCTGCCACTCCACCAGGGCCTCATCCTAAGGCTTTATCATTTCCATCTAGATCTTTGCCTGCCCGAACCCATCTCTACTGTTCATATTGAGGAAGTCGAGCCCCTTGATCAGACCAATGTGAATCCCTCTTTGACTGAGTCTAAGGGCCCCAAAATGAAAACCCCTCCAGTGAATGTTGAAACCCCCAAGCCTAAACCTCCTACCAAAAATAAAAAGGGTGGTGCGGAGAATGCTCAGTCGATAGCTACGGTTGGGCTTTGTGAGCTCAAAATTGCTCCCCGCAAGACCGACAACAAACCTACAACTAAGAAAAAAGTTAAAGAAGAGGTGAAAGGCCAGGTGGAGATATCGACCACTGACAATGAAGGGAAGAATATTGTGGGTAGAGATTCCAAGGGGGACACCATGGTGGTAACTACTATGGAGATGGGGTTAGAGATTACCAACATTCGGAGATCTGGCAAGCTAGCAAAAATAGTAAGAAAGTGCTAGTTAATGATATTTTCAGTGATGAGGAGTAGTCTGGAAGTAAAGGTAAGAGGAAGGAGGAAGACATGGAGGAGGAGGAGGAGGATTTCGTTGAAGGGCCCAATCATTGTTTTGACTTCAAAAAGATGCTCAAGGATGATTTGATGACCCAGTCCTCAAACCCCCAAGCTATGGAAGAAGATAATGTGAAGACCATAGACAAAGTGGAGGATTATAGCATGTTGTTGGAGTGGGTAACGAAGTTGGAGAATAAATTCACTAGATTGACTCGGTTCACTGTCAAGATGATCCACCATGTGGCTGGTACCCTTTCTACTGTGTTCAAGGATGAAATGGATAAGAAAGCTATGGGGGAGGACCCCAACTAGGTTGGGCAGGATTTTACTAACCTCCTCTCTCAGAATTGGGAGGGTGCTAATTAGTTTGTTGTTGTTTTGGGTCATTGTTTTGTCAGTTGTTGGTTTGTTGTTTTTGTGTTTTATTTTTTGGTGGTTAATGTTTTAATTCTTTGGACCTAATCTTTTTGGCCCTTGTGGCTCGATGTGTAAAGGGTAAAACACCCTGTAAATGCTACTTATTATATCAAAAACTCTAGATAAGATCTTATACGTTGAACTATCAATAATACCTTGGTCCCAATGAATATTTATAGAAGTTCTATAGGTTTGATTCCCATTCCTAATAGTATCCTAGACACAACAACTAATATATTCAAGATATTTGGCGATCCTAAAATTCATTGACAATTAAAATTTATTCATTCTTGCTCACACCTAATCCATTAGTAGAACCATACACCATTCAAATCCATCAATGAATGAATTAAATAATCAAGAAGTGAGAAACAAACAAAGTGGGTGCAATATTAGATATTAATTGACTAATCATCATTCACCATGAATCAACCATCAACATTAACCACATTAACCAAAATAATCAAAGAACCATAAGTATTGAAAGAGTAATAGTATCCCCACCAAGATAAAAAGATGATCCCTTGTAGAAAAATAACAACAATCTTTTGATGGATTGATGATGAGAAATAATAACATTGACAACTAAATATTAAAATAGACTCATGTCAGTGTCGTGCCTTAAAAATTTAACCAAACATGACCTATCAAAAAAATTCAATTGGCAACCCTACCAAGGAAGGTTAGAGTTTAAAAGCTACCCTTAAATTGATGTTATCGTACTTACGATGGCAACACATCATTTTAACTAACCTAGTTTGCATTTACACTAATCAACTCTACGACATAGAAAGTGCAAATTATTGTACTACAAACAACATTTATTATTATTTTTCTAACTTCACTTTACTCTTTTAGTTTAGTAATGAAGGAACATGTTACTGCATAATGAAACTTGACTACTGAGAGTTTAAACTTTATAAGAAAGACAACTTTTAATAAGAAATCTTTTCTACGACTATGAAATTTAAGGGATATTTGTAACACCAAGACAAAGCATAGATTTTCACCACCTTAACTTAGTAATAAATCTGACATAAGTCCAAGTCTTAAAAGGAAAATGAAAAACTCACCTATTGGTTAACCAAGTGATTCTCATTTGAAGTAACATCATTGTTTGGATAAAAATCCATTCTAATTTTACTAAGATAAATTTTCAATTCAAATTTAATTACATATTTTATGTAAATTTCCCCATTAAATTTTCTTTCACAATTATTTGAAGGATAAATTATACAAGATCTCAATTTTAGATGATTCCTGATAAATTCCAACTAATAAATGTTATCCTAGGTTGTAAGCTAATTTAATAAACTCAACAATTACATTGAAAACCCTTCTTGAAGCTTGTTGAAATGCATTATTTCATTATAGGTTTCCTTCCCAAATGAAAAGTTCGCTAAATCTCAAAATTTATATATATATATAGAAATTAATTACCCACACAATCTAGTTATTATTATGTTCTAGTTAAATATTCTTACTAATCGCATGTACAAATTGTAATCCCATGTACAAATTGCAATGGATTACCCTTTTCGATCCCTTTTGTTATTACTATCTATTAACAAAGTAGAAATCACCTACACGTGATCAACTTGACATTTCATCTTCTATATACTTTCCTTCATCGACCTATTCATCTCATGGTATAATTTTGGAATTCCTTAATTGTTCTTTTTTTCTGTTGATTAAAATTCCCTTTATTAGACATTTAACCATTAACACCTACATTGGTCTATGCTTCAGCTAAATTATTTCCTTTATTAATTGAACTCTCTCAACCAGATTTCTAACAACTAGCACTTGCAGTCAGGGGAGCTGCAAGGAAAACACTGATAGTATTATATAGTTTCCTGAACATTATTGACCCTGTCTTTGCAGATGATAGAAGGCTATAAGAAACACACACTTGGGATATTCTATCACTATGTATAGGAAATATACAATTGGAAGACATTATCGTAATAGGAAATATACAATTGGAAGATATTATCGTAATAGGAAATATACAATATTTACTCAAGAGTATCTATTTGTACACAATAAATTTCTGCTTGAATATTTACATTCAAAATTTTGGTGCGTCATGATAAATATCAATTCTATATCACATTTACTCAAGAGTAACTCTTTATACACAGTAAATTTCTGCTTCAATATTTACATTCCAAATTTTGGTGCTTCATGATAAATATCAATTCTATATCACACATCTTCTTGCATTCTTAACTGCGCCAATTCCAACACTTGGGATATTCCCTGAACTGAAATTATTATACTTACTCAAGAGTATCTATTTGTACACAGTAAATTTTTTCTTCAATATTTACATTCCAAATTTGGTGCTTCATGATGAATATCAATTCAATATCACACATCTTCTTGCATTCTCTAGAACTCTACAATTTGATATTTGTGTTGTTCTAGATTGTATTTTTTGGAAATATCAACTATATGCTTCAACCCCACTGGTGCCCAAATGCAACTGAAGAATATTGAAATATCTCTTCTCAATGTGGTCCTCAGAATCACAATATTTCCATGCCCCAACCATAGTATAGACGGTCCAGTATGCTTCAACTAACATAAGAATTATGTAAGGAAAATAACATATAACACTAGAATTGTTAAACCCTTCTATGCCAGCCTATTCCTCAAAAAATCCAAGTGCAAATATGATGTGTAATAAAAAGAAATGTGACTCAATCGAGAGAATTTTATGGCCCATGCAATTCTTGCAAAAAAATTGTCAAGGATATTGGAGACCTACAGACATCCCTCAGTGATCTACCGATAAACAATAATTCAAAAGGGTGGATACGATAGAGGCTGCCTCCCAACAAATCAGGAAGGTAAGGTTTTAGCACTAAACTTGCAGTTGAATACCTTTTTGAATAGTTTGTAGTAGACTGCAATGCATCTGAGAATGTTATAAGTGTGAGAATGTCATAAGTGAAATTATAATATAGAATCGGTGGCCAATTTGTTTTGAAAGAAGAAAATTAAATGTTGGCTCTCAATCAAGTTGTAGATAAATTTAAGCAATATGTGTTGGTACACCACCTTATCATCCAGGAAAACCATCAAATTCTAACATTCTTATCGGCCAAGGATGAGAAGGCTGCTACTATGTTGCAGGATTGAAGAAAGACATTTTAAATTTACTACATATTCTCAGATAATATGGTCTATTAAAACTGTATATTTCTTGTTGCATTTTGGCTTGCTTTGTGATGGTTGTAGTGGTGTTGGAAGCAAGTTCAATGGTTATGGATTTCTCCACTTGTAGCCTAAGCATGCTTTATGTGCAAGTCTATATATTTGGAGCATCAGTTTTCTTTGACTCTTTCGATTTGTCTAAAGATGCTTTTACAATTGCATCCCTTCCACTAAAAGATTCTACATTGGATGGACCAAGTTGACTCGACACCTTCACTCCATTTGATGAGCCTTTTAGCAATGTTTCCTAAAATGAATCTACATAACATTAGAGTCTAAAAGGATGTATACTCTAGCCTCCAAATAATTATACAAAATCCATGTAAAAAAAACATTTGGAAAAGAGATCACTCACCTTAGCATCTAGTGGTGGATCCCATGACTTGTTTGTCAATACAAACAAATCTGAATATTTGCATATTTCAATATACCGAGCCTTTGGCTGCCTGTATAAGTTGGCTAGAACCCTGCAAACTTCATCACTATTCAAGAAACAAAGGGAACATTTGTGGTTTGTGCACAAAGAAGGAAGTGCAAACAGGACAAGGAATAGTTGTTTAACTAAATCATATAAACCTAGTCTATCTCTATTAACCTCATATTATAAGCTTCAATCAAAACAAGTATATTTCTACAATGAATAAAAATAGAGATGATGATACTTCAAGTTCATCACTGCAGTTGATTTTCTCCATTTGTACCTTGTATGTTCCATAATCTGCACAATTCACTTGATTAACAAATAAACAAGTTTCAAATTGATTCTTCTCCATGCATTAGTTTCAGTCCTTCAATGCTAAGATTGCCAAAAAAGATCAAGATTCTGAGAGGAACTCATTTGCTTTGTAGCAAATTGTCTTTCTATGTCAAATTAGACAAGTAATGCAAGATTGGTTGGAGAATCTACAGATTCTATTTGAAATTTGATGGGATAAACCAGCCTCTGCAGATTATGCATGAATATACTGATACATGAATATAACTGTTTAGGATTGCAAAAGGATTATTATGGGCTTAAATCTGTCCATGATTGCCTAAATGACATGCCAGATAAGTTTGTGTTGTTTTAAGGTTGTCCTCGATGACAATTTCGTTGGCATTATTAAATAACCATGCCATGTGAAGCTTGTTGTTGTTATTTAATATCGTACTAAGTGTTCTAACACTGATTTGGGCAGCTGCACGTAGCAATTAAACTAAGATCATATGTGTAAAGATTACTACAAAACATATATAACAATATGCAGACCCTTAGTGGTGCCTCAAGTTTGAATGTATTTGAACTTCATATGGAATTGAAAAGCACAACCAAGAAAAATCCAACTTTGAAAGATTCTCCAAATTTGCTTCACAAATATTTTGACAATAATCGTACAAAACTAGAATTGTGCAATGCTGTAATTGCCTACGCAGTAATAAGAAGTCCCTTTTTAGGTCAGGGGCATGCTGATCTATTTAAATATTAGAAACATCTAATAATTGCACGAGTGAATGGAGGGTTCAGATTTAGAACTACAATAATACTCATACTGTAAACATTTTACATCTAGTTTTACTTATTCAATACATCAATGCACCTCATGATCTCTCTATTACATGTCATGATTGTCCACCTGGTCCTCCAAAAAACACTGTAACATTTTCCGGTTATCCCTTTTTCATCTTAAACATTAGGCTTTTCCAAATCCACCATAGTTTCCTTGTACATTAGTTGAAAATTGAAACAGAGTAAAATTATTTATCATTTTAAAGGTTGTTCAATAGACCCAAAAAAGTTGCAGTTAATATTTCAGCCCAATTTTGTCTTTCAATACATGTTTCCTGAATAATAACAATAGTTGTTTTTAACTTCTTATTGAATATACCAGCTTGCTCATTAGCCTAAGTGTAGTTGGTGGCTTTTAGCTTAAATTATTAAGTTTTCCAACATTTCATTTTATTGAGGAAGTCTTCTTCTATTACTACTGAAAATTTTAATTTAGTGGACATCCATATCTGTCCAAAATATATTCATATATCAAGCTGCCTATGCTTCTCGCAGCACTGTTAAGGAAAGAAAACCAATATAGATAAATCATCACCTTAATTCTCCTGTGCTTTGATCAGGGTGGAATGCAGAATCAATCACAAGATACAAATAAAAACAAACTGAGAAGAAGTCATATTCAAGCATATGGATGTTCCAAAATAGAAATAACAATTTTCAAGCATAGAGATGTTCCAAAACAAATAATACGAAACCCTAGGAAACCCTACAAAAGAATTCTGAATATCCTTACATTTCTTTGAAGGCTTTTCTTGGCATTTTATATTCCATTAAAATTTGGCACAAAACAGGTACGGTTTGCAGGGAAATTATTACCAAACCCTACAAAAGCATAATTTGACAACACATAACCTCAAGAACCTTCCCTTGAAATTCTGCACAAATAGTGCCGTGGTCTCAATGATGGCGCAAAGGAAAAACGAGCACAGTTTACAGGAAAAATATTACGAAACCCTACAAGAGTAGAATTTTTTTAAAATGTGATGAACTAAAAGCAATCTCCCTACAGCTAGGATTTTTACAGCCTTTGAAACGGGAATATGGGCTTACCAGTCTCCACCATATTTATAGCAAATGTGGGCGGTGATGAAGCAGCTCCAATGCAAGTTCAGAACAAATATCGGCAGACATCAAGCAGCTCCGTAGCAGGAAATGTCGTGGGTTTACAGATAAATGCCAGCAGCACAAAAATTAGGGCTCAAACAATCCACCTCACATAGCAAAATTATCTCCCGGCATCGCAGAATTTGTTGGCAACAACTTAACTTGTGCGGCGTGAGACAACTTTCCGGCTAAAGCCCGCACAATATATAGCCTATCGGTTAAACAAGCATTAGCAGGCGAACCAATAATAAAATAAATAAAATAAGACCGATGTTTTTTTGCAACTACCTGTCGCATGCCTGGAAGACTTAGTTCATCTGCGAGTACAGATCATAGGGATTTGGACAGATAAGAGGGACATTGGTTGTCGATTTGAGGTTCTCAACACGCTCAAGACTTAGTCTATTGATCATATTATACTCTTACCATATTTGTCGAACTTAAACTTTAGACCATTCCTTAATATGCTAATAACGAATTGGAAACTAAAAACAATTGACTTATTTCCTGTAACCAGAAATGGATTGGGTATTTGCTTCCACGCTTGAGTCGACTTTGATCAGCAGCCCGAGCCCTCCCATTGATGTGCAGGATAAAGTGTGGTCGGAAGTTAAAATCCAAAGCCAATCCATCGGTGGAAATGGCGGACTTTACTCATTTCTGCCAGCCACAGAAAACATATAAGTCGATAGGGAAAAGATAAGTAAAGTATCGGTTCACATTGCCATCTGAGAGCACATAACAGGTACACGCTACTGGGGAGGGAAATGAAGATTTAGTCGCACGGTGCAAGGACAGAGAAATAATGATGGTGTAAGTTTCTTCTCACACCCACAACCCACTCTTCCTCATTAAACATTAAACATTAAACATGACATAATGGAATCAAGTTAGCTAAACGCAGGCACCAACGTGCTACTGCATTCGATTACCACAAAATCAGTTTAGCCTGATAGAAACCCCATCTAGCCTACGCCGAAAACCTTCTTATCTTGGGAGAGATCTCTGACCATGAATTTCCTCTAAGCAAGTGCTACAGAACCTGCGCATGTCTAACTCGCTTCATGAAGGCCATATAATCTATGCTAAGGGAACACTCCAGCGATCCTTAGGATGGTTCAAAGTTCAGTTACCTTGCTGCTCCGACCCTTCAACCATGATTTTCTATGGCAGAACTCGGTCAAGTTGATCGGAAAATTAACAACTGATTCCTTTTGTAGACACTTTTATGGTACAAACTAGCATGGCTACGACCAGACAAGGGAAAAATGATGACGAAGTACTAGGGTCAAGAGGTCACGAACAACAGAAGACAAGAGAAGGATGGTATGGGTCGATGCCACCCATGGGCAGCAACCCTAACAGGAAGGTGGTGCAGCCCTGACCAGACGATGCTACACAAAGAATAAACATCAAAGTCTACACATGGATAGCAACTTGATCTGAACTGTCAGTTTCCTATCCCCAAGTTCTCACACTCGCAGACCTATCTCAGACAGTTTAGGAAGGAACAATTAGCCAGAGATTGAACCACGACATAAATACCCTACAATGGCGCTCGAGGTTCAAACAACAATTGTTAAGTAGCAAAAAAAACCATTAGGTTCTCAGTTCGAAGGGTTCCTTCTTGCCACATTAATTCATTCATTAAACTTCAGAATTCCTTAACTGTTTTTATCCTAATATTACATGCCAGTTTATATAAATCTTTTCTTCTTTTCTTGAGTGCACAAAGGCAACTTATATAGAAGGGATACTCCTACATCCTAAGCTCATTTCACAGCAGCATACAATATGCATTGTTATTTATTTTTTTCCCTTTTACAGATACATATATAATCACATACCAAACGGCAATCTTCCACATTATTTTTCTTTTCTCAATTAATCATAATCGGGAAATGCTCACATCAGATAATCTTTCATTACAACAATTTATTTTCAGAAGTTACTTCCAACCTAGCAAAATGCAAGTTTATTTGGCTGTAAAATAACAAGTAATGATTCCTTCTTAATGTACTTTTGCATTCAAGGATAAACCAATTTCCTTTTTTTTTCAATATATGTATATATTTTTTTTAGTCATTTACAATTCCACAATAATTCTTCCTTTATTTCTATTTCTAAAAGAGCATAGAGATTAAAGATGCTCCAACACAATGTTCTTTAAAATAACTTTCAAATTGAATATAAAACTTTCTATGGAAGTAATAGGATACGACGCAATAAGACATAATGCATGATATCTTTCCTTCATGATAACACCACTTAAACCAAATGTTGGAAATCCATTTAAGATGTATCATTTTATCAACCCACCCCCCTCCCCCACCCACCACCACCTTAAAACTTTTATAAATCTTGAAAAGGTTCACAAACTTGAAGTACAAAAATTATAAACCAAGAAATAGACTTTTCTTTGAAATCTAACTCAACATCTCCTTTCTACCCAAGCATCTCTGGATAGCTCCATAAGAAACCTGAAAGAGCAAGTGAAGGAAAATAATAGGATCCCAATGGGCTCTCCTCCCATCCATTGGGTTGATAAACAACCCACCCCCGAGCGAGGGTAACCACTTAGCCATGACACAACTTACAATACAACACACAAACCCCATATATTACATAGTGTACATACATCAAATACAAATCTACCACATTGGCTTTCCCAAGGGGAAACCACTAAGGGGGAGTAGGGACTCAACCAAAAAGGGGTATATAAAGGCATATCATGATTACATCTCCACATAACAACTCTGTATAAACTCCACACAAGCACCACAATGTCAATACACCAACCACCACATCACACCATACCAACACCCCTTATCCCTCCACTCAAAAGTATGGAAAGCACAAGGGGATGCTCACATCCCATAAATAAAAATGGTACTCATACCCTCGTGATGGCCATAACCTAAGAGGGATACTCATATCCCAAAAAGGAAGCCCCCGAGTGTGGGAGACGCACCCACTCAATACCCCTATACTTGGAGGACCAAAAGCTCCTCTAAATAGAGGGGGTCAACTCCCCTAAAAATATACACAACAATAATGGAAACAAAGCATACTGACCAAGAGAACAAGAAGATCACACATGAAAACCCTCAATAAAATATACAAGAACAAGAGAGTGGAATACCTTCAAGAGCAATGATCCCAACAATAGATGGCTCTTCTTCTCTCTTCCAAGATCCGCTCCTCCTCCTCTCCAAAATCTCCTCCAAAAAGAAAACTCAAAATGCAAAGAGAGCAAAATGACATGGTAACCCCTTTCTCTCCATAAGGAGGGGTTATAAAAGGGAAGGAAGAAGTTACTCCCTCCCAACTAACCCAACTACCAAAACCATTTCCCCATTTTCGCCACTTTTACAAAGGGGACATAAAAAGGGTCATAAACACTTTTAAAAAGACATAAATGATAAAAACAAAATCCTAACCTTTATACCTAAGGCATAGGCTATTCCCCAAATATTAAATATACACCATTTTTTCTTAAAAGACTTCCAAAATTCCATTTTAAATCACAAGGCTAAAGTTAACACAAGACAACCAAAATATAATACCAACATGGAATCCTTTTAAATTAACGTCAAGACTTATGAACCAAGAACTAGGACAAACATAATATAGCAAGACAATAGGTGGCTAAGTGGAACCTTCATATCCATCAGTATTAAATGTTAGGAAATATTGCATTAAAAAACCCACAACCTTAATTCATTTCCTACATAACCCATGAAAGATAAACATGCATACAAGTTTTTCAAACGCATAGATCAAATAGATAATTCTAAAGATAACACAAGATATACTCTAGGAAAACCCTCAAGAGGGAAAAACCCAGCCTCCAAAAGCATCCATACTCCATCGTATTATTCAGCAATAAAGCAATATAAGAGTTACAATGAATACCTCTAAAGCATCAAACCCTCTAATGCATTCCCATGTGTCCAAGCATGAATCCACACATCTCATGTCATGCTTCACAAATACACTCCTCAAAAAGACTCAATAATGACAGCCAAACCACTCAACCAACCTAAACCACTACACATGTGTTTGTTTTTATAGACATGAGCTCACACAAAATACAATTGATGATAAGGTGAAACCATGTACCAAAAAACCATGTGAATACAAAACCACTAACCCCTTATTTAATATTGGGTACTAAGACATCACTTTATTTAATATTCCCTAATATTAAATTATTATCACATGTCTCCCACACATTAAATAATAATACAATGTTCCAATACAACATTAAGGCTTCCCAAATAATTACCTTATGTGATTATCCACACCACCAAGGTGCATCACAACTAAATAGTTATTTAATTACAATGTACAATAAATCAATTTATGCAATGGTGTACAACACCATATCTCAACATTATCCCACTTGTTGTATACATTGCATAAGGGGTCAATACATGAAATACATCATCATAGCCATACATGAAATCACATGAATCTGTAACATGCTCTCATGCTCCATTTGAGATACCTGCAATAAGAATAAAGTGACCACCATCTCAAGAAAGAACTCCTCTCATCCTCCAACATGCCACCTATGGAAGAAAAGGAATGTTCCAAGGTGAAGATGCACCAATCCATGAGCACAAGCATCAAATCCAAGTGATAACAAAGGCTCTAACCAAGTTGTTGTCAACTGAAAAAACCCACACGATCGAAAATAGCATCCACAACACATGCTAATACATCCAACCATCCATACCTCCAACATATCAATACATTAGTAAACACATGCCAAGATCATATGCAACCTGTAAACTACAACCAAGAGCTACATGTATCAAACATGTCAATGAAGAACATACATATCTAGGAACTCTCACTGCATAGGTAATATCAAAGCATATCGAGTCTACCAATCAACACTATACATCAAGGTGTTATAAGTAAATGAAAGCATGAAGTACCAAGAACAATAACAATGATCCAAGCATACAACCCAATGAGCTGCATAATCTCTCACAACATGTTGCCACCATCCTCCCCAAATAAACATCCAAGAAGAAACTATGAAGAAGAGAACCTGTAAGCCATAATGTCTTTTTACCAACACCTCAAAAAGTGTACTACTGTGTCATGTATGATCTCCTAAATGAAAAGCCTCAACAACATCCATAAGACTCAATCTCATAGATCAAGTACAACATATGAATCAATGTAATAATTCCAACATGGATGTAAGCCTCTCTAATCAAGAAGATCAAATTCATATCGACCATCCCCAAAACTAGAAATCAGTCGTAAACCATCTCCTAACAATCCACATTAAAGAATGATATCATAAACTCAAATGCACAAGGAGATAACCATGCCATAACATCCCTCAAATGAATCCTTCAAAACTAACTATCCATAGATCAAGATCCATATCTATGAAAGATAAAGCATATAAACTCATGCTAAACAATCCTCAAATGAGTCTCCATAATCAACCACCATGAATCAACTCAATCCCATGATAAATCAAAGCACAAAATATAACACATCTGAAAGATATAATGGTAAATACCTCTCAAATAAAGAACTGTCGAGTAGACCAAGAGTGGGGAATGAGAATGCTCCTACAGGATAACCAAGCCATCATGACTCACTCCAAGAACAATCTCCTCTATCGATCTATCATGAACTCATGTCCATATCCAAGTGAAGCTCCTCGGTCTTCTTGCTGAAATCTCCAAAGAGTAACTATCTCAAGAAAATGTCTCTAATCACAAGAGAACTCCAACCTTCACCTACATCTCTAAGTATCCACAAGCACCTGTAACCATCAATACATGCCAAAATCCAAATGCAAAACCACACCATCATAAAGTAATCAAGCAAATGATCAATGTACTCAATACAAAGAGAACCACCAAGATCAATGTCAAAGCTCCAACCGTAGAATTAGGAACCTATCATGACAACATGATCTAACCATCTCCTCCTAGGAGATCACATGCACCATAGCATACATTTTGGTCTCAAGAGAACTCATATCATGCCAAAACTCTAAGCTAGCATCAAGAGTAAACCATGAAATAATATCAAACACTCTAAACCAAGAAAATATATCTCCAATCACATGAAGATAACCATACCCAATGATGCATCCACGTCACTTCCAACAACTCCCACTGAACTATGATACAAGCTACACATGGCATCATGAAAACCATCCTCTCCATGAAGATCATCCAGGTATCCATACACTCAATTGCAATATCAGTAATATACAAGTGAAACCAAGATCTCCGAGCCAAGAAGATACATAAAATTGCCAACAAAACATCACAAACCAATCCAACACCGCCAAATCATCACTGGAAAAATCTCCCATTGAAAGTGTATAACCAATGAATGTAACAAGCTATCATGACATTGTGATCAAACCACATGCTACAAGTCCCATCACTTGACTAATCAAATACTCTAACCATCCATCCTCTCAATCCCAAAGCAACATACCAATGTACAAATGACCACAAACAAGACCAACTAATAAAATTTGCAACAACAATGAATCAAACCTAGTGGATATAGATAATCCGCATCTGATTCATCCCATTGCAACTGAATGGGTGATCAATCCATACAACTGCATAACTTGTAGATCCAACCATTGAAACATGCAAACTCATCATCACATTAGTAACCTACAAACCGAGATATCGAGGAAGATAATCATGTAGAGATCAAGACTCAAACACCAAATCAACCATAGATCTAATTTTCCAAACATGTTCACAAATGAGTTTAATCAAAGTCAAGGAACCAAATAAACATCAAGAAGATAACTACAATCTCCCAACACCAAACCATATCCAAATAACCACATGCATGATCATGTTGTGCCAATGCATCAAATATACCTACATATCCATGACACCATACCCATACCCATCATTGTACCTACACCCAACTATCACCCATACAAGACTCCAAGTCTCAAACCATGTCCAACCATGTCCTCAAAATCGAAAACAACCTGTGTACCTATCACCATGAAAGTCCCAACTCTGAAAATCACCTATAAATCTGTACCATGAAGCACCAATCTAATATTCAACTATAGCATCATAAATAGCATATAAAAACATGTGCTCCCTCAAGGTTTTGCCTCTTGAATCATTTGGATGCTCACACAATCACACCTCAAATTTTGGGCATCTACAAGCAATAAAACAAGTACCGAACTCAACTTGTTCTTCAAACCGATAAACAATCTAAAACACTATGTAGTACACTACAAATTCTCTCCAATGCCTCTTTGAAATCAAAAATCTGATTGTGTATGCAAAAGTTATGACCAAAACCATACAAACAAGAACATCTGACTTTTAGGCCCCAAAAAGATGTCAAAATGGAAAAAAACATGGAACCAAACCTATACCATCATGTAGTGCTCGGAACCAGCTTTCCAATGAGTATAAGAAGTTGAAACTCCGAGATCCCAGGCGAAAGTTATGCTAATTTGAAAAAATGTGTGATTTGATTATATGACCAAGTTTCATGTGGACCCCACTCCATAAAAAGAAAATATTAAAATTTTGCAAGTATTAAAGTTGGCGGATTTTTCATAATATTTAATGTTTAAAATTTCTCACCTTTTAAAAGGATTTATGAGAGGCGATTTAAAACATTTAATTTCCTTTTAAAGGCTTTTCCTTATAATAATTTACACGGCCAATTAAATTCTTTTAAAACTTTAAAAATAAAACTTGAGAAAATTAACAAAGGCCGAAAAGGTTTATTAAGTGGCTGTGAAATTGTACTACGGGCTGCAACGGGTATTGACGCAGGCAGGTACAGGTCTGCAGACCCCATAGCCCCTGTATTATATATATATATAATTTTTTCAACTGCGATTTTATTAATCTTTAATATTTTTATTTGCAGGTATTTTTTAACAATATTTTTAAATCCGACCATAAATTATTTTCTACGGAATTTTTCAAGGATGGGTTAAATAGTTTTTTAATAAAAAAAATTGCACATGGCTAAATTGGGTTGTGACTAAAAACAATTTACATTTTTTCCAATTTTTCCAAAATAGGTCGAATTTATATCAATCTTTGTGTCTTGGCCAACCTGAATCCAACCATGAGGTCCATTTTGTTTCAAGAGATCATCTATGAAATTTCCCCTACAAAACCCTCATATGCAAACTCAAACCACATGCTACAAGTCTCCACACACTCAATTACAATATCAATAACATACAAGTGAAACCAAGATCTTCAAGCCAAGTACATAAAATTGCCAACAAAACATCACAAACCAATCCAACATCGCCAAATCATCGTTGTAAAAAACTCCCATTGAAATTGTATAACCAATGAATGTAACAAGCTATCATGACATCTTGATCAAACCACATGCTACAAGTCCCATCACCTGAATAATCAAATACTCTAACCATCCATCCTCTCAATCCCAAAGCAACATACCAATGTACAAATGACCACAGACAAGGCCAACTAATGAAATCTGCAACAACAATGAATCAAACCTAGTGAATATAGACAGTCCACATCTGATTCATCCCATTGCAACTGAATGGGTGATCAATCCATACAATTGCATAACTTGTAGATCCAGCCACTGAAACATGCAAACTCATCATCACATTAGTAACCTACAAACTAAGATATCAAGGAAGATAATCCTGTAGAGATAAAGACTCAAACACCAAATCAACCACAGATCTAATTTTCCAAACATGTTCACAAATGAGTAATTATAGTCAAGGAACCAAATAAACATCAAGAAGATAAGTACAATCTCCTAACACCAAACCATATCACCACTAAACAACCACATGCATGATCATGTCATGCCAATGCATCAAATGTACCTGCATATCCATGACACCATAACCATACCCATCGGTGTACCTACACTCAACTATCACCCATACAAGACTCCAAGTCTCAAACCATGTCCAACCATGTCCTCAAAATCAAAGACAACCTGTGTACCTATCACCATCAAAGTCCCAACTCTAAAAAACCACCTATAAACCTGTACTAGGAAACACCAATTTGATAATTAGTTGTAGCATCGTAAATAACATATAAAAACATGTACTCCCTCAAGGTTTCGCCTCTTGAATCAATCGGATGCTCACACAATCACACCTTGAATCTCGTGCACTTACAAGCGATCAAACAAGTACCAAACTCAACCTATTCCTCAAACTGGTAAACAATCTGAACCACTATGTAGTACACTACAAATTCTCTCCAACGCCTCTTCGAAATCAAAAATCCAATTTCGTATGCAAAAGTTATGACTAAAACCATGCAAACAAGAACATCTAACTTTTAGGCCCCAAAAACATGTAAAAATGGAAAAAATATGGAACCAAACCTATACCAATATGTAGTGCTCAGAACCAGCTTTCAAACGAGTATAAGAAGTCAAAAATCCGAGGTCCCGGGTGAAATTTATGCTAGTTTGAAAAAAACGTGTGATTTGGCTATATGGTCAAGTTTCATGTGGACCCCACTCCATAAAAAGAAAATATTAAAATTTTGCAAGTATTAAAGCTAGCAGATTTTTCATAATATTTAATGGGTATGTACAAGATCATGGGGGTCCAAAAAGAGTCGATGTGAAAAAAAGGCATTTTTAACACGCCCAAAAACACGAAATTCCGCTTTGACTTTTTTGTAGACTTGGGTACAATATCTGTTTTGGTTTGGTAATACCAAACTAAAATGGATATCCCATTTTTTTTTCAAACGAATATTTATTTTGGAAAGTTGGAACCCCTTTTTTTTTAAAACAAAATGGATATCCGTTTAAAATGGATATTTGTTTTGAAGACCTAAAAAACCCTCTTTAGTAAAATGGGCATAACTTTTGCGTTTCTTATCAAAATTTCAACTTTTTATAGGTGTTGGAAATTTGATTGAGAGATCTATGCAATGGACTAGGTGGTGTTTCTATGTTGTACACAAAAAAATAATTATAATCATTTGAACTTCATATTTTGTTTTTTGAAACATCAAATGCTCACTACTTTCACATGCAAAGTTTTTTTTTTCAAGATTTTTTTGTAACACTCATCTCAAAGTACTTGAAACATTAGAAAAAGTAATGAATAATGAAATTTTTATATTTTTTGTAGCAAGGAGATGAAATTTTTTTCATAAATCATCATATCTCTATGTCCCTTTCTCTACCTCTCTATATATCACCATGTCTCCTCTTAAGCTCTAGACCTATCCCTCCCTCCTTTATTCTCTATTTTTCCCTCTTTATACCTATCTTTCTCACTCTCTCTCCTTGAGCTCTAGAAATATCTCTCTACCTCTCCATATTTCCTTCCTTCTATCTCTCTCTCACTCAGATCCCTCCCACTCCCTCTCCCTCTCCCTCTCCCTCTCCATCTCCCTCTCACTCTCCATCTCCCCTCTCCCTCTCCCTCTTTCTCTCCCTCGCTTTGAAGTCTCTCTTCCACTTAAGTCTCTCCCTCTTAGGTCTCTCCCACTCCCTCTCTCCCTCTTAGGTTTCTCTCTCTCAAGTCTCCCCCACTCCCTCTCTCTCTTTGTTCTCTCCCACTCCCTCTCTCTCTCTCAATGTCTCACTCACACTCACACTCTCTCCCTCTCAATTCTCTCTCTCCCTATCTCCCTATCTCTATCGCTCTCCATCTCCCTCTCAGGTCTCTCTCTCTGGTCCCTACCACTCCTCACTCTCCATCTCCCTCTCTCCATCCCTCTAAATTATCTTTCCCTCTCAGGTCTCTCTCTCTCCATCTCTCTCTCCCACTCTCTCTCATCTCTCCCTCCAGGCTCTCTCTCTCTCTCTCAAGTCCCTCCCACTCCCTCTCCATCTCCCTCTCTCCCCCTCCCTTTGAAGTCTCTCTCCTTCTTAAGTCTCTCTCTTAGGTCTCTTCCACTCCCTCTCTCTCCCTCCCTCCCTCCTCTCTTTGGTCTCTCCCACTCCCTCTCCCTCTCCCTCTCCCTCTCACTCTAACTCTCTCTCTCCCTCTCTCTCTCCCTCTTAGGTCTCCCACCACCCCTCTCTCTCTCACTCACTCACTTTCCACCTCCCTCTCAGGTCTCTCTCTCCCACTCCCTCTCTCTCAGGTGTCTCCTTCCCACCCTAACTATATAACTCTCTCAGGTGTCTCCTTCCCACCATAACTAGATAACTCTCTCTCCCCCTCCCTCCCTCTCTCTTCCTCCCTCCCCCCCTCTATCTCTCCCTATATCCCTCTCAAGTCTCTCTCTCCCTCCCTCCCTCTATCTCTCTCTCCCTATCTCTCTCTCCCTCAGAAGTAACTTGAGATGGGGAGAGAGAGAGAGAGGGAGTGACTTGAGATGGAGAGAGGGAAGGAGAGAGAGAGAGAGGGAGAGAGACTTAAGAGGGATATCGAGAGAGAGAGAGAGAGAGAGAGAGAGAGAGAGAGAGAGAGAGAGAGAGAGAGAGACCATATAGGGAGATCGAGAGTGTGACTAAGAGAGAGAGACATGAGAGAAGAGAGAGAGGGAGTGGGAGTTGGGAGAGACTTGAGAGAGAGAGAAAGAGAAAGGGAGAGGGAGAGGGAGAGGGAGAGGGAGAGAGAGAAGGAGGGAGTGGGAGAGACCTGAGAGATAGACCTAAGAGGGAGAGAGGGAGTGGAAGAGACCTAAGAGAGAGAGACATAAGAAGGAGAGAGACTTCAAATGGGGGGAAGAGAGAGAGGGAGATGGAGAGTGAGAGGGTGATGGGCAGTGAGAGGGATATGGAGAGGTAGAGGGAGTGGGAGGGACTTGAGAGAGAGAGAGAGAGAGATGAGAGGGAGAGAGAGAGAGATAGAGGGAGGGGGAGAGAGGGAGAGGGACTTGAGAGGGAGAGAGGAGAGATAGAGTGGGAGAGACAAACCTAAGATGGAGATGGAGATGGAGATGGAGAGAGGAGAGAGGAGAGGGAGGAAGGAGGAGTGTGGGAGGAGAGGAGGAGGACCCAAGAGCCAGAGAGGATGGGAGAGGGAGAGGGAGAGGGAGAGGGAGAGAGAGAGAGAGGGACTTGAGAGGGAGAGAGCCTAGAGGGAGAGATGAGAGAGAGAGTGGGAGAGAGAGACCTGAGATGGAGATGGAGAGATATATATTTGAGATGGAGAGAGAGAGGGAGAGAGGGAATGATCGAGGGAGAGAGAGACCTAAAAGGGAGATTAAGAGAGAGAGAGAGAGTTTGTGTGAGAGAGACGAGAGAGAGAGAGAGGGAGAGAGATACCTAAGAGGGAGATGGAGAGTGTGAGTGTGAGTAAGAGAGAGAGTGAGTGAGAGAGAGAGAAAAACATGAGAGGAGAGAGAGGGAGTGGGAGAGACCTAAGAGAGAGCAAGAGAGAGAGGGAGTGGGAGTGGGAGAGAGAGAGTGAGTGGGAGAGACCTAAGAGGGATTGGGAGATACCTAAGAGAGAGAGACTTATGAGGGAAAGAGACTTCAAAGGGAGCGGGAGAGAGAGAGGGTGGGGGATGGAGAGAGAGAGAGATCTAGTTGTGGTGGGAAGGATAAAACTGAGAGAGAGAGAGAGAGAACAGGAGGGAGAGGGAGAAAGAGATATAGAGAGAGGGGGAGAGAGAGACTTGAGAGGGAGAGAGGGAGATGGAGAGATAGAGGGAGGGAGAGGGAGGGAGAGAGACTTGAGAGGGAGAGAGGGAGATAAAGAGACTTGAGACTGTCAGTGAGAGAGAGAGAGATTGGGAGAGACCTAAGAGAGACAAATACTTCAAAGAGAGAGAGGGAGGGAGGGAGAGAGGGATATGGAGAGGGAGAGAGAGTGGGAGAGAGAGAGAGACCTAATATGGAGATGAAGAGAGAGATAGTGTGTGTGTGTGTGTGAGAGAGAGAGAGACCTGAGAGGGAGATGGACAGTGTGAGTAAGAGAGAGAGTGAGAGAGACATGAGAGAGAAAAGAGATGGATTGGGAGAGACCTGAGAGAGAGAGAGAAAGAGAGAGAGTGAGAGAGACGAGTGGGTGGGAGAGACCTAAGAGAGAGAGAGATGGACACTTGAGAGAGAGAGAGAGAGGGAGGGAGGGAGAGAGGGAGGGAAGAGGGAGAGGGATAGGGACTTGAAAGGGAGAGAGGGAGGGAGAGAGGGAGGGAAGAGGATAGGACTGAAAGGGAGAGAGGAGGGAGAGGAGAGATGGGAGAGACCTGAGATGGAGGTGGAGTGCATGAGAGAGAGAAAGAGAGATACCCAAGAGGAGAGAGAGATACCTAAGAGGAGAGAGACTTTGTAGGATGGAGAGAGAGGAGAGAGGAGATGGACATTGAGGAGATGGAGAGGAGAGGAGAGGAGAGGAGGGTAGGGACCCAAGAGAGAGACCCCAGGAGGGAGGAGAGTGAGAGAGAGACCGAGATGGAGATGGAGGATGGAGAGCGAGGAGAGAGGAGAGAAACTTGAGGGAGACAAAGAGACTTGAGAGTGGAGGTGAGAGAGAGAGAAGAGAGATTGAGAGACATGAGAGAGATACCTTGAGAGGAGGGAGAGAGAGAGGGAGAGAGGATGGAGGAGAGATAGGAGAGAGGAGGACCTAAGAGGAGAGAGGAGGAGACCTGAGATGGAGAGGACAGAGAGACAAAGTGCAGAGAGAGAGAGACCCAAGAGATGGAGAGGAGAGAGAGATGGAGGAGACATGAGATAAGATAGAAATGGAGTGGGAGAGACCTAAGAGAGAGAGAGAAAGAGAGAGAGGGAGAGAGAGAAAGGGGGGAGTGGGAGAGAGCTGAGAGAGAGAGGGGGGGACTTGAGAGGGAGAGAGGGAGGGAGAGAGGAGAGAGAGACCTAAGATGGATATGGAGTGTGTGTGTGAGAGAGATACTTTGGAGGGATGGAGAGAGAGAAATAGAGAGAGGGATATGGAGATGGAGAGAGAGGGAGAGGGAGTGGTAGGGACCTGAGAGAGAGAGAGAGAGGAGAGAGAGAGACTTGAGAGGGAGAGAGGGAGAGAGATAGAGGGAGGGAGAGAGAGACTCGAGAGGGAGATAGGGAGGGAGAGGGAGAGAGAGAGATAAGAGATAAGAGAGAGGGAGAGGGAGAGGGAGAGGGAGAGAGAGACCTGAGATGGAGATGGAGTGTGTATGTGTGTGTGAGAGAGAGAGATACCTGAGAGGGAGAGAGACTTCAAAGGGATGGAGAGAGAGGGAGAGGGAGAGGGAGAGAGACCTGAGATGGAGATGGAGTGTGTGTGTGTGAGAGAGAGAGATACCTAAGAGGGAGAGATACTTTAGAGGGATGGAGAGAGAGAGGGAGAGAGGGAGATGGAGAGTGAGAGGGAGATGGAGAGGGAGAGAGAGTGAGAGGGAGTGGTAGGGACCTCAGAGAGAGAGAGAGAGAGGGATGGAGAGAGAGACTTTAGAGGGAGAGAGGGAGATAAAGGGGGGGACAGGGAGAGAGTGTGAGTGTGAGTGAGATATTGAGAGAGAGGGAGTGGGAGAGAACAAAGAGAGAGAGGTAGTGGGAGAGACTTGAGAGAGAGAGACGTAAGAGGGAGAGAGGGAGTCGAAGAGATTTGAGAGAGAGACCTAAGAGGGAGAGAGACTTAAGTGGAAGAGTGACTTCAAAGGAAAGGAGAGAGAGAGGGGGGGAGAGGAGAGATGGAGAGTGAGAGTGAGAGGGAGATGGAGAGGGGGAGAGTGAGAGGGAGATGGAGAGGGGGAGAGAGAGAGGGAGAGGGAGAGGGAGTGGGAGGGACCTGACAGATAGAGAGAGAGGGGGAGAGAGAGAGGGAGGGAGGGAGGGAGAGAGAGAGGGAGGGAGGGAGGGAGAGAGAGGATGGAGATAGAGGTAGAAAGATAGGTCTAGAGCTTAAGGGGAGAAAGAGAGATAGGTAAAAAGAGGTACAAAGAGAGAAGAAAGGAGGGAGGGATTTGTCTAGAGCTTGAGGGGATACATAGTGATATATAGAGAGGTAGAGAAAGGGATAGAGAGATATGATGATTTATGATGATTTTTCATCTCTTTAATACAAAAAATATAAATATTTTATTATTCATTACTTTTTCTAAAGTTTCAAGTATTCTGAGATGAGTGTTACAAAAAAATCATGAAAAGGAGACATTACATGTGAAAGTAGTGAGCATTTGATGTTTCAAAAATGAAATATTAAGTTCAAATGATTATAATTATTCTTGTGTACAATATAGAAACACCGCCTAGTCCATTGTGTAGAGCTCTCTCTCACCTTTCCAAAGTTTGTAAAAAGTCAAAATTTTGATAAGAAATGCAAAAGTTATGCCCATTTTACTAAAAAGGTTTTTAGGCCTACAAAACAGATATCCGTTTTGTTTTTCAAAAAAATGGTTTCCCTCTTTCCAAAATGAATATCCGTTTTGAAAAAAAAACTGATATCTGTTTTGTTTGACAAAACTTGCAGCCTTGGGATTTCCCTCAATTTTGCCTTGGTTTTTGGCTTGGGATTACCTAACCTGGAAAGTCAACCCAAAAAACGTGTTTTAAAAATGTGCTTAGTTTTTCGATGTTCGCCCTTGTGGCTGACGACTTTTCTTTTTCCGATTTTCATCGAACGAAAAGAGTTTATAGAAAAAATTGTCAGCTTTCCACCAACATAATTTTTGCCTTATTTTGAATTATTATGTCTAAAGTCCTGATTGATAGGTTGATTGAAAAACTTCTATAACTTTCAAACTACTTAACATTTTTTGAATCTACAAGATGCACCACATTCTATGCTTCGCATACTATAGGATTAAAAAAATTTGAATTTCATAAAGTTTTGACCAAGTTATGGTGGTTAGACACAGACGTTTTAATAATTTTGAAAAGTTCTAATTAAAAAATCATAACTAATTATTTACATGGAAACAAAATACAAAAAAGAATCTGGTACATCCAGGCATGTGTCCTCTACTTATATTGAAAGATTTAGGAAAAAATATATTATTTTTTCTTGTACTTAGGGTGCTCAGATATACACCTACTTCTTATCTTTTTCCTAAAAATTTAGTACCACTGCATTGAAATTTCAAATTTTCTGAAAACAAATTTACTTTTTTTCCGAAAAAGGATTAGTAGCCTAGAAACCACATTCAATTTGCTACAACTTTTGTTTCTACATATTTTTAAAATTATGTTAATAACCTATTCAAATTTTTATGTCAAGTTGCCTAACTCTGATTTTCTGAATTTCCATCGCCACTTAGAGGACTAGTTTGGACCCCCATGATCCTACACATACCCTAATGTTTAAAATTTATCGCCTTTTTAAAGGATTTATGAGGAGCGATTAAAACATTTAATTTCCTTTTAAAGGCTTTTCCTTATAATAATTTACATGGCCATTTAGATTCTTTTAAAACTTTAAAAATAAAACTTGAGAAAACTAACAAAGGCCGAAAAGGTTTATTTAAGTGGCTATGAAATTGTACTATGGGCTGCAATGGATATTGACGTAGGCAGGTACGGGTTTGTGTACCCTGTACCCCCTATTATATATATTTATTTATTTAATTTTTTCAACTGTGATTTTTATTAACCTTTTTCATTTTTTCTGTAGGTATTTTTTAACAATATTTTCAAATCCGACCATAAATTATTTTTCTGTGGAATTTTTCAAGGACAGATTAAATATTTTTTTAATATTTTTTTCTACAAATAGCGAAATTGGGTTGTGACTAAAAAATTTTGCATTTTTTCCAACTTTTCCAAAATAGGTCAAATTTATATCAATCTTCATCTCTTGGCCAACTTGAATCCAACCATGAGGTCTATTTTGTCTTAAGAGGTCATCTATGAAATTTCCCCCAAAAAACCCTCATATGCAAACTCAAACCAAGAAACTCCTTTTCACCCAAATTTGGAAAACTCCATATCTTCAATAAACCCAACAAATCTTGACAACCCAAAAGCTTAAATCTGCATACAAACATCTGCAACATGTGTTCCATATCTTGTAATGCCTCAAACCCTACATGCATGTCCATGGCTTCAACTTTGCAAAAAACTCTTAAACTAGGGTTATAACAAAAAAATTCAACCATGAAAGCTCTAATACCACTTGTTAGGAAATATTAAATTCAAACCCACAATCTTAATCCATTTCCTATATAACCCATGAGAGATAAACATGCATACAAGTTTTCCAAATGCATAGATCAAGTAGACAAGCCACAAGACAACAAAATATATACCTTGGGAAAACCCTCAAGAGGGAAAACCCCAACCAAAAGCATCCATACTCCATATTATTCAGCAATAAAGAAATACAAGAGTTACAATGAATACCTCTAAAACATCAAGCCCTCCAATACATTCCCATGTGTTCAAGCATGAATCCACACATCCCATGCCATGCTTCACAAATGCACTCCTCAAGAAGACTCAATAATGACAGCCAACCCACTCAGCCAACCTAAACCACTACACATGTGTTTTCTTTTATAAACACAAGCTCACACAAAATACAAGTAGTGGTAAGGTGAAACCATGTACCACAAAACCATATGAATACAAAACCACTAACCCCTTATTTAATATTGGGTACTAAGACATCTCTTTATTTAATATTTCCCCAATATTAAATTATTATCACATGTCTCCCACACATTAAATAATAATACAATGTTACAATACAACTTTAAGTGGTCCCCAAATAATTACCTAATGTGATTATCCACACCACCAAGGTGCATCACAACTAAATAATTATTTAATTACAATATATAATAAATCAATTTATGCAATGGTGTGCAACACCATATCTCAACATTAAAACCCCTCCACACTCACAAAATGTGTCAATATGATAGGAATATGTGTATACATGTCCATAATAATAAAAAGGATATGTTTCATAATAATGACGTGATCAAATAACCTACATAAAACATCATATATATATATATACCCCATCATGATAAAGTGCATTAATCAAAATCACATCCAAATTAGCATAACGTACTAAAACATGACATTCATTAACATCACATCTAGAACATAATAGATCATCATCATAAGCACATATGAATATAAATCAACTGATCAACCATAAGGTGACATATACAATACATCACTTAGCAAATACACCAATTACGATAACCATAAAATGAATTACTACATGCACAATATAAACATAATATCCACAATTATATCAGTTCCTTCTAGAATATGCATCAGTCAAATCATCAGCCATAAATTCTAATATCATGTCAAATACCATCCTTAGTGAATGAATATGCATAAAAAAAGTATTGAATCTCATCTTGACTAAACATCTCGTGCAACACACACATACATAATCAAAAGAATGTATCTGGTTATCATAGAGGAATCATCACACTAGTAAATAGGTAAAACTTCCCAGTTGACTTTATCCTAACTCTGCCAAGTGAACGACCATCTTTTCAAATTTGGGTATAACACCCAATATGGAGGCACATGGAATATTGGACTAGGATCATCAAAATGTATAGACACATCAGGAACACAGAGGGTGGTGTTTCACATTCTCCCCCTAGAATCGGACTTCCTCCTAGGAGTATTAAAGATTAGGAGGAAATTTCACTTTTGTAGTCATACTATTGAGAATACTATGATATCATACCCCATCCTCTTAATGAAATCACGCCATGTACAAGACTACTAAAAAATTCTAGCTATGAGATCTTCTTGTATTGAAATCTAACTAGCATCATACGACATGTTTTAAATGCAAGAAAGTTGGTCAGTTTTGAAATATTTTGAAAATTTTACAAATAGTAAATAATAACCCTATCTTGACTTGATTGCTGAATTTAATCTATGAAATATAAGATAGTCAACTAAATTAATACACAACCACCAATTTTTGACTAAATACGTATAACACTAATAATAATTAACCATACACAGAGGTAGCAACATACTAATGATAATGTGACTATGATATATCCCTATTAACAATGATTTAATAACACTTATGATGATATGATAACTATCTTTATGCCTTACCATTCCCTTTCATTACTGAACGTTATCAGTATTAACACTATTATGATGATATTACCTTCAATACTCAACATTAATATGTCACCCCCACCAAGTACCCATTGGATGACCAGGTCACTTTGAATCTTTATATTTTAATATTATCCTTATTCCAATTACATTCTTGATACTATTGCTAGTCAACATTTTCCATTCCAACTTAACTTCTAGGAAAGTTTTCATCATCGTTATTACTTACAGTTTCACCAATATGAATTTTATTGCTTACTATTTACCAATAATACTATTAGTGTTCACTTCATCTATATTCTTAACCAATGAGGATACTATTGTAACAATAATATCATCAGCAAATAGAGTCTATAATACTTTCTTAATGGATGACAACAATGCGATTATTAGAGTACTCTACCTTTAATTTTTTGAAATTTTCAAATATAATGTTCTTTAACTAAAGTTGAATGGAAGGGAACATAGATTCCCAATAAAATTTCCCAACAATATTCGATCTAAGCAAGACAATCAAGATTCTAACTTCCATAAGTTTTAAAAAAGGACAATCTGTATTACTTGATGCCGAAATTTGTATAGTAAGATTGTATTATAGGTAAAAGTAATTTGATGATAACTATTACCAAATTTCACTTATAGCTCAATTTTTTAAAGTTGAAATAGACGATTTCATCAAAAGTGAAAAGTATTCCAACAAATTTTTGCTAAGGCTTAACCATTTCATATGAATACTTTCAAATGAAATTCAGTTTTTATTATGCAATGTTTTACAATAGAAGGAAATTGCATGATATTGTTGTCTTTCATTCATTTTGTAATGAAAATGTATACAAGATTGCATAAATGTTGTTTTTTATACATTGAGAGGAAAAGAATGCTTAAAATTCCCACACATGTCGTGGGAACGATTGAACTAATGCAACATAGAAAGCAAGCTATACATTTGAAGATAAAATAAAGGAAAACATATGAAAAGAGGTCATATCCTTCATTTCCTTAATGTTTGATTTTGGTGTTGGTCCTCTTATCTTTAGCTTCTCTCGTTCCTGATCTTCAAATGTACCTACAGATGATTGAAAGAATTGGTTAGAGCTCGGGACATGAAATCTCATCATATGTTTCATCACCATACATATAACCTACATCTATAATGCATTAAATCAGTTGAGCAATTGTCATATGTATGCAAGAGAGCCAAAATCAAATAATCAAATGAAATTCAAATCACCAGGAAGAGCATTGAGATTCACTTTTTTATCTAACTTTTTTGTTCACTTTGTAGGTACAGGTTCATTATCATTACAAGATTCATCTTGTTTGACATCACAACATGTGGTGGAAAAAATGGGCTCCCACAAGGGTTGAGCCTAGTATATTTCCCTCTAAACCTTGAGAGGGGTATGGGATAAGCAAGAGAGATTCAGATTGTTCAAATAAAAGAATTTTCAGTTTGAGCAGTAATTTACAAAGTGACTGTAGGAATCACAAGCACATTTCACATTCAGGACTTCCAAATCAAAAGGTACAATGAGGCAGCCCTCCACTTTGAAGTGGCAATTAGAAATGAGCAATTGTCAAGGTAGCAGTCAAACTCTTAAATGTAGAAGAGACAACCATGCTAATGATAAAGGGGAGAGTTTGGTTTTGTCAATAGCAGTTTTTTAATGTTAGGCAGTCCTCTTTAAAGGAGCAACAACCTTGATTGTTTGAATGATAGTTCTTTTGGAGTCATAGCAATCATGATAATCCAATGTGTAGGTAGCCATTTCAAGAAGACTTTCCTTGCTATGATAAATGATGTATGACTTTTAAAATAATCCATAGTCAAACATGGTAAGCAATCATTTTGAGGAAAGGGACAGTCCTAATGCAAAATAGGACAAACTCCATTCTTGTCAACGATCATCAATGTAAAAGCAATTTGGAGTGATAAGAATCATTTTGGACTGATCAAAGGACAGAGTTGTCATATTCCACAAGATCTCTTATTCTTTCATGAGATAAAATACTTTACTGGCTTCTACCAAACTCTTGTACTTTTAAAAGCATGTGAATAAAATTATTATGAAAGGTTTCTCAGTAAAAGGGTAAATCACTTATGAGGGATGAAAGAGTGGACATTTTTCCATGTAAAAATGCTTTCTAGATAATACAGGCCTACAGTATTGAAGATATGTAATCATCAGAGGGGATTAATGTAGCAAATAGAGCTAATAATGGATTTGTCAATTGGTTGTTTCTACATAATGCCTGTGAGACCGGGATGAATCCTTAGCATGATGAATACAGTGAACTATGGGAAAACTTGGCTTGATGAAACCCTTGAAGTGAAGACCAACAAAGTGAAGACCAACACACAACAATTTCATTCGAAGCTATCACTGGTTTGTGTTCCATAAAACCCTAGCTCGACATATATGCACAGGAAATAAAGAAGAAGAAAGTCGGGGCCTACTGCAAAAGGGCAGAGATCCAAAATAAAGCTAGTGAGTTTCTTAATTTTTTCCAAAAGATGCTCTAGCTCGACATATATGCACAGGAAATAGAGAAGAAGAAAGTTGGGGCCTGCTTCAAAAGGGCAGAGATCCAAAATAAAGCTAGGGAGTTTCTTAACTTTTTCCAAAAGATGCAAAAAACTAAACATACCACGTGACTTGACATATGTCTACAAAAGAGGTTTTTCGACAAAAGCTCTAGATTCTCCATGAATGCCTGAGAAAATCCTAGTAGTGGCAGCCACAAAACAATAGATAAGCTTCATAAATTTCCATGATGGCTTGAAAAAAGCTTCAAAAACTTCATGAAAATCTCAAACATCAAACCCTTGGCGACATGGAGAAAGAAGATGTGAGAAAAAAATTGTTAAGTGCCAAATGAAGTGAAATGAAAGGAAGGCCACGAGTTTTGTTCTAGGATTTCTTTTTTCCTAATTTTGGCCAACCCTTTCTTGGGTATTTTTCCTCATTACTTTAAACTTTTTTATGCCTTGTTAATACCCTTGTGGTGTTATGTAGCCCTTTTGAATATTGAGTCAAGCCTAGGCCTTATGTTCCTTAGTTGTTTTTCTGATTTTTGAAGAAAATCAAATGCCCAAATATCTTAGGAGTCACTAATCCTTTGCATAATAAAATCATATATGCCATGTATACCTTGAATTTTTGCAAAGTCATAAATCAAAGCCAAGTCATGAGTCATGACTTGGTCTTTTTCTTTCTATTTTGCAAAACTAAAACTGCAAAACATTGTAAGACTTTATTAAAGCAATGTTCTATAAATTGCTTTAATAGATGTCAAGTAAATGCAGAAAATAAAGCTTGTACAAAACACCTATTAAGGAATTTCTAGTTCACTTGCCTTTTTTTCTTGAGTCCTCATCATGCAAAATGGAAAGAAGCAGTCAACTAAAGTTTCTATTTTGGTTTTACAGTCAGAACTAAGTGATTTTGGAGTCCTTTTGGGTAGATCCACTTATAGGTTCATATCACAATATTCTTTTAACATCCAACATGATGTCATAATAAAGGATCTCTATAACATGAAGCAAAACAAAGGTGATACATTCCTATCCTTTTTACAATGATGGTGAAGATTGTTTGCTAGGTATCCTCACTCCATACCTGAGGAAGAAAAAATGGAGTTATTCATAGACAATTTGATGAATGAGATGAGCTATAGGCTCAAATTACAATGCCCTCCAACATTTGAAAAGGTGATTGAAAATGGTCTTAAAATCGAAGAAGGTTTAGTCAAATGAGGGGTGATCAAACACTACAATGAAAAATCAAACAACACCAACTCCTCAAATCGATACACCAACAATGACAAACCTAAATTCTAGCAAAAGAACATAAATACTGGGATCAACGAAACCAAAAATGATTTACAAAATGCAAAGCCAGTTTTCAACTTTACAAACTCTATTGCAAAGACAAACCAAAACAGTGATCAAAACATGAAGTCAAATGTCAATCAAACAATGAAGACTCAAAACCACAAACATATCAAAAATCATCAAACCGACATGGATTCATACCATTAGGCCAAACATTGGAATCAACAATGAGAGAACTTGTTACAAGTGGTCTTATCACTACATGAGAAGCACAATTTTGGGATCCAAAAAGTCAAACCACCATGGTGGAATAATTTAGATTATTGTAATTTCCACAACAATAAGGGACACAAGACAAATGATTGCATGGAATTAAAACATATAGTTCAAGATCTGATTGACAACAACAAGGTATACTTAGAGGGGCATCAAAACAACAACGATCATACAACTTTTAAATACCCTTTACCAAATTACGACAAGGGAGCGTCATCTTCTACAAATAGTAAGGGTAAAAATGTCAATCATGTTTACGATAGCACGATCTTTTGTTTTTTCGAAGTAGAAAGTGGTACTGTCACTGGTAATCACATGGAGAAAAACAAAAGTAGGGACATTATACCACTAAATCTCATCCCGAGCATACAAATATCTGATAATCAGATAAATGTTTTAAAAATTAGAGAAAAACAAGACTATCAATCGGTTAATGTAATGACAAGGGGGCAATCTAAGGTAATTTTAAAGGGAGTTGCGCCTAAAAACAAAACTCAACCTCCAAGTCAATAAAACATTGTCGACCAACTTCAGAAAATACGAGTGCAAATATCAATACTTGAACTCCTTAAACTATCACCATCACATAAGGAAGATTTAGAACAAGCACTTGTTGCCACCATAGTACCCAACAACCTAGATGTTTGTCAATTCTAGGCTATGGTAGGACATTTGACCATGCTACACTATCTATCATTCTCTGAACATGATGATGTGTCCGTTAATCATTCATATAACACCGCCCTCCATATTGAAGTATTGATCCACAAGCATCATGTTAAAAGAGTCCTAATAGATGGGGGAGCTGGTTTGAACATTTGTACTTTAAAGTTAATCCGTGCACTAGGGTATTCAGATAATGCTATTGATGCCCGTAGAAAAATGACAATAAAATCTTATGATGAGGAAGATAGATCTTCTAAGGGACTGATTGTTTTTCCCATTCAAGTAGGACCAATGATGAAAAATATAGCATGCTAGGTACTAGAAAAAGAGTTAACCTACAATATACTCTTAGGACTTCTGTAGATTCATGAAATGTAGGTAGTACCTTCGACCTATCACCAATGTTTGAAATTTCCAGTAAATAGACAGGAGGTGACTATATCAATAGATTATAACAATCCTCAATATTGTGACACACTCAGAATATCTCAAGACACCTTTCTGCCTCACAATAGGGAAGCATGCATTTCAAATTCATCAAATGAAGAAAAATATCCAAATATTACATCCAAGTGGGTTGAGAAAAAGGATAAATCAAAAGATACAAGTGTTGTTGAAACTACATTAACAGACAATAAGGATCCCCAAAATTCTCTATCACAAAAATTCCAAGAAAAGATTCAGCTAACAGACAAGGGCATGGGACAATATTCTATTGAGTGGGCTCTTAATCTTTCACAATTGATTCCATCTCCAAAATCATATGGACAACCATCAATGATTAAACGAAAACCATCACAACCTGCCACAGTTCTAGAGGAAATATTTGTGAAAGCCGGTACTATAGAGGATGAATCAAAAGACAAAGCTATCCTTGATTGGTTGTATAAAGATGAAGAAACATCGACATCAACAAACATCAACATCAAGACAGATAGGTATGGCAAAGGAAAGGCTATTTTAGAAACAATGGGTTATGAAGGATAGGGACTTGTTGGAAAAAGGAAAGAAGGCATCATAGAACCTATTTAACCTCTTACTCTTCATTTAAAAGATAAGACAAGACTGGGATACTCAGAAGAAGAAAAACAAGACAGTTGAAAGAATCCTTCAGGTAAGAGATAGCTTTGAAACAAATTCTAATGAATATGAATGGGATCTATATTCTGATATATCTTACACAAACGTCCAAATTGATGTCATTAAAAAATATGCACCTACATGTGAGGAGGGACAGAGCTCCGGGTCTAGACCACTTGAATTAGAATCACAACATATTGATGACTCAAGTGAGGATGAGCAAACATCGAGTGAACTAGATAATCTTGAGGAAGGTACCATCATTGATCTCGATATCCCTAATAACAACTCTGACAAAATAACTGTCTGAACCCTTTCCACCATTGATCTGAGTCAATCTGATAACTTCCTACCCTTAGTCCATCTCGAACTTATCGACTGGGAACCCATTGAACCTATAAATTTACCCATATTTGCAAACAATGATGCTATCGTAAATTTCCTTTGTTGTGATGAACCTGATATAAGTTCTATCCATAACTCTCATAACAACGCGATTCGACAGGAAGGTGTCAAATCTTCCAGTTGCAAAAATAAAAATAGGAATAATGGATCTAATGGTGAAAACCTTTATATGGCAGCATTAGATCTTGAAAAAGGAAAAATAAAGAACGCATTGGACGGTGAAAACCTCTTTGAGGCACTGAAATATGGAAGATTTGACACCCTTCTAGAGCATTATCATGAAAGGTCATTAGTTCTGGTGGAGCCTACATAGTCTATAAACATTGGCACAGAAGAAAGAGCAAAGATTTTACATCTGGCAAAATCTATGATAGAACAAGAAAGACCTGAATTTATCAAATTATTTAAAGAAAGAAGCATTAACTTTGCTTGGTCATACTCCGATATTCCGGTTTTGGACCCAAATATTTTAATGCATAATTTGTCTTTACCTACTGGGATCAAACCTGTAAGACAAAAATTGAGAAAGATGCATCCACACATCACACTAATGGTAAAGGCTGAGATAAAGAAATTATTGGATGTCAGATTCATTAGGTCTATTGATTATGCCGAATGGATATCAAATATTGTACCTATATCAAAGCCAGATAATAGTATTAGGATGTATACAGATTTCAGGGATCTAAATAAGGCATGCCCCAAGGATGATTTCCCTTTGCCTAATATAGATATCATCGTAGACTTAACAGTAGGGCATGCCATGTTTTCAATAATGGATGGTTTCTCCAGATACAACCAAATCAAGATAACACCAGAAGATCAAGAGAAAACTACATTCAAATGTCCATGGGGAACCTTTTGCTGGAATGTCATGCCCTTCGGGTTGAAAAATGAAAGGGCAACTTATCAAAGAGCAATGACCACTATCTTCCATGATATGATGCATTGACGAGATCTTCAAAAGTTCGTATTCCTGGTTGTAGTTTGGAAACCATTCCATACATTGCCCTCCTAAGCTCCTTGGGAATAACCTCATTAGGTACGTTTCTTCTTTCGAAAATTCTAAGCTCATGGTCTTGAATTCCCTTATATGGTCGATCGGATCTATCTTAACATTGTATTTGTCATATTTTGGAAATTTGCAGTGTCTAGGGAAAGGTATCATGTCTATTGTTGGATCAAAAGGATAAGGAAAAATGTCCTGTAATGCATACCTTTTCATGTTTCCCTTTGTCATGTCTTGTAGTTGTTGTTGTACGTTCTACATTTGACTTTTTAAGGCAACAACTGGATCTACATTTGGTGTGTTTTGTGGCATTTCAGTTTCATTCGTTTTGGGTGTTTATTTTAAGCAATCAACATCAAAATCTTTGGGAAGTTTGGCACCTGATTCAGCTAGCATTAGGAGATATCTTTCCATGTCTTGCTCTAAGATCTTTTCCATAAATTTATGGAATTTTGGGTCCTGTTGCGCTTTTTGTATGTTTTCTGTCGTGATTTCGTTCTTGTCATTTTGATTTAAGCTATTCCGAGGATTTTCTTATGCCATGGTATTTGATGTTTCAAGTTCTTCTTCTAAGAGTCTCTGTTTTTGTAACCTGGTGAAGATTGGCATATAAGTGTTTTTTTTCCTACCAAAATTTGATCTTCTATGTTTGATAAATGTCAAATGAATTTTAACAAAGTCAAATAGGATGATATATCCTATCAATGAGACTAGGTTAAAATCTGATTACTATGCTTTGTTTTGTGATAGTAAGATGATAATATATTGATAAAGAAACTTAGCTAAATAACCAAGATTTTGGTTTGATTTTGTTGAAACTTTATAGTTTGCAAGATCTGGGTTTTCAGTTGAAAAGAATGTTAACTTGTAGGAACCTATCTGTTTCTGATTTCTAGACAATGTTTGTTTTGAAAAGATAGTTCTGGTTGATAAAAATCCGTGTTTTAGGTGTTAAACAATCTGACTGATATGTTTGGAAGCTCTTTTTTTTTTGAAAGCGCTAAAACAAAGTTCAGAAGCGCTAAAACAGAGCACAGAAGCGCTATTTCACGAAAGCGCTAAAATAGAGTGGAAGTGCTATGACAGTTTTTCAAAGCGCTATTTTGCAGAAAGCGCTAAAACAAAGGTCAAAAGTGCTATGATATTTGATTGAAGCGCTATTTTGCGGAAGCGCTAAAACAAAGTTTAGAAGCATTGCAACAGAGGGTGTAAGAGTTATTTTAGAAGTGCTAAAACAGACCTCAGAAGCACTAAGATAGAATATGGAAGCGCTATTTTGGGTTTCAATGGTTTTGTCTGATTTTTTTTTACTCATGAAGAGATTGTTGTTTGGTATTTTTTATTTTGACAAGATTTATCCACTAGTAATTTTCTGATGTTGGACGATAAGCCTAAGGATTTTGAGTTTCTTTATTGCAAAACTTGATCTGGCCTGGTGGAGTATTCTATCATTGGCTGCGAGATGGAGGACTGACGTATGGGTTGACTATGATTATGATATTATGTAAGAGCTCTTCTTTGAAAATAGGCTTGTGAATAAAGAGGCTCTAAGGCGTAATCACCAGTATAACCCCTAGAGAAATCATGATACCTATGTATGAAAGTTCTATGATGAAGCAAAAATTTTCTACTGATATAAGAAACGTCTTCTTCTCAAAATATTTTGGTAACTAAGTGGTTTCTTCAGTTTCTTGATTTTGATGGATTTCTTGACAAAATTTTTGGATTTCCAATCTCTAATCCTGATTTTTTCTAGGCGATTTTGTTTAAATCTTTTTGATGTTTTCCGAATGATCTTTACCAAAGTTAAATAATTTGAGAACACAACAAGAAATTGTAGAATAGTTATTTTTTTTAATCCTAAAATATAAACAGATAGTGTATGTCCAAGAACCATGAATGGTCCCTATTGATTTCCACTAGTTTGTTTTAACAAAGATACACTTCATACAGACTCACTCTTAAGGTCAAAAAGGTCATCGTTATATTCAATAGCCCACATCTTAAAATTGCATTGACTCACACAGCCGTGTCACCCCCTAGAGGGCGCCCGTGTTTTTGTCTTTTCTAGGTGCATACTCAAAGTTGGATTTCTCGTCCCTTGAGCAAACGGTCCTTGGCAATTATATGGTGAGTGTCTTGGGGGCAACTTCTTCCCTCCCCTTGCACTGTGAGTATTACAATGTCTGATTACTGACTCAGCTGGATACTACACTTTGGTTCTTAGATAGGGTTTCTGTTTAGAGAGTCAATAGATAAACTCCCTCGGTAGACCTCCCAATATTTAGAACAAAGATTTTGGGGATGATTATCTTTGCACAAGTCTGGAAAAAAATGGGTTTCCCCATATTCACTTTAAATTTTATAGTGGGGTGGAAAACTTGGCTTTGGTTGTTTCCACTTAGGTCGTTCCCGTAGGGTGAGTACTTTTTCCCACTACGACAGGCTTTCTAAAGGATTTAAAAGCGTAAATTACATGGAAATAAAGAATGAGTCTGGCATTTTGATCATCCAGTAAAGGGGAAAGCATAAGCCTATTCACCACACAAGCAGAGTAATCAATGTTCGATTTTAAAACCCAAAAGACAAATTTTGTAATTCTATGTGAAGATTTTGATTCACAAAAGTCATGGTGTCAATTTTAACTGATATAGAAAAATGGGTGATGTCTATCCTAGGATTGATAAATTTTAAATTAAGTGACTACCCTACACACATAATGAGAAAACTCAAAAGGAAAAACCCATAAATCATGCAATGTTGCTTTCTTTTGCTGTAGAATGCTTTTACACAAGCTCTCCAACCTTTACAAATGAGGGGAAGACCCCTATTTATAGATTTCCAAAGCCTAAATGAATGGATAGGATTGAATTACATTGTGTGGCTCAGATTCAATTACATTAGGGCTTCACGTACCCCATAATATTCAACAATTTAAAATACATATGTTGTCTTTTCCCTATTTTGTCTTTTAGTGTTCAGGTGTTGTAGCAGTTTTATCTTCTAGCTGATTTCCCTTTTACTGTAGCTGAAACTGCCTGAAAGTTTCCCTTTGCTTGATGGACTTGCAACCTTCCTCATTGGATCACATGGGCTCGTCGATGACTGGCATTAATGGATTGGTTGCCCCTGATTCGGATAGACAACCCCTTAAAGATCATCATGATCTGGTGAAAAGTAGGACAACTCCCCTATGCTTTCTTCAAGGCCACCCCCTTGTATTTTGTCATTGAATTCCTTGGCATAGGTCTTCTTCTAGTGCCAGTTCTATTGATGGGAATGATGAGGAGAGGTGGGCATAAAATGAATGGTGACAGGAGCTATGTGGTTTTCCTTGTTCAACTTTCTCAATGGGTCTCCCCAATGAACCCGAGGTAGGCTTCTTGAAACCTGCATACATGAAGTGTCGTAAGTGCTTTCATACACAAATCAAGGCAAAAATTAGTCAAATATTGCAAAATTCTTGTTAGATCCATTCATGCATCATCAAAGATCATAATATTCATATTTGGAGCTCATTTGGACCATAAAAATTAATGTGTGCTCTAGAGGGCCGGTTTTGGGAGCCGGAATGCCAAGGGTAGACGGATGAAAAAATGGCAAAGGAGGGACGGAGTTTTGGAAACGGCCACAGAGGGCTTGGGTTCTGAAATAGTAAGGGACAGATGAAGTTCTTGGAATAGCCGCAAAGGGACGGAGTTTCGAAAATAGCCACAGAGGGGTTGGGTTCCGGAAGCCGGAACGTCAGGGTGGATGGATGAAAAAAGACAAAGGAGAGATGGAGTTCCAAAAATGGCCATAGAGGGGCCAGGTTTTGGAACAGCCAGGGACAGATGAAGTTCCCAAAACAACCGCAGAGGGATGGAGTTCTAGAAATGGCCACAGAGGGGTCGGGTTCCGGAAGCTGGAATGCTAGGGGCGGATAGATGAAAAAATGACAAAGGAGAGACGGAGTTCAAGAAATGGCCACGGAGGGGCCGGGTTCCAGAACAACCAGGGATGAACGAAGTTCCCAAAACAACCTCAGAGAGATGGAGTTTCGGAAACGGCCACAAAGGCGATGAGTTCCAGGAGCCAGAATGCCAGGGGTGGACGAATGAAAAAATAACAAAGGAGAGATGAAGTTTCGAAAACGACCATGAAGGGGTAGGGTTTCGAAAGCTAGAACACTGGGGGTGGATAGATAAAAAAATGGCAAAGGAGAGATGGAGTTCCAAAAATGGCCATAGAGGGGTCGTGTTTCAGAACAGCCAGGGACGAAAGAAGTTCCCAGAATAGCCACAGAGGTACGAAGTTCCGAAAATGGCCATGGAGGGGGTTGGGTTCCAGAATAGCCGCGGAGGGACGAAGTTCCCAGAATAGCCACGGAGGGACGAAGTTCTGGAAATGACCACAAAAGGGTCAAGTTTCAGAAGCTGGAATGTCAGGGGTGGACGGATGAAAAAATGACAAAGGAGAGATGAAATTCCAAAAATAGCTACAAAGGGGCCGGGTTCCGGAACAGCAAGGGACATACGAAGTTCTCAGAACAGCCGCAGAGGGATGAAGTTTTGGAAATGGCCACAAAGGGGGACGGGTTCTAGAACAACTAGGGATAGACGAAGTTCTCAGAATAGCCGTAGAGGGAAGAAGTTCCAGAAACTGCCACAGAGGGGTTGGATTCCAAAAGCCGGAACGTCAGGGGAAAACAGATGAAAAAATGACAAAGGAGAGACGGATTTCCATAAATGGCCACGAAGGGGCTGGGTTCCGGAACAGCCAGGGAGAGACAAAGTTCTTGGAATAGCTACGGAGGGATGAAGTTCCCGAATGAAAATTTTGCAACTTCCCAAAACTTAACGAAACCTTGGTAGTTCACTTAGGCACCACAAAAACATCCGAAATCCATAGGAAACCTGTCCCCAAAGTCAAAAATGAAGGAAAAAGCGAATCGAGTGAGCAGGGATGAGGCCTGGAGGACGTCGAGGCAACAAGCAAAGGGAACCCATGAGGGAACTTCTGTGAAAGCAAAAGACTTAGCAAAACTTAGGTAGGTGAATTTGGTCAGGGGAATTTGATCGTTCGATGACACATGACCAATCTAGGCTCCAAGAAAGGGGCACCCAAAATGAGACAGAAGCAAAGGACCCTGTCATGAACGAAAAGAGGGGGTCCCTACCTATGGCAGGGCGTGTGTGCAAAACATGCACAACAAATCAAAGGATGGAAATATATGTGGATGACCATTCATGACATGGCTAGTTTTAATGTTGGTAGCAATTTTATCATAAGGACTCTTTGTGCTCTCTATGTTGATGCTTGCATTAGATAAAGATTCCCCTAGTATTATGTAGGTATCACTGATATTTTTAGCTCCCTTAGGTTCCAAATAATCAAGACCTCAATGCTTAGGATTTCCCATAATATTCATTGGTTCTAAGATACCTGTTCATGTAGGCCTAATCCTCTGTCTTGATACTGAATCCGTTGAGAGAGTTTATTTGCAATGGGATATGTCTCACCTTGGAAACAAGGTGCTAATATTTCTTTGCTCTGCTATGGATCTTTAAATGTGGTATCTTCCTCACTGATAGGCTCCTTTAGATGTGGTATACCTTTCTGATTGGTATCTTTGTCCTAATCTTGTAAAATATAAGATTTTAATGCTTTTGCAAGGGGTGTTTTTGGTTTACTGTCCACAAAAAAGTCTCCTTCATGATTCATTTTTTATATGCCTTTGTAGGATGTTTCTGATCCACAACTTATGTTTAAGTCCTCTTCTTGATCTCATTCTAATATGTCTATACAGGATGTTTCTGATTCACAACTTATGTGTAAGTCCTCTTCCTAATCCCCTTCTGACATGTCTCTAGCTTTTGCTATGTCTTGATCTTTTGTACAAATTTTAAGAGTAGGAGACTCTTGTTCTTTTGTATTGATTTCAAGAGTATGAGACTCTTTTCTTGGATGAATATCATCTACATGTCCATTAGGAGTAAGCATCTCATGGGTAGATGTATGTGTGCTTGGTATATGGATTTGTTCTTCTTTCGAAATCATGAAACATGAGATGTCTTGGAAGATATCTACCAAGCCATTGTAATATTTTGATGATAGGGATTCTTGATCTTGACATTGTGTGATATCATATTTGACATTTTTTGGATCACATTCTTGACATGGATCAATTTCAAAGAAGGGATTTATTGTAAAGGGTCCTTGGCTTTCCTCAAAATTTGGACATATGGGTAATGACTCTTGGCTTAGATCTTCTACATTTGGTATAAGTGTTGAATTGAGAGTCTCTTGATCATTAATATGCACTGCCATGAGATTGGATGGTACCAATATATCTTGGACCGAATCATTGCTAGAATTGGGTGTTTGATTTTGATCATGCTTGGGACTCAATTCTTGATGTATTTCCTCTTTCTCACTAGATGATGTAGAAACATTGTCAATGTGATCGGTGATAGATAGCTCTTGATCATTGCTTTCAAATTTTGAGGTTGAGACATTATCATTTTTGTCATTGGTAGATGGACCTTGAACATCATTTTTAATAGCTATTTCTCCCCGATCAATGAGGTCTTGGATGAGGTTTTTGAGTGTAGCACATCTGTTCATTGGGTGACCCTTGATTTTGTGGAACTCACATCGTTTGTACTAGTTATACCAAGGGAAATTAAAGCTTGGTTCACCATAAATTGGAATATCATTGATTTTGATAAGTTCCCGTTGTACCAGTTTGTGCATGATTACCTCTAAAGTCTTTCCCAAAGGGGTGAATTTCCTTCCTGGTTGGTAATCTTTCCTTTGTGGCTTTTTTTTTAAATTTTTCTCTTGATTTTTCAAAAATACATGATTATGTATTTGGGCTATATTTTGATATTGTACTTGAGGTACACCTTGGTGTTGCAAAACTTCTTGATACCATGGTTGAGGTATATCTTGATATTGCACTTGAGGTACACCCTAATATTGCATTTGAGGCACACTTTGATATTGTTGATATTGGAGGTGTTGTTGAGGTGTTTGTGGAATGATGCTCATTTGTTGTGGATATGTAATGTACTGAGTATACACATGGCATCGATGATATGTTGGACTTTTGTTTAGTTTAATTTCCTCAAGATCTCTCTCAATTTTATCTAGGGAATTTTGATGTTCTAGACTTATTCCTTGATGGGGGTTTTGAAATCCTTGATGTTATTTCCCTATTTGATATTGTGACCCTTGATAAGAATTATTTGGGTAATTGCCCATCATCCCCTTTCTGCATGAGTCCTTTAAACCTTTCGCCCCATTTCTGTTTTATCTGGCTCAAAGGCAAGCCTTCCTTTGTTAGTATATTAACATCTACTATGATAGCGATGACCGCCTCCAACTCTTCAAATTGTTCAGTTAGATCCTTAACAGCATCTTGGACTTCATTTCTATGTTTGCACAAGAAATCTGTTCTAAATTAGAGTATACGAGAGGTCTTTTCCACAAAATATTTATTATCCTCCTCGAGTATTGATTGTTCAAGAAGAGTAGTCAAAGGCAATGTACTAACCTTCTCCAATTTCTGACTATATTCTTTATATTCCTCTTCCTGCTTCTTCAATGCTTCAACATATTGATGCATTTCCCCTATTAACTCTTCTATCCCTTTGTGAACCTCAAAACCTTGAACCAAAATTTCACCTACTTCTTGATTTAACTTGTCAACCCACCTATCTAACATCTCCGCTTTTCCCCTTACTTGTACTAAATCATCTACCTCCTTTTTGCTCAGCAAAATTGGAGTCTCAATAGCAGCTACCTATTATGATCTTGGATAAGAGACACTTTTCAAAAAGGAATGCAATTGATCTAACTGATCCTTAAGCTCATCTTTCTTCTACTTATCCTTTAACATCCTTGACTTGGTTGTCGAAGCTACCACATCAACTAGATTCATCTGTTGATTTCTGGTAGGCCTTCACAAGTTAACAGTACTTAATTAATAATCTGTTAACTGCATGTCTCCTACCTCCTTTTCTGTCATCGGTATGGCACACTCAGCAACAATCTCTCCCTTTTCCATGAGCCTAGTGGAGTATAGGATCTTGGCCTTCTTTTTAGGCCTTTCTTGTTCAATCTCCTTCATCATATCCTCCCAATTGAGAGGTTGTGAAGGTGTTACTATTCTTTTATGTAGGTCCAATCTTAGCCAAGTGGGAGCACATGGAGCAGTAGTCATCATAGTGGAAGAAGAAGCAATAGTAGTAGTAGAGGGTGGTTGCACATTTACCTGGGGTTGAGAATCAACCCTTGGTTCTTCTTATTGTTCTTGCACCACATGAATCTATATAAGATTTTTAGCCTCTTCCCTATCTGTTTATTCCTGTATCTTCTTCTTTCTTCAATCTCTCTTTCTCCAATTGTTCTCTCTCCAGTTTTTCTTTCTCCAATCTTTCCTTTTCTAATCTCTCCTTCTCTATTCTTTCCTTTTCTAGTTTTTCCTTATCCAAATTTTCTTTCTCTAGAGCTTATTTTCCAGTTTCTCTTTCTCTAAAGCCTCTAGTTTTTCTTTCTCTAGTCTTTCTGCCTCTAAAGATTTAAGCTTTTCTGCCTTTTCTTCTTCTTGTTGTTGCTTTCTAACCAGCTCTTCAGTGTCCTTTTCCTTTCGTAATCGCTCTACTTCTTCTTCCTTTCAGTGAGCTTCCTCAACAAGCTTTAACTTAGCAACCAAGACTTCTTTCTCCCTCTAGTGTCTTGCCTTCTCCTCCTCAAGGTCATGAATCTTTTGTATCAATTCTAACTTATCATTTTCCTATTTAACCTTGAGTTCATGTTCTTGTTGCCTCTGCTACCTCTCTACTTCATCAGCTCTTGACTTAGCTTCAATATGTTGCTGCTATAGTATGGCATCAGCTTGTGTTTTGGCATCCATTAACTTTTGCTTTTCTATTGCAACAGCTTTTGCATCATCATCCTTTTTAACTTCTTCAAACAATGCCCACTACTCCTCTTGTGTCATTACTTGTTCAACATCCTCCTCTAGAGGCATATTCTCTTGCACATCCTTCTTTGACACAGTCTCATCCAAGTCTGTTCCAATATCATGAATCTCTACCCCTTTTCACTTCATGGATTCAACTATGTCATAAAGAGTTTCCTTGAGCATCTCTTCACTTTGCTTCTTTGCAAGTGGGACTTGAGTAGAAGATTCACCTAATGTAGGTGTTGAAACAACTAATCCCATTTGAGCATCTCCTTCCTATGTTTCTGCTTCATCAACAACTGCTTCAAGCTCTATTTGTTCAATGTCTAGAGGAAGAAACTCCAAAGGCTCTTTGGGAGGTGTCTTTCTTTTGAGCCTTTTATATCCTTTCCCCTTTTTAGGCGCTGGTCCTTGAGGAGCTTTGGTTCTTAGAACCAACCATTGAACGCTTCTATCCAAGATTGCTCTTCCTATCTGCTTAATATCAATAGTTTCCTCACTATCCCAGTCAATTGGATCCAAAATTTTAGTTCCTATGTTTAAAGCTTCATAAGATGGATCCAATACAACTCCATCATCCACTAATGTGTAAGGAATGTCATTTTTGACTCCAAACTCTGACATGAGTGCGATAGGTAATCTTTCATAATAATTCTTCCTCAAATCATACTCATCCTGTTGGTCACTCCAGAAATATTCTAATAAATTGAAATGCTTATCAAACACAGAAGGCAACAAGGCATTCATCTTACCCTTTGGGTAAAAATACTTACGAATTGTATATAAAGCTAACTTTAACTGTATTAGATCACTGTAGACCACCTTTGCCCCTACCAAATGCTGACAGCTATACTCACCCAGCTTCATGGGGAACTTGTGACATCTTGTCTTATGTTTTAATCCAAATCGGGCATTAACCCCAAGAGCCTGATATACAAATTCCATCAATACTATCCTGTTATTGCAACACCTTGGCAGAAAATGTGGATGGCCTTTAAAACCAACTAGCTTGAAATATGTAAACCTGGGGTATTGAATGTACCAACATCCCCATTCAACAATAAATGCCATGGCCTCTTGACTCAGCCTGTACCCTGCATCTCCATTGAGTTGGTTAATGACCACATATATGAATGCATCATTAACCATTCTGAATTGAGTCTCAGCAACCTGTAGAGATAGCTGTTTATAATGCTCCCACACCTTCTTCTATCCATCCAACACTCCCATTATGCCTACTCTATTCAAACCTGGGAAGATACCCAATCTTGTTGCTGCATACACAATGTAAGAAGTCATGAAAAAACATTTAGTCTCCCTAATGTTGGTCAATTGATCATGAATAGCATTTGATACAATCATCGGCCAATCAAACTGTGGGTGCCATTTAAAATTATCTAGATGAGGGGAAACATCCACTCCTTGAAATGAAATGTATCTCTCTTCCCAAAAGCCCTAGACAACATCATTATTAAATTTGATACCTCCTTATAGAAATATTCCCTCTTCGGTTGGTCTGCAAGCTTGGTTAGAGACTTCTTCTCTGTCTTCAACCACTTTTTATTCAAGTGAGACTTATTAGATTCCTTATACTTTCTATATTTCTCTAAGGCCTCTGCCTCATCCAACTGCACCAAGTTCTTGGGGTCTGGGACATTAAATATACCTTGAAACATATGAGGAGTAAGATCGATGATTACATTATCTTGGGAATCCATGCATTGTCGGGTAGCTGGATTGTAAGCTCCTGTAGCTATCAAGATCAACTTCGGGCATTAGATTGAGAAAGGAAACACAATGATATGAGCCAAGCCGAAATCAACAATTCTTTTTGTTCTTCCTGTTATATCTTCAGCAAAGGTTTCTAAATATAGCTCCTCAAAACTGTATTGGCCCATATTTGTGTTGGTGTTGTATGACCAATCTGATTCTACTTTGCTTACTTTCACAACAGGACTCCTGTGATTATACCTCAAGGTATAAAGCAACTGTTCTGGCTTGATCTTTTATGGTTTATGTGTTGCCTTTGATGTTCCTATAGGTCAGTTCCTTTGGGAGGCTTCTCCTGATGTTCCCGACATCCTCTTAGCTTTCCTACAACAAAACCTCTAGTTAGATCCTTGAGTAGACATCTCAAAATGTGTCTTTAAAATCATACCTTTCAAACATACATCGGAGGCAGAACCAGGAAACAAGCATCTTAAACAATCCTCTTTTAACATATTGTCGGGCTCAGTGCAATAAATGTTACTGTCATTCTACTAACAAGAAGCGGGCTTGGAGTCGGAAGTGGAATAGTAATCGGAACTAGAACCGGAATGGAAACTGATTCAGTTTCCTTCAAATTTTATGTTTTCATATTTTGTTTCGGTTCCTTTTCCGCTTCCGCCAAGGTTAACATTTTTATGAAGTAAAACCTTCTTACTATAAGTGGAGTCGGAGATGGGATGGAAAATGGAATTGACAATAAACATAAAAACATAACCAAAACTCTAAATCAATTTCGCTCCCGCTTCTGGCTATGTTGACCATGACATCATCAATGATTTTATCAATTTAATGCGTAACTCCATGATTAAAGACTAAGGTCATATTAAAAGAAATAAGGTTTAAATTATAGCATAAAAGGACCATGCCCATATGACCATGGGGACGACTATATTTTAGGGCATCATATTTAACTATTTTAAATGTGATCATAGAAACGCATAAAACCCTAACCTAGAAAACATGATATAAAACTAGGGCATGAATTTAGCCCCTCTATTTTAACCATACAAATGCGTAAATAAAAATCCTAAGTAAAAAAAAGATCTTACAAACCGTACTCACTGTAAAACAGGATTTAATCTACATTACTGATGAACCCTAATTAAATCTACGCATTTAAAACCTAATGCAGCACGACGCAATCATGACAAAACATGAAAACGGCGGTGCCCTAACTCACTATAAAACTAGAAATGCAAGCATAAAATGAAATCAAGAACAACAAACAAACAAAGAAAAACAAACACGCCCTCCTACTAAGATGACGTACGTGCCCAAAGATCTAAATCAAACAACACGAACAAAGAACATGAAAGCAAATAAAAGAAAAATGAGAATAGTAACCCTACCTCGAACATAAAACCTAGCTAACCTTTTGAATTTATTTGTAAGCAACTATCTCCTCCTCCTTCAATCGATTCACTCAGATGGACATCACAGTTGCTCTATTTCGCTCTTTGATTTCTTAACAATGATAATAATAATGTGTTTAATCCCTAATCAAGGTAAAAATCAGGGTTTCTACCTACGCATGGCAGTTGTCATTGACGCATTAAATGCAGTTAAGCAGAGTCGGAACTGGAGAAGAATAAATACTTCACTACAGTGCGACTTCAGTAAAAAGTCAACGACTAAGAAACGACGGGAGCAGAATCAGAATGGAAACTGATTTGGAAACTTAAGGAATTTCCCAACTTCATTCCTGTTCCGGGTCCGGGTCGGCCAACAAAGCACAAAACGAAACCAAACACAAAAACAAAACAAAAAGACCAAAATAATAAAACTTAACACAAGGACTTAGTCTAAAACAAAAGTTGAAAAAGCAGAGGTGGAGACGGGATGGATTCGGATTTTGCAATTTTGAACAAATACTGACTTTACGTCCACTCCTGCTCCGACTCTGATAAAGACAAAACAAAAGGCCAAAAAGAAAGACTGTCGGGATGGGGATCGAAACAAGTTTTGAAAGAAGTTTCAGAACCCGATTTGGTTCTAGCTCCGATTCCAACAGACTAAACCAAAGAAAAACAAAGTGTTGGAAACAAAAGACTCCAAACTTTGTTTGAAAAACTGTAACAGAAAGATAAAAAAACAAAGGGGGACCCATTTTGACCAAGGAAAAAGATGAGGTGGTTATTCAAGGCATAAAAAATGGCGACTCGGCTAGGAAAATGGTTTACCCATTTTCAAGATACCCAAAGAAAATTTCAGTCACCCAAAAACTACTTGGCTTATAAACACTGTAACTTGAATAAGATCAGATATATGTAGGATAAGTTTGAGCTAGAATCTTAGATGTATGTGCTCATGAGTTATTTCTGAATTTGAGTGTGTGCAATATATTGTGCATCATTCTTTGTAGATACTTTCTCTATTTGTGAACAACTATACCTAAGATTCAGGCTACATAGGTTGAGTCCTTTAACTATCGTGCAGTAAAATCCTGGGAATTGCTCCGCTGCCAGACAAGTGTCCATAGGCCTGACAAAGATACCTCTAGTTCTCTCAAAGCATTGCTCTACTGCCAGCTAGGCATCCATAGCCCTGATAGAGATACTTGATTACCCACTTGATATTGAGTTTCCCCCTTCTTTTTTTATTTTCTTTCATTCATTTTTTTTTCTTTTAAAACCTTACTTGTGGAAATCTTTTGTGCACCTTCCTCAATACTTCAGACATAATGAATTTGAAACATGGGTTGAGAACTATTATGGATTTCATGATAGTCTTGGAATCAGACTTTTCACTTGAATCAAAGGGTAGAGCCATTTTAAAACAAATAGGTACTTACTCATGCAGATGTTTTCCTAATTTGGTGACAGATCTTTGATCACAATTCATGAGATATTCACAATATATCTTCTATCCTTAATAAATTTTCCAACCCAAACTAGAATGATCATAAAACATAAGTTCCAGAATGAAATCCTTTTCAATGGTGATAATGAAAATACCTAAACCAATTTCTCTCCTAGTACTAGTAGCATACTTTGAATAACAACCCCTTAATTTGAAATGAACAAAATGAAGATTTCCAATGAAACAAGACAAAACCAAACAAAACAAAAACTAAAAATCAGAAACTTAATTACATATGATACAGTATAATACATTTTCCTTTTAAAACATCAAATCTTTTATGCACCAAAATAGTGCTTGAGAAACTGACCATTAACTGGTAATGGAACAGGCACTCCTGTTAAGGTACTCAAACGAAAAGCATTCTCACCTAGTATTTCAGCCACTTGATAAGGACCTAACCAAAGTCTATCAAACTTCTGATGATCTCCTTTCTTTTCTCTAGCCTTATCCCATAATAACACAAGATCTGATATTCTAAAGGCTTTTATCTCGGCTCTTTTGTCAAACCAGCGTTTGACAATAGCCTGATGCTTAGAGAATTATTGCAAAGCAGCATCTCTTTGCTCTTCCATGTTTAACAAATTAAGTAGTCTAACCTCAATCCTATCATCCTTGGTATAAAATTCCTGCATGAACTTAAGGACAGGTATCTATAAATGGATTGGGAAGATTGGATCTTGGCCATAAACTAACTTAAAAGGTGAATTTCCTAGAGTTGCTTTGATTTTGGTTCGATCTGCCCATAAGGCAAATCTCAACTGGATATGCTAGTCTCTAGGATTATTCTCTAACAAATTTCTTATAACTTCCAACAAGTTTTTATTTGTGGACTCAACCACTCCATTTCTCTGAGTGTAGTAATTGGAAGAATATTTCAAAACAATTTTATGTTCATAGGCCCATGAAATGAATTCAGCAGAAGAAAAAGCAGGGCCGTTATCACATACCAGAGCAAATGGAACTCCAAACCTAGTTGTGATGTTCTCAGTTAGAAACTTATGACCACCTTTGTGGTGCTATTCTTGCAAGGTTGTGCCTCAGTCCAACGTGTGCAGTAGTCAGTTGCAGTCAAGATGAATTTATGACCTGCAGAAGAATTTGGATTAATTACACCTACCAAATCAAGTGCCTATTAAGCAAATGGCCTTACCTCATATACTGGTTGTAGGGGCATTGCAAGATTTCTGTGGTGCAGAAGTTTGGCATACATGACAAGTCCTGCAGTGCTGATGTGCATCTCTAAACACATAAGGCCAATAATAGCCTGATCTTAAAATTTGATGAGCCAAAGCATCAGCAGGTCCATGCCCTGCTCCATGCCTCCCATGAAATTCAGAAATAGTGTCCTTAGCTTCTTGTTGATCCAAACAGTGTAGGTAAATTCCTTGAAAAATCTTTCTATAAATGGATCCCCCTTTGAGCATGTAATGAGCACTCTTCATCCTCAATGCTCTCCTCTGAGTAGAATTCATTCTTTCTGTACATTTTTTATTGAAGAGGAAGAAGATTAAATCTATATACTAGGGATCCTTCGTGAATGATTGAACCGTGTACTGTTGGCAAGTAATATTTTTGTCTACTTCAGCCATTTCTTTTGACAATCCTTGTCCTCGAACGAGTTTCATCGGGTGAATTTCTAACTCAAACTCTTGCAAGATTTCCATCCATTGTCCTCTTCGCTCCCCTAATTCACTTTGCATTAGAAGAGACTTCACAACTGGATCTGGAACTATGACCATCACTTCACTTCGAATTATGTAATGCCTGCACTTCTTCACTGCTCGTAAAATGCAAAGGCTTGTTTTTCTAGTGGTGAATACCTTACTTCTGCATTCTTAAATGGAGAGCTCATGAAAGCAATCGGTCTCTCCTCACTCTCTTCTCTTCTCTATGTTAAAACTGCTGCACATGAATGGTCAGAAGCAAAAGAATAAATGTAGAATGGTTTTAGATAATCTGGACTTGTCAAAACAAGTGCCTCAAATATAGATTATTTAATCTGCATGAAAGTAGACTTAGCCTCTTCACTCCACTCAATTTTTGCATCCTTCTTCATCATTTCATTGAGAGGTTTGACAATCTCTGCAACCCTGTTATAAATTTCCTAACAAAATTGATCCTTCCAAAGAAAGACCTCATTTTCTTCTTGCTACCTGGCTTTGTCAATTTCAAGATGGCCTCCACTCAGCCAGGATCTGCGGAAATCCATTCCTCTGATATAATGTGACCTAAGAGCTTCCCTTCAGACACTCCAAATACACATTTCTTTGGGTTAAGAGATACACCATAACTTATACATTTCTTTAGAACCTTTTCCAGGTCTGCAACATGATCTTCTCTATTCCTAGAGAAGATGGTTAACTCATCTACATAAATGATTATACATTTTCCTATTATATATTTGAAATCTACATCCATTGCCCTTTGAAAAGTAGCTACAACATTGATGAGACCGAAAGGCATCCTCCTATAAACAAATGTGCCCCATTTAGTGGTGAAAGCAGTCTTCATCCTATCCTCATGACTAACCAAGACCTGATTGTATCCAGAATAACCATCCAAAAATGAAAACATCTGGGATCCATTAACCTTTTGTAATACCTCATCAAGAGAAGGTAATGGATAATTGTCTTTCTTAGAAGCCTTGTTTAGATTCCTGAAATCAACACAAAATCTGATCTCACCATTCTTCTTGCGCACAGGAACCAAATTAGCCACCCAGGTAGAATGTCTAACCGAAAAGATTATTCTAGCAGATAAAAGTTTTTGCACCTCCTTCTGAATTAAGGGTTCAATTAAAGCATTGGCATCTGGCTTGAGAGGGACAGTATGAGTAATCACTGATGTATCAAAAGTTTTTAGATCATCATAACTCCAAGCAATAGCTTCAATGTTTTGCTCCAAGACCTTGATTATCTTGTCCTTAATTTCCTGAGGACAAGTCTTTCCTATAAGCACATTCCTTTTTGGCCCTGAGTGATTCAAATTAACAGATTCATACTTCCCTCCATCACTCTCTGTAGGCACCCTTTGGCGAGCCCTTGGGTCGGAGTCAAATATCCTCTCTAAAACAACCATCCCTTTCGGAATGCTATTACTCTTTAAATCCAATATCCCTTATGGACCCTCTTTCTTAGGATCCCAATCTCCCTGATCTCGTTCAGATTCATCTATTATTTGTCCTTGAAAAACATCAAAAATTTCTAAAAATACCAATATGTGTTGATCATCATCAAATACCTGAAAGTGTTTAACATTATCCAAGACAGCTGGGACTAAGATCAACTCAACTAAAAACCTCTTTAGATCAGAATTTTGCATGGGTTCCAATGTGCTAGCAGCAACAACTAGAGCATCTGCAATTTGATTAGCTTCCCTAGGGCTCAGACTAATCCCAAAAGCATCAAAATCTTCGATTAAATTCCAAACCCTGTTTCTGTACACAGCCAATCTTTTGTTATGACATGTATATTGGCTATGTACCTACTTTACAATCACCTCAAAATCCCCCATAGCTGTGATAGCAGTAACCTTCTTCTTATGAGAAAACATAAAACCCCGAGTAAGTGCTTCATACTCAGCAACATTGTTTGTGCAACTGAACTTATCTTTAAGAAGCAAAGTAAGTCTTCCCTTTCGGGTTAGTTAGCTCAATCCCTGCTCCACTTCCTGCTTTAGATTTGGAACCATCAAATTTAAGAGTCCACAATTGATCCTTGGCTGGGAGCTCTTTCTTTTTGGGGATAGCAGGGGATGACTTACTTGAGATGTGTGACGGCTCAAACTTTTGTTGTTTATCGGAATTTAACTCAAGACAAAGTTCACTTGAAGATTTTTCTATGTTTTTAGCCTGCTCAGAAATCACTTCCTAAACACCCTCTTGGGTTAAATTGCAATCCAACTCATTTCTCATCAATTCCTTGGGTATTGGAAAAGTATCTGGGGCAAGTGTATTAAATAGGAATTGGGACACCTCAAATTCTTGTTGTATTTTAGAACATACAACCTGAGTGTGTTCTTCTGGTGAAGAACCTTCTTGTTGAGAAAGACTAGCCCTTGTAAGAATAGTTGCATCCTTAACTTGGAAAGAAAACACATTGATGGGGGTCTGGGCTTGTTTCTCTTGACATATCTGTTGAGGCTGATCTACATGACTTAGAATATCTAAGCATGATTGAAATGTTAATTCTGAATGATTATGATAATGAATTCTACACCAATTAGGAAGCAACAAACTACTCAAATCAGTTTCTTCTCCTAAAACCAACTTATCTTGTTGCAATTTCTTTATCAGAACCTGTTGGTTGATGCAGATCATTGGGTCACTATGTTCTAGGGGCAATGTATCCCTAGAACTGACTACAGAGAAAGTAAGGGCTTCCTCTTGTTTGTAAACTCCTATTTCAATCTCAAAATATGCTACTTCATTTGAAGCATCATATTCTGTAATCATATGCTTGAGTCTAGGTTCACTTTCAATCCTTATATGTGTTGCAACCCCCTTCCAGGGTAGCCACATGTGAGAGAAATCCAAGGAAAAATATCCATCTATACATTTCATTAACTCCCAACTTAGAAGCATCCCATATGTCTTTGGGATATCAGCCACTTGGATATCTATATAGGTCTGGATCCTTGGATCTGATCCAACCTATACATGCATGTTTTTCAGTTCACCTACAACATTGACTTCAGTTTTATCTAACTGAATCACTTTATTATTGGTCGGGATAGGACTCAATCCTATCTTTTTACATATTGAAAAAGGCATAACATTTCCTGATGCTCCAGAGTCTAATAAACAATTGTGCAAGTTCTTCCCAAAAATCCTTAAACTTAAAAGAAAAGGTGGGGTACTAGTCTTACCTTTATAAATGGCTGCATTTGTCTCATTTGCTAGAGTCACTTTACCTTTTCCCTTTAAGCGATTTGTCTCCTCCAAGGCTTTTAATACCACCTCACATTGAGCTGGGCACCACTTCATGATGTCAAAGAATGACAAGGACGTCTTCTATCTCTGCAATTCTGCAATAAAGTCAAATTTTGAATCATTCCTAACTTGATACTTAGAAAAAGGAGGCGGGTTGCCTCTATTCTGAAGATCAGAAGGTCCCTTTGGTGGTGGTGGATTATTATCTGCATTTTGGTTTGGTGGGACCATGTTATTTGGGAGTGTAGATGTAGTAAATGGGCCCTTATTCTGATTTCTCAGAAAGTGACCTCCTTTGGACTGAAAAGCTTGAGCATCATATACATCTTCCTCTAGCTCATTATCTCCTTGCATAGTAAACTGATATTTTTCTTCAATAGTTTCATAAGTCATAGCAGTACTGACTGACCCATTATCTTGATTGGAATTTCCTGCTGGAGGATGGGCATCATCTTGTGCAATCTTTACAATCTTCTCCATTTTAGGGCAGTTAACCTCAGAATGTGCTATAGTATCATGTAGCCTGCACCAATTAGTCATAAAATTAAGGTCAGCAACATTAACAGTGTGTGGTCTCTCCTCACCAGACTGATAGTTATGGGGAAATCCCCCATTGTTAGGTCTAGTATTCCACTGTCTATTGTTGTTGTTGTTGAACCTCTGATTTTATCCTCTATTCTAATTTTGGTAATTTTGGTTAGAGGAATTTTGACTTTGAAAGTTTTGGTTGGTGTTCTGGTTCCCATTCTGATTGGAATAATTTCCCTGATTGTTATAACCTCCCTGATTCTAATAATTCTAATTTTGGTTGTGGGGAGGGTTTTTCCTAAGTTGTGCCATGTCATTAGACATTTGAGATAGAGTCTTCTTGAGAGTCTCTAACTCACTTGTCAGTTGGGCAGTTTGCTCATTTTGCACATTCTGTACTATGGCTAGGGAATGAACATGGGTTGATCCTCCTGCTTGTTGTTGTGGATTTTGAGGTTGTTGGGAATAATCTTGCATGCCATTACCAAAAAAGGGCATGGTAGGTGGAGCTTGTAGCCCAGACACTGGTCCATATTGAGAGTAAGACATCCCTAGAACAGTGTTGTATAATGGCGGGTTAGGCATCTGATAGTTCATGGGAGGAAGAGTTACTCCTAAACCTCCTGGTTGCAGACTTATCGGTTGTTGCAACTTGATGGCCAGATGATAAACTTTAGACAAAGAGTCAATCTCACCACGCTGATAAGTTCTCTGCAAGAATAGGCCAATTAAGGGATCAACTGCTCTTAAATATGCCTGTATGGCAATATTCTCAGCTACTAGATAAGGGTCTTGCAACCTACGAAACATTCTTTGGAATCTAGTATTGAACAAAGGTAGTGGCTCATGGTGTTCTTTTCTTATTGTGGCAAACTGGTGATACAAAATGGCAGGGTCTACATAAACCCGAAATTGATTAATAAATACATTTTCTAAATCTATCCAACCTAGGATAGATCCTTGGGGAAAATTTAAATACCAGTTATATGCCATATCTCCTAAACAATAAGGAAACAGTCTACATACCACATCCTGATGAGAAACTTGAGCTCTTGTGCAAGCATCTTTGAATGCTTGTATGTGCTCCTAAGCACTTCTTGATTCACCATGTATGTATTTAGGACAAAACTGTTATGGGTTCTTCGATAAGTCATGGATTCCTCCTGGAATAGTCCCTAACGGACAGGGGTTATTCACAAAGTAAGCCATGGGTGGGATTGGTTGAGCAGGTGGTGATATAGGCTAAATTGTTGGAGACTCAGGCCTACTTGATTGTGGTGATGTAGGTGGAACTGATGGTGGTGTAGGTGGATTTGGTGGAAATCCAGGCGGAGTAAGTGGTGGTGGCAAGGTAGGTATCAATATCCTACGAGCATGGGGTCTAGGTCTGACTGGGGTTTGAAGTTCTTCAAATGGTTCAGGATTAGTGGAGGATCTGAGAATCCTCCCGTATTTCTCCGGTGAGAATGATACAATGCGAGCCAGCTTGTTCTTTCAGGCCCTCCTTCAAGCACCAGATCTATTGATGGTGAAAATGACACAAACAACATTAAAACAAAATATTTCTACTCTATTTCTCCTGAAAAAGAAAGACAACATATAGTAGCCTAACTCCCAAGGTCCTAGTAGTTGGTTCTACACTATCTGGTGTCACCCAATTGGTCCATGCAACTGTAATCTTCAAGGGGCCTGTGCTGGTAACAAAGAAAGCAAGCAATGACTCATTTTACCAAATTGTTTTTAGTAAATCAAAGGGGTTTCAAACAAAAGAAAAAGATAAATCAGAGGGTAAACTGGTAAACATGAACAAAACTCATCTAACATCTAGACATATACCTTCAACAATGAATGTTTTTCAATCAGATCAAGAAAACCAAAATATGATACAATTCACAGAATAATCTATACCATTGTATGCATCTAAGGTGCTTATTTTAATTTGCCTATCACAACTATTTCAAAGATTTTTTAAAAGAACACACATTCATTCATTGCCAAGATCATAGATCAACAGACTTCAATAAATTTAATCCAATGATAATCTAACAAGATAATCCTTAAATCTGGCTTCTTCTAATGACTTTCATCACATAAGAAACAATCATGCTTCAGCACAATCACTGGCATAGAGATAGATTATAAATTATCAGCCTTATCAAGTAAAAACTTAATTCTAACACCATATTGCATAAACCTATAATTTTTATTTAACTGTAAAAATCAAGTAACAATGTATCTCTGTAATCACTACAAAAAATTCTATCTCCTAATATTAGGTGGCGAATTCTATTCTCTATCAGCCGACCCTTACAATATGATACCCAAAGGGTATTTATAGATATACAAAATTCAAACTCCACTTCTATTTTAAGTTGATCCACCTTTTTAGGAACTAAAACTCTCTTGGAAACTCAAATCAATTTGATCTTGAGTTCTTACATTAAAAATTTAGTTAAATTGGAGAACAAAAAATAGAAGAGAAAAAGGAAGTCATGCGCTTCAAGAACTGCCAGTGCTACATGCAACATGCAAAGAAGAAGAAAGCCATGCATGCAAGAGATTTATGCATGTGAAGTTGGTTCTGAAATAAACTCATCATAACTGGTGAAGACTTGTTGTAATACATCTAATTCTGGCCCATCAATCTAGCTGTCTTCAAACTTAATTCGCTCCAATTCTGCTGCAGCAAACTCTCTCATATCCTTTATCTTTTTCAACTCTCTTTTAGTAGCCTTTATCTCTTCCTTGATGTCCATCAGTCTATCTATCAGCAGATCTTCACCATCATCCCCTTTCTGCATGAGTCCTTTAAACCTTTTGCCCCATTTCTCTTTTATCTGGCTCAAAGGAAGGCCTTCCTTTGTTAGTATATTAACATCTACTATGATAGTGATGACCGCCTCCAACTCCTCAAATTGTTCAGTTAGATCCTGAACAACATCTTGGACTTCATTTCTATGTTTGCACAAGAAATATATTCTAAATCGGAGTATGCGAGAGGTCTTTTCCACAAAATATTTATTATCCTCCTCGAGTATTGACTATTCAAGAAGAGTAGTCAAAGGAAATGTACTAACCTTCTCCAATTTCTGACTATATTCTTTATATTCCTCTTCCTGCTTCTTCAATGCTTCAACATATTGATGCATTTCCCCTATTAACTCTTCTGTCCCTTTGTGAACCTCAAAACCTTCGACCAAATTTCACCTACTTCTTGATTTAACTTGTCAACCCACTTATCTAACATCTCCGCTTTGCCCCTTACTTGTACTAAATCATCTACTTCCTTTTTGCTCAGCAAAATTGGAGTCTCAATAACAGCTACCTATTGTGATCTTGGAGAAGAGACACTTTTCAAAAAGGAATGCAATTGATTTAACGGAGCCTTAAGCTCATCTTTCTTCTACTTATCCTTTAACATCCTTGACTTGGTTGTTGAAGCTACCATATCAATTAGATTCATCTATTGATTTCTGGTAGGCCTTCCCAAGTTAACAGTACTTAATTGATAATATGTTAACTGCATGTCTCCTACCTCCTTTTATGTCATCGGTATGGCACACTCAGCAACAATCTCTCCCTAGTCCGTGAGCCTGGTGGAGTGTAGGATCTTGTCCTTCTTTTTAGGCCTTTCTTGTTCAATCTCCTTCATCATATCCTCCCAATTGAGAGGTTGTGAAGGCATTACTATTCTTTTCTATAGGTCCAATCTTAGCCAAGTGGGAGCACATGGATCAATAGTCATCATAGTGGAAGAAGAAGCAATAGTAGTAGTAGAGGGTGGTTGCACATTTACCTGGGGTTAAGAATAAACCCTTGGTTCCTCTTGTTGTTCTTGCACCACATGCATCTGTACAAGCTTGTCAGCCTCTTCTCTATCCTTTTGTTCCTGTATCTTCTTACTTTCTTCTTCTTTCTTCAACCTCTCTTCCTCCAATCGTTCTCTCTCCAGTTTTTCTTTCTCCAATCTTTCCTTTTCTAATCTCTCCTTCTCTATTCTTTCCTTTTCTAGTTTTTTCTTATCCAAATTTTCTTTCTCTAGAGCTTCTTTTTCCAGTTTCTCTTTCTCTAAAGCCTCTAGTTTTTCTTTCTCTAGTCTTTCTGCCTATAAAGCTTTAAGCTTTTCTACCTTTTCTTCTTCTTCTTGTTGCTTTCTAACCATCTTTTTGGTTTCCTTTTCCTGTCGTAATCGCTTTGCTTCTTCTTCCTTTTGGTGAGCTTCCTCAACAAGCTTTAACTTGGCAACCAAGACTTCTTTCTCCCTCCGGTGTCTTACCTTCTCTTCCTCAAGGTCATGAATCTTTTGTATGAATTATAACTTATCATTTTCCTCTTTAACCTTGAGTTCATGTTCTTGGTGCCTCTGCTGCCTCTCTACTTCATCAGCTCTTGACTTAGCTTCAATTTGTTGCTGCTGTAGTATGGCATCAACTTGTGTTTTGGCATCCATTAACTTTTGCTTTTCTATTGCAGCAACTTTTGTATCAGCATCCTTTTTAACTTCTTCAAACAATGCCCACTGCTGCTCTTATGTCATAACCTGTTCAGCATCCTCCTCTAGAGGCATATTCTCTTGCACATCCTTCTCTGACACAGTCTCATCTGAGTCTGTTCCAACATCATGAATCTCTACCCCCTTTCCCTTCATGGATTCAACTATGTCATAAAGAGTTTCCTTTAGCATCTCTTCACTTTGCTTCTTTGCAAGTGGGACTTGAGTAGAAGATTCACCTAATGTAGGTGTTGAAACAATTGATCCCATTTGAGCATCTCCTTCTTATGTTTCTGCTTCATCAATAGTTGCTTCAAGCTCTATTTGTTCAATGTCTGGAGGAAGAAACTCCAAAGGCTCTTTGGGAGGTGTCTTTCTTTTGAGCCTTTTATATCCTTTCCCCTTTTTAGGAGCTGGTCCTTGAGGAGCTTTGGTTCTTAGAACCAACCATTGAATGCTTCTATCCAAGACTGCTTTTCCTATCTGCTTAATATCAATAGTTTCCTCACTATCCCAGTCAATTCCAAACTTTTAGCTCGTATGTTTAAAGCTTCATAAGATGGATCCAATACAACTCCATCATCCACTAATGTGTTAGGAATGTCATTTTTGACTCCAAACTCTAACATGAGTGCGATAGGTAATCTTTCATAATTCTTCTTCCTCAAATCATACTCATCCTGTCGGTCACTCCAAAAATCTTCTAATAAATTGAAATGCTTATCAAACATAGAAGGCAACAAGGAATTCATCTTACCCTTCGGGTAAAAATACTTATGAGTTGTATATAAACCTAACTTTAACTGTATCAGCTCACTGTAGACCACCTTTGCCCCTACCAAATGCTGACAACTATACTCAACCAACTTCATGGGGAACTTGTGACATCCTGTCTTATGTTTTAATCCAAACCGGGCATTAACCTCAAGAGCCGGATATACAAATTCCATCAATACTATCCTGTTATTGCAACACCTTGGCAACAAATATGGATGGCCTTCAAAATAAGCTAGCCTAAAATATGTAAACCTGGGGTATTGAATGTACTAACATCTCCATTCAGCAATAAATTCCATGGCATCTTGACTCAGCCTGTACCCTGCATCTCCATTGAGTTGGTTAATGACCACATATATGAATGCATCATTAACCCTTCCGAATTGAGTCTCAGCAACATGTAGAGACAACTAGTTATAATGCTCCCACACCTTCTTTTGTCCATCCAACACTCCCATTATGCCTACTCTGTTCAAACCTGGGAAGATACCCAATCTTGCTGCTGCATACACAATGTAAGAAGTCATGAAAAAACATTTAGTCTCCCTAATGTTGGTCAATTGATCATGAATAGCATTTGATACAATCATTGGCCAATCAAACTGATGGGTGCCATTTAAAATTATCTGGATGAAGGGAAACATCCACTCCTTGAAATGAAATGTATCTCTCTTCCCAAAAGCCCTAGACAACATCATTATTAAATCTGATACCTCCTTATAGAAATTTGCCCTCTTCGGTTGGTCTGCAAGCTTGGTTAGAGACTTCTTCTATGTCTTCAACCACTTGTTGTTCAAGTGAGACTTATATGATTCCTTATACTTTCTATATTTCTCTAAGGCCTTTGCCTCATCCAACTACACCAAGTTCTTGGGATTCGGAACATTAAATATACTTTGAAACATATGAGGAGTAAGATTGATGATTACATTATCCTGGGAATCCATGCATTGTTGGGTAGCTGGATTGTAAGCTCTTGTAGCTATCAAGATCAACTCCGGGCATTGGATTGATGAAGGAAACAAAGTGATATGAGCCAAGCCGAAATCGACAATTCTTTCTATTCTTCTTGTTATATCTTCAACAAAGGTTTCTAAATACAGCTCCTCAAAATTGTATTGGCCCAAATTTGTGTCGGTGATGTCTGAGTAATCTGATTCTACTTTGCTTACTTTCACAACAAGACTCCTGTGATTATATCTCAAGGTATAAGGCAACTGTTCTGGCTTGATCTTCTTTGGTTTATGTGTTGCCTTTGATGTTCTTGCAAGCCGGTTCCTTTGGGAGGCTTCTCTTGATATTCCCGACATCCTCTTAGCTTTCCTGCAACAAAACCTCTAGTTAGATCCTTGAGTAAACATCTCAAAATGTGTCTTTAAAATCATACCTTTCAAACATACATCGGAGGCGGAACCAGGCAACAAACATCTTAAACAATCCTCTTTTAACATACTGTCGGGCTCAGAGCAAAAACTATTACTATCATTCTACTAACAAGAAGCAGGCTTAGAGTCAAAAGTGGAATAGTAATCGAAAGCGGAACTGGAATGGAAACTGATTCGATTTCCTTCAGATTTTTTGTTTTCATATTTTGTTTTGGTTCCGCTTCCGCTTCCGCCGAGGTTAACATTTTTATGAAGTAAAAACTTCTTACTATAAGTGGAGTCGAAGACGGGATGGAAAATGGAATTGACAATAAACATAAAAACATATCCAAAACTCTAAATCAATTCTGATCCCACTTCTGGCTATGTTGACCATGATGTCATCAACGATTTTATCAATTTAATGCGTAACTCCATGATTAAAGACTAAGGTCATATTGAAAGAAATAAGGCTTAAAATATAGCATAAAAGGACCATGCCCATATGACCGTGGGGACGAATGTAGTTTAGGGCATCATATTTAACTATTTTAAACATGATCACAGAAACGCATAAAACCCTGACCTAGAAAATGTGATATAAAACTAGGGAATGAATTTAACCCCTCTATTTTAACTAGACGAATGCATAAATAAAAATACTAAGTAAAAACAAGATCTTACAAACCCTATTCACTGTAAAATAGGATTTAATCTACATTACTAACGAACCCTAATTAAATCTACGCATTTAAAACCTAACACAGCATGACGTGATCACGAAAAAATGACCGTGCCCTAACTCACTATAAAACCAGAAATGCAAGCGTAAAACGAAATTAAGAACAACAAACAAACAAAGGAAAAAAAACACACCCTCCTACTGAGACGACAAACTTTCCCAAAGATCTAAATCAAACAACACGAACAAAGAACATGAAAGTAAATAAAAGAAAAATGAGAATAGGAACCCTACCTCGAATGCAAAACCTGGCTAACCTTCTAAATTGATTCGCAAGCAACTATCTCTTGCTCCTTCAATCGATTCACTCAGATGGACTCCGCAGCTGCTCTATTTCACTCTTTGATTTCTTAACAATGATAATAATAATGTGTTTAATCCCTAATCAAGGTAAAAATTAGGGTTTCTACCTACGCATGGCAGTTGCCATTAACGCATTAAATGTAGTTAAGCGGAGTCAGAACTAGAGAAGAACAAAACTTTCATTACAGTGCGACTTCAGTAAAAAGTCAACGACCAAGAAACAGCGGGAGCAGAATCGGAATGGAAACTGATTTGGAAACTTAAGGAATTTCCCAACTTCATTCCCATTTTGGGTCCGGGTCCGCCAACAAAGCACAAAACGAAACCAAACACAAAACCAAAAAAAAAAAACCGAAATAATAAAACTTAACACAAGGACTTAATCTAAAACAAAAGTTGAAAAAGCGGAGGCGGAGATGGGATGGATTCGGATTTTGCAATTTTGAACAAATATTGAATTTACATCCACTCCAACTCCGGCTTCGATAAAGACAAAACAAAAGGCCAAAAAGAAAGACTATCAGGATGGGGATCGAAACAATTTTTGAAAGAAGTTTCAGAACCCGATTTGGTTCCGACTCTGATTCCGACAGACTAAACCAAAGAAAAACAAAGTGTTGGAAACAAAAGACTCCAAACTTTGTTTGAAAAACAACAAAAAGATAAAAACACAAAGGGGGACCCATTTTGACCAAGGCAAAAGATGGGGTGGTTATGGAAGGCATAACAATAAGGTCACTTGGTTTATATCCTCATGGGTCACTTCTATCATTTGTGGTGTTTGTTGGTGGGCTACTAGTGTCATCCTTGCTTGCTTCCATTTTATTCCTATGTTGTGGTATTTTGGTTGTCATAAACAACTTGGGTCTCCTATGGGAGAGTGGTGTACTCTCTAGTTGACTCAAATTCTAAAGACCCGATGTTGTCCTACAAATTATGTAAGATATTGGAACTGTTGGAAAAGACCCAGATTCTGACAATAGTAGAAGGAATACAATTTCAGATTGTTTCTGGAAGCTCATTTGTAGAAGTTATATACCAACCTAGTTTTGGTTTCGTGAAGTTCCCAAAGGTGTTTCTTGAGAGCTTTCAGATTTAGATGCCTGAGTCTAAAATGACGACCTATGGTCTTTACCTTAGGGATCTTGGCCTTACATGAGATCATGAATGGGACAATTATTGCCATGCAGGTGGTGGTAATATGGGTCTCTTTGTTGCTATGTCATCTTTTTCTTCCTCTTCGGTTTAGGATAATTGATGTGGTGAGAAACTGGTGAGGTTTTCCATTTTCTGAAAATATAAAGTTTCTCAAACTACTTATGAAGTTGGTTTGTGCACTTGTAATGTGCATGAGACTTGGTTGAATAATTGGTGCCACAAGATTTGGTTGTTGAAATGAGGCAGTCGGTCACCAAATGGTCCTAAAGTGGGTGGTGTTATGGGATGGCTGTTGTAAAGCTCAAGACCCTAGGGTTTGAGTGTTGTTTTGGATGACACTACTTCTTTGGGAATCAAAATGTTGAAGAACTAAGCTCTATATTCCACTTACTTATCTAGAGGATATGTTGCGGGAAAGTCTACTTGTACTATCTATGAGTCCCAAGTAACTGTTAATATCATGGAATTCTGAGTAGAGGAATGACCTTTATGGTTTGCTTGATTTTGATTTCAAATAGGTAGGATGGAATTAATGGATGCAAGACTATATGACCTTCTGTCTTTCCAATATTTTTGGTTCGAATAATGATCTCATGAATAACTCTTTTTCAACTTTTTCTCTTTGTTTTGAATTATGGCAAGTGATAAGACAACACTTGGACTGACTCAACAAGCATGGACTTATGTGACCTTCATGTCTATAACTTAGGTTGTGAAATCACAACACCCAAGCCATAGTTCTGAAATGTTTACTTTGATTAATGTACCCTGAAATCAAAGCTAGAATGTTTGGAAACCTTTAAGGAAATATCTTTTCAAAGGGGTGCAAACATAAGGCTTTTCTCAAAAGTATGCACTAAATCAAAAGGGTTTGTGGTTTAACCATATTGTTCAATGTTTGTTTTGAATGTGTTCTTTTTTATTTAAGTTAAACACAAAATTTGATGTCAAATGTTTTAGAATGTAATGGGCTAATTTTAACATAAACCAACAATTACAACCCTAGGGGATAGACACCATTCTCTTAGGTAGGCCTACCTCATGCTACGAAGAGATGATTTTACATGCAAATTATGGCACGGGCCTGTAGTTGAACATGGCAAGTAACTTCTCAAAAGTAAATTCTGATGCACCACTTTTAGAGAATTTTTTTGGATGATAGGGTAGCTTCTAAAACAATTTGGTTCTTAGTGGTAACTGTGAACGCGAAAATCTGACACTCACCCGTTGGACACTTAAGGCTCTTTAACTATTCCCGTTCCACTTAAGGCATCAAATTAGGTGCAGTTTGTTGTCAACATGGCTTGAAGCTACTTTCTTATGAGTTCACAACTTTTAATATAGCCTGCCAATAAACGTGCTTCAAGACCTTTCAATGAGTTGTCCAGTGTGGGATGTATCCCAAGGCAAGCCCCCTCTTTAAGGTAAACTTGAAAATAAAATGCAATGCTCAAAAATGTTCTTTTGCTCACCCAAGATCGCCAAAAGGTGCGAGGGGAGAAGATAACACTCTTTACCTTTGCCAATCAATGAATGCTTAGTGAAACAATCCATAGCAATTTGATTCATTTTAAACACCTCGATCGATGTTATTCCCAAAAAAAATTGAATAAACAAAACAAAGTTCTTTTTAACTTGCACCAATATGAAATGTTCAAGACATCAAGCAATTAAGATAGCAATTGTGAGAAATCACAAAGAAGCATTTGTTCATTTTTATGAGTGCCAAATGAGGTGTTTCTAAGAAAGGAAATCCTTGTCCTATCTTGGTCAGCAAAATTAAAAATGATTTCGCTCTTTTTATGCACCGAAATTAAAGTTCCTACTTATGAAAACATTAAATGTGTTCATTTTTAGAACCCAAAATTGAAGTGTTTTTGTTCTTTTTATGAGCACCAAACAAAAAATTCCTAACTTAGAAAGCTTAAAATTGGTTCATTTTTAACAACACTAAAAACAAGTGAGTTTGTGTTGTTCATTTTTAGATCACCAAAAGAAAGTTCCTAAGTTAAAAAGCTTAAAAATTGTTTATTTTCACAGCACCAAAAACAAGTGTGAGTTTGTGTTGTTCAATTTTAGAGCACCAAATAAATTTTCTAAGTTAATTAAAAAATAATTTAGAAACTGGGACCGATCATCTTCCCTACAATAAAGACGTTATAATTATTGAAATCCTGCATCAAGTCCGCCAGTTCCTGCTTACACATCCAAAAAATAGAGCACCTGTTAGTGAAAACCTATTACAAAAGTGTAGGATTGGTGCATTTGTTCATCAGAACAATTGCTCATAATAGAAAGCACAAATGCATAGGTTTCAGACAACTACACAGTTTTAGAAACAAATGCTCAAAACCTTGTCAGATAGATGCTAACTTAGGAAATTACAAATGCACCAGTCTTAGAAAAATGCGTCATTCCCATGAAAATTGTGTAGTTCTTCTAACAAGTGTGCAGTTATTCTGACAAATGTTCCATTCTTCTGACAAATGCACATTTTTCTTGTCAGACAGATGCTCAGACTTTCTGTACAGATGCTCAGGTCTTCAGATCGAGCACTGAAAACTGTGACAAAAGTGTTTCTAAGACCTGCAACTTCAAAAATGGCTCAAACAAATGTTAGAGAAGGGGACAAGGGTCCCATCAGGCGTGCCAGAATGTGTGAGGGGGAATGAGGATGTTAGATTAATGATCCAAGAGGGACATTAGAACAATCTGATGAAGAAATCTAATCTACAGCCAAAAAGCTCAAAATCTAAAATCTAGAAACCTACACATACAAAATTGAACTATACTAATGCAAACATGATAAAGAATCTACTAATTACCAAAATGAGAACAAAAGATAGCTTTTACCATCCTGTAGTGGAGTGTATTCGCTTGATGTTAGATTATTCTTATCATAGCGAAGCCTACAAAGTTCGTGTGCAAAATGTGGATGAATGCTTGTTGTGTTTTCTTGATCGAAGACAATGGATGAAGCTCTCTCTCAAGGATGATCTTGACAACACTACATTGCTCAATGTATCTAAATTATTTGATCCTTATTTACGAGGAAAGGGGTTTGTTATATAGAAAATGATATTTGAAATAGACGATCGAGATCGTTTTGAAGAATATCGAGATCAACAGTCAGAGTGTGTTGAGAGGATTTAGACATGAGATAATTGTGTAAAGTTGATTGCACAATTTGTGTGATTGGGAAATAGATTGGCTAGTCAAGACTTTGATTGATCAGTCAACTTTGTCATGGCTTAGTTAGGAATGTGATGTTTTAGTTAACTAAATAGATGGATTAGTTAACAAATTAGATTGCTTAGTCAACAATAATAATTTTCTGAATCAAAAAGTGGGCGAGGAATATGAATTAATTGATTTAATTAATTAATTCCTTTTTGGGGTTTGAATGTGCAAATCAAGTTTGACTTTTGCAAACAAAGTTGCATTAGTTTGATTTGACTTTTGATAATTGATTTGAATAGTTTGATTTGATTCAAATTTTTGGAGGGAAAGTGTTGTAATAAAATTATTAATAATAATTTAATCCACTTAGGGGAATAAGGTGATTTAGCGACGTAATTAAATAATTGGCATTATTTAATTAATCAGGACGAAATAAGGTGGGATTAAGAATTTATTAAATAAATGAGATTCATTTAATTTGTCAAAATGGTGAAACGTGAATTAATTAAATAATGTTGTATTATTCAATTAATAGAGGAATTAGGGTTTCTAGGACTTTATTAAATAAATGAAATTTATTAAATTTGTCTGAAATGATGAAAAAGTGATTTAATTAAATAATGTTGTATTATTCAATTAATAGAGGAATTAGGGTTTTTGATGTGATGCAATGTGGTGTGATGTGGGAATGTGGCGGTATGATTTCGATAGTTTTGAGATGATTCTGAGATGATGCGAGACGTTACAGGATGATCCTGAATTGTTTCGAGGTGATTCCAAGTTGATTTTGAAGTGTTACGAGATGATTTCGAGTCATTTTGAATTGTTACGTGATGATTCTGAGTCATTCTAAAGTGTTACGGGATGATTCTGAATCATTTAAAAGTGTTACGGGATGATTCTGAATCATTTAAAAGTGTTACAAGATGATTCTGAGTCATTCTGAAGTGTTACGAGATGATTCCAAGTCATTTTGAAGTGTTATAGGATGATTCTCAATCATTCTGAAGTGTTACGGGATGATTTTGAGTCATTCCGAGATGATGTGAGATAATGTTCCATATCGTTTGACATTGCTTAAGGCTGCTCGATGTCGTTCAATGTTGTTTTGATGTCATTCAGTGTTGTTTGATGTCGTTCAATGCTGTTTGATGTTGTTAAGTGTTGTTTTGATGTCGTTCAATGTTGTTTGATGTTGTTCAGTGTTGTTTGATGTTGTTCAGTGCTATGTGATAGGTGTTACATGTCTACATTTTGTAAGCTCCCTAATAAAGCTGTAGTCATTATACGTTTGCTACATTTAATACTATTCATAATTTAGAGAGTCTATTCTTGTTCCAGTGATCATTTTATTCACCTTAGAGTCCTAGACAATGATCTTATTATGCGACACCACATATTGATTCCAAAGATTCTAAATTAATATAAGGTATTTAAAATATCATATTCATGCATACCATGTCATCTCAAAATAGGTTGGGCTTAACCATCACACACTAAGCGTTGACCATTTAGGTGGATGGTGTGGGGCCCATGTTGTCTGTTGCTTTTACCAACTCTTTTCCCGTTCTCCTAAATAGTCCCGTAAATCGTAGCAGTTAGCTGCTTGATTCCCGCACATAAGCCAAGCTGCAAAACCAAATTCAAATCACCGTTTCACACTCAACAAGTTTGAATAGATAAAAGAAATAGATTCCCTCATGGTGAATGTGGTTATAGCAGAAAATGAAAGGATAAGGCATGTGAGTTGTTGGCCCGAGTGCCTGAAAGAAATATGGTCTCATGGAATGTAGGATATACGCAAAGTGGATTTGTTGAAAAGGCTTTAAGAACTTTCAAGAAGATGCAATTGGCAGGTGGAAAGCCAAACTTCACAACCATTTTCAGTAGCCTCCATGCCTATGCCAAAATGGGATTTTGTTAACAGAGTATGGAATCCATCAAAGGAGGATGGGAATTTTTTTGGATGTTGTTGCAACTACCTTGGTAGACATGTATGCAAAATGTGGAAGCATAGAAAAGGGGCGTGAACTGTTTGACAAAATACTTCAATATTTTTTCATATCAAGGAAGCTTAGATCTCTGGTTATAATGGTGGAGAGTCAAATTCTGTAACAGTTGTAATTTGTTGCAAATTATGATATTTCATTTTCATTTTTATTGGTTTAATTTTGGGGTGCAATTCCATTTGCTAAGTATTTTAAAATCAACTGTATTATTCTTATTTTTATTATCTTAATATATGACCTGATCTGATCCAAATATTGTTGCTCTTTGATCTGATCCATTTACTACTTCCCTTTGATCAGATGATCCATATACCATTGCTCTTCACTTTTTCTAGCTTTCTAACTAGACTCTTGTCTCAGGGGAATATGAGAAGAGTTTCAATGCTGGTTTTTTTTAAAATTATTATTATAATAACTTAAATTAAAGAACTTATAAAATCTTGTATTGTGTTTTATATTTTAGAATTTTATTTATAACTAGAATTAGAGCTTGTGAATCTGTGTTTATATCAAAGACATCAATTTCAAATTATTGTTTTTAGTGGGGAGTTTATTTTTAAGGATTTTGCATAGTATCAAGGAGAGTAAGATATGTCTAGTATGATATCTATTCTAGTATTAGAATTCAAAATCATTTTATTTATATCTAAGAAGATGGGTTTACCATGAATCTTGATAGACATGTTGTCCTCTATTTTAGAGTTATAATATTTTTAATTACTTTTCTTATTAATTTGAGTAATCATGATATTATAATGCAATAGTCAACTAGATGTTAAGTATAGTAAGAAACTCAAGTAGTTAGTTCTTTTGACCTTTGGTTAAATTCATGCTTTAGATTTGGTTCAAGCCTATGTTCTAGTTTTACTAAATACTAGTCACATAAGAAATTCACTATGTACTTGTTTATCAAATGAACATTTGGAAAAGATATGCAATACATGTAGTTCTTTGCACATATCATAACTAATTCTCTTTTCCAATTTCAATTAAATGATATAAAAAGTGACTTTTATTTCAATATGATGTCAAACATGGTTTATAATATATTTAATTTATCAAGATAGATAATTTTGTATAACAAGAATTTGTTAGTAACACTTATTCAAAATTATATTATATTTTACATATTTTAGAATGCATTATTTTCTATTATACACTTTTGAGTTGAGAGATCAAGTAATCATATGTTACAAATCATGTTGTTGAAACAAAGTATAACTATACAATGAGGTACAATGATTTTAATGCAAAAAAACTCAATAACAATGATAAATCAGAAATGGAAATAGGAATCAACTCGTAAAGTATATACAAACCATAACCAAAGATTTACATGGAGAAAAATATTTTGGAAAAAAATCCACATCCAAAGAGATCCAAGCTTGTATTAATAATAAAATTTATAATACATTAGCTTATCCCTCTAAAATTTGGTAGAATAATGGTGCTCAAATGACTTGTAAAACAATATGATACTACTACCATCTCAAGGCACCAATATATAGGAGACACAAATGCAAGATACCTTGATTGGTATTCTAAAACATGTGATCAATGCTACACATCCAAAACTAATCATCTAAATCCTCATAAGATATCTCACACCTCACAAAAATAATCAACATACCTTGAATAGTAACCCATCTTATACACCTTATATCTATGTCTTACATCATAACCATCATAGATTTTATCACAATGCCCAAAATGGCCAAGACTCCAATCCTAAGCAGGAAGATTGACCAAATCTATCATAAGATCTAGTAATATAAAATTATCTGACACCTTACACATACCAATCTTGATTTTAAATACAAAAGTAACTCTCAACTTAAATACCACTACAATCATTTGTTTCTTTTCTTCTTCCATCTAAGGGGAAGGTGCACAAACTGGAGTTTTGACCCACTATGACAAGCATTGAGAAATAAATTACTAATAAATATGGGATAAAATAAGAAATATAAAATGAAATTTACTAATCTGTCTCATACCTTTTCCAAAGGTATTAAAGAAAAAACTACTACAACAATGACCACCTCTATTATGCCATGAATATTTAATAGAGTTTGAACTAATGTCATCAATTAAAAATAGAGCAACATTGTTTTACCATTTAATATACCTAACATTATTTACAAACATAATGACTGAAAATAGTAAAAATTATCTCAATGAAACTTGTTGTCTGACCATTACCACTGAGTCCTAATGTTCATCAATTATTTACATTAACTTTCATTCATAATAGAAATATAATAAATTGCATAACATTATTAAAAAATATTTATTGATCAATGTCAAATGTGTTATCCAAAAACTCATGTGTGAACACCATATCATCGATGTCCTGCTCTTAGCCTTAGGAATCCTAAGAATCCTTGGACCCATAATCATAGATAGATCCATAGTTGTAGCAAATTTGAGGTGATTTTCAATACTTTTAGAACCTCAACCTCATCACCTTATGCAAAATGCTTGCCATGTTGTAATAAGGTTTGTGTGAGGAAGATGATGGACTGTAAAGTCTCCATATCAATAGTCTCCTTCACAATGGAATGGATTGTGACATACTAAATATCTGACCTAGCTAAGGGTCTCTATGCTTAGTCTTGGGAATGATGTTCCCCCTCTCTATCATATTAAGAGCCTTTGCCTCTACCTTAAAATTGGCGCATATCAAAATAATCTAGCCTCAAAAAATACCACATGGGACCTTGTTATTGTCCCATGGAGGATGGTAAAAAATTATCCCTTATTCCTTGATTTGTCACCAATGAATTTAGGGAATCTCTTGAAATTTACATGCATGGATGCATTGGTTCTTGGATCAATGAACATTGTAAAGAAGTCAATTTTTTTTTTTCTCTTTCACTTGTTGGTAGGACAATTTTGTGGAATAAAATTTTCATGTATCCTCCCTTTTATTGGACTACATGTTTCTTTAGCCACTCACATAATCTATATGAAAAATAATATAATCCACTAAGGTGGTGAGGGTTGTTCAATGTAAACTAGTTGAATTTGGATTTTCCAATCTATCAACCAATGGTTGGAGTTCCCTTGTGTTGTTTTCAATTTCACCTATTAAGCTATCTCGTGTTTGAGAAGGATGGAAAGGAATAGAAGGAGGAATTTGTTAAGAGTTTAGTCATGATTGCTCTTCACTATGGTTTTCATCATTTAGTGAATTATGGTATGAATGATTTTCAATTCCTAAAAAGTATAGAGTATTGAGTAAAAAAAATTACAAGATTTATATTCATTTTAATTTACATAACTAAAAACCTAAAAAAATTACCTCCTCAACCTTGTGTACATCATGGAAACATTGTGTGCTAAAAAATTCACTCACATTTGGTTTTTGGGGAGAAATCAGGTTGGTCTCAAATGAGCTTAGCCTCTATTTGTTTTTCAATTTTTATCATAAAAGGAACAAGATATTTTTATGTCTTGGATAAACCGAAAAGTGGTTGTAGCCACATTTCGGTCCCCCAACTTTGCGTGTATTCCCCTATCATTGTTCTTGAATTTGGTTGCATTAAGATCAACATATCTTACTATATATAGTCACACTTTATTTCAATATTTGGTGCTAGAGCCACACTTGGATTGATTAGGGAGAGGGATGCCTCTTTTAGAGTTTTTGATTGAGTTGTTTACTATTGTGGAACTGTGTTGTTATTTTCTAGTAGTTTTGAGTTCTAAGTGATAGAGATCATTCCAATTTCATCTCAATTGAAGATAGAAAAGTTCAATGGCATAGGTTTTGAACTTTGAAAGATAAATATGGTCAATCTCTTGGAGGAAAGAGATCAATGGATTTTTGTGAAGAGTGAAACCAAATTGAAAAAGAGTTGGGATGAAGAATGATTAAAATTTGATAAAAAAACATGTAGCACCACCCTATGATTATGTTTATTTGAATATATTTTATTAAACATGTTCCTAATGAAACTATTACTCATAAATTATATAATAGAATAGGAGAGAGATATCAAATGAAGAGTCTCTTTAATAAGTTGTTTATAAGAAAAAAATGTGTTCTATCAAAATTGAGGATGGGGACTCAATTGTAGGACCTAAACTCTTTTAATCTAATCTTGAATTAGTTATAGACAACAGATGTGAAGATAGATCAAAACGATAAATTATTTCATTATCATGTGAAACATAGAGAAATAGGATAGGTGAATTTCCCAAAATGGAAAAGTGGATAATATGATCCTTGTAATTAGTTATTTTATAATATAATCCTTGTAATTAGTTATTTTATAGATGATCTGAAGTTGGATTCCCTTATTGCCATTGTCCTCTTAAAGGAAATGAGGAGAGAGAGGACTTCAAAGAGTCTAAAGATGTATTGTATGTGTGAGGTATATCCAATGAGAGAGGTAAGAACAAGAAGGGTGATACTTGGACAAATAAAAGGATAATTCTAAGTCCAAGGGAAGGTCTAAACCACTAGATAAGAGTAGATTAAGGTGTTGGAAATACAAAAAATGGGGGAATCTCAAAAGGGAATGTAAGAATAAGAAGAAAAATAATGATGATTCCTTTATTAATAAATCTTCTAATGGCGAGGCTATTAAATCTTTTATTATATTTGCTAACATGGCTTCTGATGACTTTTGGTTGATATATTTAGGAAAATTCTAACACATGGATCCTCACAAGGAGTGGTTTACAACATATGCAACCTATGATGGTGGGAATACTCTCGCAAGGATAACAACACAAAATATTGTGGGATAAGGGGAGGTAAGATTAATTTTCAATGATGGAAGGGTTAAGACCATCACAAATGTAATCTATATCTCTATTTCATCTAGGAACTTGATTTTTTTATTAAAAATGAATGATTTTGGGGTGCGTATTACTTTGAGAGGAGTGGTTGAATATTGAGTATAGAGAATTCGGTGTTGGATAGGGACGCTCAGTAAGGCACCCTATTTAGGCTAGAAGCATCTACTTTCTATAAATCTACAAATATAATTGATAACTTTTTATTTTTTAATTATGACACCACATGATAGTTCACATTAGCAAGAAGGGTCATAAAACCATCATTAAAAAATTATGGTCAATATTTTATCTTATTCTATTAAATTTAATTTTTATGAACACTATGTATATGATAAATAGTATTGGATTTCATTTAAATCTAATAGTACTAGAGATAAAAAAAATTAGAGGTTATTAATAGTGTTGTATTTGGTCTTGTGGATGTGTGTCTGATAAGAAAATATCACTACTATGTTTTATTTGTTGACGATTTCTCTAAATAAACAAGGGTTTACTTTCTAGACCATAAGTCTATTTTTTATCTACTTTTAAAGAGTTTGAATAATTTGTTGAGAAATAGATAGGTGGAAAATATTTTTTCTAAGAACAAATAGTTTGATGAGTTTTACTCTAGATATTTTGATGATTATTGTAGGCATGTAGGGATTATTAGAAAGAAAATAACTCCATATACTATGTAAAGTATGAAGTGGTATAAATGATGAACAAGACTTTGATTGACAGAGCCAAAAGCATGTTAAGAAGTGAAAACCTTGAAAAGGTAAATTAGCCTAAAATTGTAAAGCACCCTACAAGGTGTGGATAGGTAAGAGACCATTAATTTCACATTTTATATTTTTTGGTATTGAATCATATGTTCATGATCCTAAGGAAAAAATGGTCTAAGATTGATTTTAGGGCTAAAAAGTGTGTTTACATGCATTAAAAATGATATTCTAAGGATGTTATTTTTAGAGAGCTTAGGGAATTTAGAAATGATGAACAACAAAAAAATATGGATAGAATGAGGAAGTACATGGTTTAGATTTGATTTTTTATGAGGAACAACATAAGCCTCTTTATTCACCTCTTAGAAGGTCCATGAGGTAATTTGTAATCTAGTTGAAAGACCTATATTCCTTCTTATTATAGTTGTGTATTTGAATTATAGTGTATTGATAATGAACCTAGATTTGTGGAAGAGGCTTTATCTTTTGATTAGCACAAGTCTTAATTAAAGGTCGTGAAAGATGAAATTAATACTTTAAACAAATTTGACACATAGGATCCAGTTGATTTTCTCAAGGGAAGGAAATCCATTGGATGTAAAGGATATTTTAAAATAAGTTTATATTGAAATGGTAAGTTGGAGTAGTACAAGGCTTGGTTAGTGATAAAAGGTTACTCCTAAGTTGAGGGAGTTGATTTTGATGATATTTTTTCTATTGTGGCTAAACTAACATCTATTAGATTATTTTTATCTATTGTTGTTGCTTTTGATTTAGAGGTAGAGCAAATGAATATAAAAAAAACCTACATGGGGATCTTGAAAGCTATAGATGTTTTTCAATTAGCCTATCATTCAGGACTTTAGTCGTAATTCAAATAGAAAATGAATAATAATTATTTATTAAATTCAAATTAAAGCATAATTTATATTGGTGGAAAGTTGATAATCTCCTTTAAAAACCCTTTTCGTTTCATCAATTTTGGGTAAAACAAAAGTCATCAGCCACATGGGCCATCATATCACTTACATATTGCAACTTTTTGGCCCATCATGATCCTGCACATACCCGTATGTAAGATTGTATGTACATATGTATGTATTCTTATATGTATGTATGCATACTTATATGTATGTATGTCTTTAGAGGGAGGGAGAATTTTAAGAGAGAGAGAGAGAGAGAGAGAGAGAGAGTTGTCTAGGTAGGGTGGGAGAATGACATCTCTTTGAGGCATTCGGTATAAAAGTTCACATGCCTTGCTCATGCTTGTAATTTTTTAGGGTTAGACCACTCCTTGCTTGTGCGACTGCAATGTGAATAGGAGCTTTGGATGAGTATGGGCATCCAACAAAGTGTATACATCTAAAAATGGTCAAGCCTGTTAATTAATTAAATATGAATTATTTAATTAATATTCTAAGGTCATCTACATATAAATAAATTTAATTATTTATTTATATTGTTCATTTTTCTAATTCTTCTAATCTAATTAAATAAATAAGTTTATTTAATTATTACTATCTTCCTCTTAATTAATTAAATGAATGTCATAATTTATTTATATTAATTATCATAGTATTCTAATTTTGAAATATTCCTCTAAACTTATTCTTCATCCCACATTTAAAATAAATATTATAAATATTTGATTTAACACTTTTTCTCATCTCACATTTAATTGAATATTTTAAATATTTAATCACCTTCCTTTTTCACCTCTCACACATAATTAAATATTAATTATTTAATTATGGAAGCTTCTAAAATCCTTGTCACATATAATTAAATAAATTAATTATTTAATTAAAGGATTTATCCTCAACTATCAACTAATTCCTCATAATTAAAGTGCACAAATGACAACTTTCCTTCAATTTTGAATGGAGAAGGTTGTGTAGGAGGAAACATTTCCCATTATTCTCTCAGCCTTTCATATTTTTCTCAACTTCCAAAATCTCTCACCGTTCATTTTGACAGGTTTGATTTCGACCATCGATCTTTGCCAACTAGATTCTTGCCTCAAAAAATCTATAAATACACCCTTTTGTGAGTTGAAAAGGTAGCTAGATTTTGTGAATTTAGCGTGATTACTATAGTTGCATTCGAATCAACATTTTAGCAATCTCTTCAAGCATAGAATTTCAAGTTCATAGCATCTTAGTTTTCAAATTCATAGCTTAAATCATTTAACAAATAGACACGCATCCTGCATAAGCTCATTCTCTAAAGTTGTCATTCTACCAAGCTGCTACTTACAGCAACTAAGAGCCAGTAACTTGCAACGAATCCTTGGAGATAGAGGACAATGAGATGTTTTTGAAGGAGTTGTTGTTTTGAAGAGTTTGTTTTTCTTTTAAATTAGTTTCCTTTGATATAATGTTGCATTGGTTTGTTGGTTTATCTTTTTAGTTAGCTCACATATTCACCACACACACACAAAGCATAAATAAAAATGAAACAAAAAAAACCCGCATACCTATAACTTTCAATCACCCGAACTTAGACGCCCACTTTCAATCATGTAAATGGAAAAATGAAAATATAAGAAAAAGTAAATGGCATGGTCAATTTAGCCTTTTAGGATTTTAAGAATACTGTAAAATTTATAAATTTTACTTTTTAAAAAAAAATCATTTTTTATTGCATTTTTAAGGGGGACGCCTGAAAGTTTCTTATAGTTTGGGGGACATCTGGAAGTCTTGGGGATGTCCATAAGTCCCCTTAGAAAAGAGACATCTTGAAGGCGGTGGAGAAATAGGGGGATGGGGGGGATGTTTCCCTAACGTATTTGAGTCTTAGAAATGTCCCCATCTTGAAAACGGTAAGATTTTTGGGGGGGACATGTCCCCGTGGAACACTAGGAATAACATCATCACCATTATGAGTAAACACATTTTCACCATCAATAATAGATTGAAATCTCTTATTAGATTTGGTTAACAAATCAACCTTGGATATCCACTTGGAATGATCTATCCAATCAAAATTCATATGCCTAATAGACTTTGAAGGTGGATTTGGTAGATAACAATGTTTGGTAGAATGAGTATTCAAACCACATGATGTACAACAACTGTGTAGATCAAAACAATTACCAATAAGATGACCTTGATGTCCATGATCAAAATAGATGGAATTTTTTGGTGCTATTCAATATTGAAAGAAGCGGTATCATTCAACATAGACTATGTAATAATCCTTCATTAGAACTTCACTACATCCTCTCCAATGCTTTTAAGACTTCTCTTGTTCACCTTCCAATTTCAAATAAACTGCTTTGATACCACTTTTTGGTCAAAGGAAGAGATTATATTATTATTGCATTTCATTGTGACTCATACAAATGTTTACAATTTTATTTTACCCTGTAAAGAACAACTTAACTACCACATAATTATTTAAGTTGAAAAATTAACTTACAACATTTACAAATGTGTTAATCTTAGTGATTAATATATTAACACTAAATATCATTAGAAAATAAATCTTATTGGTATCATGATCAATAAATAATTAAAATTATAAATAAGTAGGAATCTATCAATTTTGCATGGAAAGAACCTACGAGTTCCTATTATCAACAACCTAAAAGGTGACTATATAAGTAATCAACCTTATCAATATCTCTTTCTTTTAATAGTAAACTATGTGTAACAATCAATATTGTATGAAAACTATTTAAATACTACAAAAATGTTATACGTACAGTTTGTGAATGCCAAAATTTTATTAATTTTTGATAAAAAAGAAAGAAGTGTTTGTTAAATCTACCATGGCTATCTTGCATCAATCTTTCTTCCTCTTTATTTTTTTAGAAAATAAATAATAAAATTAAATACATTTGTTTCAATTAGTTGAATATGTCAATTCAATTATTTATTTAGTCCAAAATTAAGAAAATGATTTTGAACAATAAGTGAAACATATTTATACTATTGGAAAAAGGAATTTAAAATAAATACTAATAAAATATGAAATTGTAACAAGGTGTTAGGAAAAACACCAACATATTTCTCTTCCTTCTTCCTATGTGCATGACCTTTTGAGAAATCATAGGAGGTTCTGGTTGCTATTTTTAGGAGAAGTGTAAAAAACAAGGTAGAATGTTGAGAATATAGCTATGTGTAGTTAGGCTTAGAGAAATATGTTGGTCTTTTTAATGATCAAAACTAATAGTATTTTCCTTCATTATTATTATTTTATCTATCTTGCTTGTCCTATGTTGTCTGAATATAAATTTTTATATTTAAATAAATCTCCTTGCCCTCACTATAACTCTAGAAATATCTATTCACTTTTGGAATGAATTTAAATAATGTTGTGCATAGCTGAATAAAAAAGGGTGTGGTTGGTTTTCTAGGAAATGTTTTATGATAGGTCTCCCTCATATCCTTCCTTCTATAATCTATTAAAATTGTGTTTTCAATTGTTCATCCACTTTTTTTCTTCCTTTACATGTCAAGTGGATTAGGTACTGAGCCCTCATTTAGCCAACACCATGGGATATTATGATTATTCTTCCTATTATGGTGTCTTCTTTAAAAACATTCAAGAAAATGAAAATAAAGAGACAACTTTATGTTTTCTTATCTAGCTTTTCTAGTATTAATTTTACACGCCACAAGGATTTTATTTATCTATCATAGCTCTCCATTGATCCCTTTCTTCCAAGAGATCTTTAGTTTTTAACTTCCATAATTTGTAACTAGATCCATTATAATTATCAATCTTTGACTAGGATGAGATTGCCATGTTCTTAATCACATGGATCAACAAAACCATGAAATCAAAGCGCACTTGTTACAACAAAAAAATATTACAACATTACAATAAAGGCATCTAAATCTCTAATCAAATCATAGTTCTAATAGATCACAATGTTAAAAATAGGGTAAATAATATAGTAGAAACATTAACCAAATAGTGTTTAGATCTAATTAATGTACATGTTATTAAAAAATTCAATTAAAATAAACATGGAGAAGCATATAGAATTTAGCAACACATAATATATACCCTCATATTAGCATCCTATTTTACCCACTTCGTGATTTTTGGAAATTATACACTATTTATCATCTATATGGATAATTACAATAATCAAGACATAGTATTTGGAAGATAAATAGCACACCTAATTCTAACATGGTGATGTGAAACATTTAAGCACCATGGAAGGAAATGCAATATTTATTTTGGATAATTTTTTTGTTTCATCCCCAAACCTATATCAACCTGTCAATCCTTAAAATATCCCAAATCCGAAGATGAATCAATAGGAACATGTTTTGTGTGAACTATTATCATGTCATAGTATTTAAAGACATTCAATATGCGCTTATTATCATTTTTCCAGATTTTGGGACAGCTATATTTATGCCATTTATATGGTTATGCATGTTATCTATGATATAACTTGATTGTAGCTATCTAGAAATCTCCTTAAAGGTGTTTGTAAATACCACCTTGATAATTTTAGATGCAAGGAAGGTGAAGATAAAGAGATCTCAACAACAAATTTTAGTCAAATCATTACTATAGGTCATAATTCATCCATCCCCATCAAAGCATTCATAATCAAATTCTACACAATTTTAACATTTCTTCTTCATCATTGTTCCCTAATTACATGTAAATTAATTTTTTATTTGTTGTTTACATCTACACATTGACAAATGCCATAATCTTGTGTGAAATCAAGCTTTTTCCCCCATGTTGCTACTCCACTTTTACACATTCTCACATCCTTATCCATACCTTATCTAAATTGGTGCACATCCCCATGTATTCTTCATTTATTATACCTATCTATGTACAAATCGTTTAATGTTTCATTAATTTTTCACCTTTTTATCATGATGGCTAAAATAGTTGTCTACTATTTTGATCATAACTTTTAAACCATGACTCAAAACTATAACTCAAGTTTTCTTCAACTCTTACACTTTACTTTCCTACCTACAACCAACCAAACAAATAAAGAAGTATTCATGTAATTTTTTGCTATATAGTTATGCATTTTAAAATATTTAGTTGATCATCCATGTGCTTATTATTTACATTGAGGGAAGAAGACATTTCAATTGGTGTAATAAAATAAATCTAGATTTGTGAAATCATCCTAAGGGAATGCCTCAACAGTGATTTATCCATTTTAAGGGAGGGGGTTGATCTAGGAAAACATGTCCCTTTTTTTAGCAAGAGAAATCCTCCAAACATACTCTTAAATACTATCGATCTTTATATATATAAAAAATGAAATGAAGATAAATCAAATTAAACATAACCGTAAATATGAACATTCTATTTTAACAAACCTAAAATTAAACAAAACTATAATTATACATATTACTATTTGATCACAGCACTAAAAACCCTCATTATTATATTTTTTCTTAAAAGAACTATAACAATAAATCTAATTTATTAAATGTAAAATAACAAATTGATTAATTTAAACTAATTTATACTTAATAATTAACTGCATATTTACTTAAATAACTTAAATTAATGCCTAATGAAAGTTTATTTTTCCCTTTTGCAAATGTGTACATATTGCTTTATAAGATGCTCGAAACTACAAGCACTCAAAATACATGTAAAATGGGAAATAAAAAATTCACTTTAAAAATATTCTTAAATTTGTGGTATATTGTTCCTTTTAGGGAAAGTTTTAGAAATCCCAAGTTTCGTGTCAAAAGTATTGTACAGAACTGTAGAGATTGAACCTGTCCATTGATTTCTTATTTTGAATTTTTTTTCCTTGCATTAATATTTATTTCTCTTCACATCAACATACAATTATGGTTTTTCAAATGCTAACTAAACTCGAAATGAACTTGGCTATCAAAATATAATGTACAGGAAAATAAATATCACCAAAATATTTCACGTATTGCATTAACCCAACAAGATTTTGACAGCATTTTCCGATATCAAAATTTTGATTTGCCAAATTTTCACAATAGGAAACTTCCTATCTCCGCCCGCGTACAAGTAGGGTCACAGTGCTAGCATTACAATATGAAGTTCTTGATAGATGCAAGCATTTCCTTCTGTTGCACGGTAACACTAGAGAGTTTCTTCTGAATTCTGGATGAACTCAGTAAACTATGAAGCATTTGGTCAGTAGATAGCCGATTTGATGAAGCGAAGCGGAACCTGATGCATGCAGCGCCAAAGCATTTGTGAGGGTAAGAAAATACAATCCCATCTTTCTGCAATTGTATGCCAAGTTCTGATCTGTCAGCCCCGCTCCATATGCATTGCAAAACACCAGGACGCACAAACATTATATTGAAATAGAAATGGGCAGGCAAAAGTAATTAGTTGCTTGTCGCTGCTTTTAATGGATTGGACGGGAGAGATTTAAAAGTGAATTCAAACTTAACCGCAACAGTGACTAACTGTGAAGAATCAAAAGAACCGTAACGGAAAGTATAATAGAAGCAGAAAGTTTAGAGGCCCCCACATCAACCACCTAAGCTGGTTAGCGCTGGCTGGGCTTAGTGTGTGATGGTTAAGCCCAGCCCTCAAAATATGTTGTTATTGGTCAATGATTTTACTTGTTAAATTTCTTAAAGGAAAACCCATTTTTATTTTACCTTATTCACGCTTAGGGGTTGCTGGTTTGATTAATTATTATATTTTTGTATTAAGATTTCTTAGATAATTAGTTTTATTTACTTAGGTATATTTAACAATCATGATTAATTCATCGTGTTGATCTTCAAGTTGAATTATCTTGACTTAGGTACTCTTCATGTTGATTTCACTATTTGTTTGCTTGTGACTAACTCAACTCCTTGAGAAATTTTTATTTTTGATTTGTTCACCCTAAATCTATGTAATGTAAATTGTTTTTTTCATTTAAAAACCTTTAACGCATATAATAGAATATTGTTATTCTCATTTTGTTTGCATTGGAATTATTTCAGTATTACTAGGTATCTTGGATTTCAAAAAGGGAAAACGTGTAAGAAAGGGGGCAGACACAGGATGCGTTGGTTCTTCATTATTGGCAGCTGTCCCAGACAATACATGTTTTTTGGTCCGGGAAGCATTTTGTGTGAACGTTTTAAGTGTCTCCATACATATCCATGAGGGATCTGGGAACGCTGCCATTTTCATTAGGCACGGGTGGACAACAAGGCAGTCAAGTTACTTGCTGATTGCATTTGCTTGAAAGTTTCTAAGGCCTCTTCAATCAAATTACTGTTCAATTTTTTAGCAGCCCCTGAAGAAATTTTTGAAGTAGATTACAAGGGGCAAGCATTTCTGAGAAGTCATTGTAGTCCACGAGACTGTTTTTAAATTATTCTATCAAACAGTCCACGTGCCCTATCTGTGCTTCACATTTTGCATACATATTTATTAGGCAGTTACAAGTACAACATCTACATATATTCTTTACGCGTTGAAGGATGTTCCAAGCGCCCATTTTGGCCTAGGCAAGCGGGACGTTCAGCTCTACACCTGACAATGGTATTTGCTCGAAAATTTCTAAAAATCTGTTGATAGTGGAGAAGAACCAGTTACCGCCTTCCATTGAATAACCGCCATTTCCATGCTCACTTAACCCCCAAAAATAAATTCACTTTGATCTATTAAAATTTTTTATTTGATTGAATAAATAATTACAAAAACACCAATGGCTGTTCATTACAATTACAAAAACACTAATAGCTGTTCATTAAGTGTTAAAGTGCATGTTTTAAAGTGGATTTAAGGCATAAACAGTTATAATTGATGGAAATTAGAGTGGGCGGATATTGGGGCATTAGATGGCGGCAACTGGACGACACCTTTAAAAGGTGTTTTTTTGACCTCCGCTCGCATATCCAATGCTCCCGCATTCTATTGAATTGCTCAAAAGCCAAAAGCTTAATTATAAGCTCTTAACTTGTGGGCGAAAAAAACCCATAAATTTTTTTTTCGATTCAACATACGGTTTAAATTCTATGGTTACGTGAAGTTAACCCTGCCCTAGATGTGACAATTGCTGTTCAAAAAAGGAACAAATAAAAATGAGATAAAAAAATTGTTAAAAAGAAATACCTTTAGAGTCAGGACATAAACATATCTTAATTGCTGTGTTGCAATCTGATTTATGGTTTCTAAGACAAGCTGAAAATCTACTATTGATGGTGTCTTTATTTTTATATATTGGAAGAAAGTGACAAATGTAGCTCAACAGACAATTGCAATACAAATGCTAACCAAGCATACTTCCCGAATAGCATTAATAGAAAACTGTTGTCATATCAAAGTTCCTAGGAGTACATCTTTAGTAGATAATAACAAAATTGCTCTTTCTGACCGCAGCATAACAGAGGATACTGGCAGATGAGGAAAAGAGATTCCAATATAAAAAAAAAAAACCATTCCGCAGTAGAAGTTATTGATAGAATAAATGCTGAGAAGAAAAAATAAATGAAAAAATTAAATAAAATGGAAAACAAAAATTTATGTTGCCACTAAGTTAAAGAAAATATATTTTTTTAGTTATTTAAATCTGATATATTGCAATTTGAAACATGAATATAGATAATATACCCCAATATTTTAAAAATTAGAGCTTCTTCTCAATGTTGTTGTGAATTTGATTTTGAGTCACACTATTTCTTGAATTCTAACTTTCAAGGGTCCATCTAAATTCCTTAGTATATGAAGGTGCAACAATTTAAAGGTAAATGATATAAAGTATAGGTGGTTATAAAGAGCAATAGTAGTAGTAAACAAGATATGAGTAAGTTCAGAATGATAGGTATAATGAAGTAATATATCTAATCAATTTAGAGTAGACGGTGAGGTATGATAAAGTAATATAATAATAATAATAATCTATGTTAAGAATTATAGAGGTATTTATAAATAATGATATGTTAGTATGTTAAGGCATTATCTATAAGAATAAAAGTTAAAAATATAGAATAGTGTAACATTATCAAAAGTAAAGATAATAAATAATGAAAGTTAAAAATAAGAGATAAGACTATTTTATCATCAAACTGCTGTTTTGTATGAGCTAGTGAGTAGTGAGTTGTGTTGCAGACAAAACTGTTCGTACATGTTTGAGTTTCTTTCAAAATAATTTCTGGGTTTTATTTCTTGTTATTTTACCTTTCCGAAATATATTAACTTTTAAAATTTGGCTTTTAATCATAAAAGTTATGAATTTTTTTTAGACACTGCCCTGTTTTTCTGCAATCAACATATTGAAAATTTTAAGGAGTTTTTATGACGAGTGATTCTTCGTTTCCAAGTAAATATTTTAGCCATGGTATGCTATTTTTTAGAAGCCTGCAACTAAATACATAATACATTGATCTATGACTTTTTTTGGACTCCAATGTTACACCACTTAAAAGCAAAACTTCCCACATATGATTATAGACAGTACAGAGTTTTTACATCCAAACCTTCATACACATTTGATTTCAGAGTTGTTCTTGTGCAATGGTTATTTGATATTATGATAGTAATTCAAGTCTTCTTTGGGACTTGTCTCTTAATGAATCATCAATAGTCTTGGATTAAATCACTCTATGATCCTTTGCACACACCTCTTACCTTTTATGATTGCTCTTGTATGATCATATGTTAAACATGCACATATATTTACTTGACCACTACAACATTTTTAGAGTGATGTTGCACATTACTGCTAGCAGAGTGTGATTTTGGTATTAAATATCTATTAGTTATTACATTGTTATGCTTCATATGATAGATTATATTTATAAAAATTGTTGTTATAATCTTGATTATCAAGATCTTAGTTGAGTTGTTAATAATTTGATAACATAGATTATTATTGTATATTTATCAACTTGTTTTTATGATATGGGTTATCATTAAAATTAAACCTATTCATCTTTTCCAGAAAATATATTAGTATTGTGAAAGAATTGGTCATTACTTATTGTTATCATGATAAACAATATACTTATTTAACATCTTTGTTAACTGGTTCATCTTTTGATTAATTATTATCATTTTGAAAGGTTTAGAAGTTTAATAACTTTTAGAATGTTGTTTTGTTTATATTGTTCTAAATCCTAGTTATCAAATACATAAGATACTTGATTAAATGAAGTATTCATTGAAGAACCATCGATATGCTAGTTAATAATTCCTGTCTATAGTGTTAATTGTAGATCTCCATTTTTCTCTAAGATTATGATTAGAAAGATAGTGTAGGGGATGTTTAGGACCTTGTGGATGAACATTTACCTTATATAAGTAAAATCAACGTGTTTGGCAATATTTTGAAATAAGGGATAAATTTCATCTTTACATGATTATTTATGTTTGACACTTGGTAAATAAAAGGGAATTTTTTTTTAATTAAATATTATATTAAACTTAAGTTCATTTGGGAACGTATAATATAAAAGACTTATGCGAAATTAATTTATGGAGATAAATGATACAATTTCACCTTGATTAGATAACTTAGATTGATTGGATTGATTATTGATTTTCACTAGAATACACTTGATATATGTGCTAGAATACCCCTAGTGATCTTAAGATTGCTTTGAACAAGTTTCACATGGGAATTGATGTTTTTTTTTTGCACAAAAAGATCAAATCCTTGATATTGTAACATATACACCTTTTTAGCGCGACAATTGGAAACTATTCCATTGATATTAGTTCAACAATTATAGTAGAGGTGCTTGCAAAAAAAGAGTTCTTCTTTTAATGGTTAACATTATCATTGTAGGGTGGATTAGTGCTTTGTTTGAGATTAAGATATAGAGATGTCATTTGAACCTAGGATATAGGTAAACCTTTCCAACTTGCTTTTCTCTTGCAAACTTAGCATTCACAGAAAATCTCCTTGGAACATGTTGCCTAGTGTAGATCCTTACCTAGGTCTTCAATCTCTGGCTTCACCTAAGTGGGTGGCAGTCAACTGTGAGACTGTCTGGGGTAATGGACCCTAGAAAGGGTTGCGTACCCACTCTTATAGCATGTAGTTGCATGGGCCACATTATGCTTTTGAGTAGAGGATAGAGTTTAGCGTAAACCATTGTTGTGGTGTATGATTGGAATTGAGGTAGAGTAATCTTTTGAAACCTAGTGGATATACCCTGTGTGGGTGAGTCAAATGAGTTGGAGCAACTCAAGTTGTCGAACTATGGTGCCTCTGTGAAATATATATGTAGGCAAGACCATCAAGTGATGAGCCCCTGAGGCATTAGGTCATTCCCCTAGGACCGTTCTTCTGAGTCTTGTATGTGACTTGCCATACTATAAAATACCATTGATTTATATAAATTGTCTTAGTAATTACGTGCTATCTAGATCTTGAACTTATGTGTGTGCCAAGTCATGTAGACCTTGAGGTATAGGATTGGGAGCGAGGAAATTTTCAGCATGATGGAATGTAAGAGGTACGTTAAGCTGACCCTAGCACATAGACTCTATTGCTCAAAGTAGTAAATCATTATATATTTGTTTCTAATTGGTGTGATCACTGACTATAGTTGTACAAGTAGTGAATTGTGTTGTTATTCTTTTTTAAGTAAACAATTTTTTTTTTGTAAAATTAGCGAAGTCGTTTCAGATTGTTAGGTAGTTTAGAGTTTAAAATATGGGCATGCCAATATATTTTTCATTCCTCTCCAAGATTGGAAAAAAATTCATCAGCTTCTTTGGCTTCCGCTTTTCTAGGTTTCTTGCATGTTCAAGAAAAATCAAAATTTTCAGAAATTTGACAGCCAGGGTTATCCAGCACGGAATTGGTCACAAAACCAAGACCTCATATTTCTTTTGAAAAATTTGTGTCTACTACTTCTGCTGCTTCAACTTTTCAGAAAACTCTATCTTTTTCAAGAACAAATTAGTTTTTTGAAAAAGAACGATTTGGGTCTCTTCAGCCTACGAGCACCTACACAACCCATATCTTTGATTTCTCTCGAAAATTTTTCTTCATAGCTTCTATTTTTGAGGGGTTCTTGCATGTTGGTGAAAAAATCAAGTTTTCAAAAAAATAGATGATTTGGGTCTATTTAAATGACATTCTCTACAAAACCCATATCTCAAATTTTTCTCCAAAAATTTGCCCTTTTTCTGAAGAAGATTCAACGAAGCTATTTTTTAGCTTTTTTTGTAGAACTTGTTCAAACATATATGTGTTCATATTCAAATTTCATAGTTTCATCATGCAATACTCTTCCATTGAGAAAAATCAAGAAAAGCATTAGAAGCATAAAACTCTAGAAGAAATAGAGGTCATCACTCTAGTTACAGAGCTACCAAAGTTACCAGTCAGTGAATTGCCAGTTGAAACGTGCAGATATTTCCAGGAATATAACTCAAGTGAAGCAATAGTTAACTTGATGCCTTTTCCAAGTTAACTGGTTGTCCTCTTTTCATGCATGTCTATTCTTTGGAGTTATCTATTGTATAGTTGGAGCTTTCTTTAGTGAACGATCAGTTAACTAATATTAGCCCTCTAGTTAATCGTTAGTTACCTTTTGTTTAAACTTAGAAATAAAGCTTGCATGTTGGCAAGACTAATTGTTAACACAAGGAGATTTTAGGGTTCCCTACGAGCCTTGTTTGTATATAAATAAGAGCATCCTTGCTCATGATTTTCTTAACCATGCTTGTGATAACAAAACACTGAGCTCATTTTGGCCTGCTTCTTTGTTATTCAGTATATGTTCAAACTTTTTTTGTGTAATTTGGTTTGATCATAAATTGTATGCCTATTATAGCTATAATCTACTATCCCAGATGTGTGATTATTGTTGGAGTTTGAGGAAATAAATCTTATGCCTACATTGCTTTGATCTACTATCTCAAAATATTTCAATGTTATTGTTTTATGTTTTTCTTTCATGAACATTATTTCAGCTTACATCTGAAAGTACAATGAGTCTTCAGATGTGTTTTGGAAACAAGTTTATCTAAGTTTTGTGTTAATCAATCATTCCTTTTTTAATTTTAACGTCTCTTGCTTTGAATTTACTTGAGAAGTTAGAAGTGTCATTAGTTCAGGTTTAGTTGTAGTTGAAGTTACGAGACCAAATAAAACATCAGTTGCAATGCAAAGAGTTTTATAACCTTGTGCTCTCAGTTGAGATAAAAAGACAAGCAATTAGTTTAGTATTTTATTTTTACGCATAATCAACAAAGAGGGAGCTTCCCCTCCTTATTCGAAGAACAGTCTAACTATGCATAGTTTTTTGTTTCCAATCTGCACTCTAGAGGTGAAAATTGAAATACCAACAAAACCTCATGATGAGTGTCTTTAAAAATTGATCAACTATCTCCATGCAAGAATATGTCATAACCAAATAAGGTATATTCCTAATCAAAGAAGATGACAAAACATGACTATGTGTAAATTGATGTAGAACAAGATCCAAAAATAATGATGGCTTTACAAAAAATGTGCAATGAGTTTCATCAAAGAGAAGAGATAACCCATCAAATGTATCCTCTAATTTGTAATTTGAGACTCATAAAACAAATCAAATATACCTATAAAATGATAATCCAACAAAGCTAAATTTGAAATACAATGATCATCTTGCTTAATTTAAGTATTAGAAGCCATGTCAACTCTAAAATATGAAGAATCAAGAGGTGAAGAATATGGAAGCTCTTCATAAGGCTTAAGATTCCCAAGGTTCAAGTAACCTTGAGGTGAGCCTCTAATGACTATCCACACTCAATGTAGGAGTATCAACCTTAGAGAAATCTTCAATAGGAGTAGAAGAAAAATGTAAAAAGATGTAAATATTAAAATAATTATTAGCCTTACCAACCACAACAATCTTTCTACTATGCAATATTGGATGAATATTGAATCTGGAGTGAGCTCAATAGTCTTCCGTGTACCACTGTGTGTTATCTGATACATGGAAATACAATTATTGGCAAGTTCAATAATAAAAAAGAACATCATTAAAATATCCAACACCCATGTCAACATATCCTTTTGCACAAATAACCAGATAAGTATTATTTGTCATTAAGATTTTAGATGTAACTCATGATTTAAATGTCAAGAATTGATCTAGTGAACAAACCATGTGGTAGGAAGCTCCAGAGTCAATAATCCATACTATGGACTCTACAACTATAGTCACAACAAGTGCATTGCCTTTCATCTTATCAAATCTATTAGAAAAACCTAATGTTCTTGATTGTGTAGATGATGATGATGATGGTGATGATGATGGTGTAGAAGAAGAGGGTGAACTAGAAGAATTGGAAGAGAATGAAATATTATTCTCTTAAATGAGTTGCCTCATCTCTTCTAACTATTTATTATAAAAAAATTGTTCACTATGCCCTTGTTTCTTTAAATATGCACATGGGTCTCTCCTTCTTGGGTTTATCCTCTTTAGAAGAGGTGGGAAGATCACTAGATTTTGTCTTAGTCTTATATTTCTTCTTTCCTCTTCCTTTAGGTTGTTGAGATAACAATGCATGATGTTTTCGGAAGAGCATCTTACTAGATAAGATTGACTTACTCTCTAGTCAAACATTCACAAAATGTCTCAAAAGAAGGCATGCTAAATGAGTCACCTAAGGCATCCATGATGGAATAAAAAGTAGAATCGAAGACTGTAAATGACCCCTTTGACTTAGAAAAAATCAAGAAGAAAATTTCCTTACCAAATTTATCTTTCCCACAACTAGCTAATTGTGATCTCAAAGATTTGAATTGTACCTTATAATATTCAATATTGGGAAACATATCAAGAGAAAGAGATACCAATTATGTCTCTAATTGCAAAGCACAAAATTCACTAATAGTACCAAAAAAATATTTATATTTTTCCCATACTTTATTTGGTGTAGTGCATTCCTCAATATGAAATGCCAGGTTATTAGAAACATGCAATGCAATCAAGCCCATAGCCTCATCAAATTTGTTCCTCTGAGAAAATATCTCATACTCAGTAAATTCGGGTTGATCATCACCCAAGGTAGACCAAAAGGCCTTGGAAAGAAGCAACCCTTACATTTTGCTATTTCATGTGTGATAGTTATGAGGAGTGAGAGACGTAAGAGCCAAGAGAGATAAATAAATAATATACTACAAAAATATTCCATGAAACCTCCCAAAACTAAATCAATACTAAAAATGAATTCCCCACAAAAGACATAACCTCTCTAGGTGTCAAGATGTCTAAGTAATCAATTAGAATGAGATATTGGAAAAAAAATGAATAAAATTTACTTGGGGTTGAATCTAGAAAATTTGTATGAATAGAACATAAGATCTCTTGAACACCTTTCCAATGCCACAAAAATGGCAAAAATCAAAGATCTAGGAACAAATTTATGAGCTCAGAGGTCCAAATGGGAGATTTGAATTCAATCATAAATAAAATACACTGGCATTAAAGTATGATAATGAGACCTACACTATTGGAAATTACACATAGCCATATTTCCAATGATATCTCATTTGTGAAAATCTAATTCCTAGATCAAAAGATATGGCTCCTAGAAGAAAAATACCCTATTAGGGCATCAAGAGCTAAAATTAGGACCCTTAAGGGCTAGTTGATTGTTCCTCACATGACCCAATGCTTACCACTAGGTTTTTAAAAGCCCCACCACTAGCATAGTGGCAGGTGGTTGGTGAAACAGTGGTGTGCTTGGTGGCGAGTTCCCATCTAACTCAAAGTTAAGCCTTGTGTGTTGGTTGCAAGATTGCATGCTAGGATTGAGCTTTAGAGGTTAACATAGAAAATTAAAAAAAAAAATTTAATTAAAAAACCAAAAAATCATATCGCAGACAATGTTGATGCTAGTCTTATGTAGGAATTGTATTGCAAGCTGCACATAGGGAAAATTTTACTTGAATATTCTTCCAACTGTAATCTTGAATCTACTAGTGATTGTAGACTTGTACGAATCATAAAGACGGTACAAATCCATATAATTGTATGAACTATATAATTAACAAACTAACTTTTTTCAAACCTTAGAAAAATGCCAAAATTTTCCAATCACCAAAATATCAAGTATTTTATATCAAATAGGGGTTTTGGGCCTTTTAGACTCATTAGTGAAGTTTTTTTGGTCTTAAAGTGTACCTAGCAAAAGATCACACCCAAATCACCTTCAACTTTGGGAGTTTGCATATCTAGATCTATGATACCATTTAGGAGTTGATAATGAAATCTGAGGAGCTGATAGTGATCTATCATAGTCTAGGATCACCTATAAAACAAAAGAAAAACTTTCCACAAGAGAGTTTTGAAAGAGAATATATTGCTTGATTATGAATAAAACTTGATACAAGACGCCTTGCTTATATAGGCAAGGTGAGAGATAAGATTAGACAATATCATGACAAGTGTCTTAATCCTATGACATTAGACAAATAAAGATACCATAAAATAAGACCACATGACAAATAAGACCTCTAGAAAGATTCATATACTCCTAAGTAAACTTAACATGTGAATAATGTTGGATGTTGTGGTTGTGTTGCTGTATGCGGTTGTCATTGATGTCAAAACTATTAGCATAAATGTATTTAAGACTGTATATGTCGAGGATACTAAGAAAATTGTAGTAAATATGTTACAAGTTATCTGTGAAGCAGTGAAGATCAGTATGCTAGAAATTTCAGTATGTTGATGGTGAGAAGTTGCAGATTAAAGGGTTTGTTGACAAACCTATCTAGTTTATACTCCAAAAGTTTCAGAAGTGCACATGAAGATTTGAGCAAGTTATAAGTTTATGTGTTGCCAACAATTGGTATTAGAGTAGGTTCCTTGGAAGAAGTTTGACAACTTGAGGTGATCTGGGATGACGACATATAAGAAGGATAGTCTGAGATTTTAGGGAACAAATTATTCTCTATGGAAGACTCAAATGGAGTGTCATCTGAGATGCATTGGTGAGTCCTACTGGAACATTACAAGTAATAGGTATGTTATTCCTTAGAATGGTCCTACTACTACTGTTGAGATTAGGGATGTTGAATATAACATCAGAGCTAAGGAAGCATTGTTGAGTGCTTTGACTGATTCTAAGATGACAAATGTTATGGATTTGAAGACTGCTTATGAAATCTGGAAAAATTTGGAAACCTTGTATGAAAGTGATGCTAATGTGAAGATTTCTAAGCTACAAAGTCTGAAAGGGAAATACAAAATGTTGAAAATGAGTGATGATGAGAATATTACTACTTTCATGCAAAGAGTAAATGAACTTGTGTGTGGTATCAGATGTGCTGGTGGACAGTTAGATGAATGAGAGATTGTTGCTAAAGTGCTTAGATCCTTGCCTACTGCATACAAATTCAAAGCTACAGCTATTGATGAGCTCTGGACTATGACTAATGTAACCAAAGATATGCTGATTGGTAAACTTACTACTTTTGAGTTGAGTGAGTTTGGTGATGCCCTTCCTAAGATAGAATTTGCATTTAAAGCTACTACTTCCAGGATAGACAAGTAGAGATATGATCCGAGTGAAGGGTATGTGCAAGATCATCATGGAAAAAATAGGCCCTTAAGTGGCGATGAAAATTTTGAAAATCAGAGTTAGGGAATTTGATGTAAAAATTTGAATAAGTTATCTATATTATTTCAAAAATATGTAAGAATAGAATCTATAGAAAATTGAATGTAGTTTCTAAACTACTAGGTTTATTTTTTATTTTTAAAAATCTATTTGGTGAAAATTTGAAATTTCAATGCAGTAGTACTTATATTTCAGGGAAAAACTAATAAGTAGGTGTTTGTCTGACCACCTTAACCACAATAAAATGACAATACTTTTTTATAATATTTTAGATATAAGTAGATGACTTATGTCTCGATGTGATGCATATTTTTTTGTAATTTTTTTCCAAGTAAATAATTAATTATGATTTTTTTATTACTTTTTAAAAATATAAAAAATCGTATGTCTAACCCCCTTAACTTGGTCAAAACTTCATGAATTTTTATTTATTTATTTTTAATCCTATAGTATGCAAAGCATAGAATGTGACACATGTTTTGGATTAAAAAAATGTGATACCATTTGAAATCTATAGATGTTTTTCAATCACCCTATCAATCAGGACTTTAGTCGTAATTCAAATAGAAAATAAATAATAATTATTTATTAAATTCAAAGTAAAGTGTATTGGTGGAAAGATGAGAATATCCTTTAAAAATCCTTTTCATTTCATCAATTTTGGGTAAAAAATCCGTCATCAGCCACATGGGCCATCATATCACTTACATATTGCCACTTTTTGGCCCACCATGATCCTGCACATACCCTGAAAGTTCTTCTAGAAAGGTATTCAAATATGAGGAAGAAATGATACAAATTGAAGAAGAAGAAAGAGAATTGAATGAGCTTGAAGCACTTATTATCAAAAGAGAAGCCAGAGGAGAAGGTAAGTACAAATGAAAGTTTCCTATTAAAAGTTTTTCTTGCAATAAGATAGGTGATTTTGCATCAAGGTGTCCTGAAAGAGTTCCTAAGACAAGACCTTACAAGCCTAAATTTCAAAAGAAGTGTTATTATGTTGATGATGAAGGTGTGACAGATGATGAATCTGACAAAGGGAATGAAAGTGAAGATGATTTTTTTTTTATTGCTATCAAGGAAAATAATCATGTGTCTACTAAATCTGCTAGTTGTACAAATGTGGAGAAATCCCTAGTTGCTCGAGTTGAAGAGAAGGATGAATGGGTAATTGACAGTGGATGTTCACATCACATGACAGGTGATAAAAGAAAATTTGTAAGCCTAGAAAAGTATGATGGTGGTGTTGTAAGATTTGATGACAATAATGGTGGTATAATCCATGGCAAAGGATGTATTTCTTTTGATGGTAATCATAATACTGATGATCTTTATGTTGAAGGTTTGAAGCATAATCTTTTGAGTGTTGGACAGATGGTTGATAAGGGATACAATCTTCAATTTAAGGATGGAAAGTGTAGAATATTGGGAATTTCTGGAAATGTGATTGCTTCAGGTACTAAAACAAAAGGTAACATCTTTCATCTGAATGCTGCTAGTAAAAGTTGTCTGATTGCTCAAGTTGATGAAAGTTGGTTGTGGCATAGAAGAATGTGTCATGTAAACTTTGACAACATTATCAAGATAAGTTTCTCTCAAGCAGTGAGAGATCTTCCTAAGTTGGTAAAGCCTACTAATGCCATATGCAAGGAATGTCAATTAGGAAAGCAAACTAGAATTTCATCTCGGAGCAAACAACATTGTTCAAATGAATTGTTGGAGCTTGTGCATACTAACTTGTGTGGTCCTGCTAAAATAAAAAGTTTACAAGGCTACATGTATTTCATGTTGCTTATTGATGATTAATCTAGGATGATGTGGGTTACTTTCTTAAGGAAGAAATCTGAAGCTCTAGAGAAGCTCAAGATCTTTAAGGTTATGGTTGAGATAGAGATGGGTCTGAAGATTAAGTGTCTAAGATCAGATAGAGATGGTGAATTCATTTTCGGTGAGTTTAATTCCTTTTGTGAAGAACATGGAATAAAGAGACAATTATCTGCACCAAAGACCCCTCAACAAAATGGAGTTGTGGAAAGAAAGAACATGACAGTTCTAGATGTTGCTAGGACTATGACGCTAGAAGGAAATATCCCTCATATCTATTGGAGAGAAGTTGTGATTATTGATGTTTATATCCTCAATCAAGTATGAATCAAAGGTAATACTGGTAAGACTCCTTTTGAGCTATGGTTTGGTCATAAGCCTATTGTTAGATATTTCAAAATCTTCGGGAGTAAATGTTATATCACAAGAGATGAAGATATACGAAAGTTTGATGCTAGAAGTGATGAAGGAATATTTCTTGGTTATTCTACCAAGAGTAAGGCCTATCGGTGCTACAATAAGAGATTGAAGAAAATGGTTGAAATTATTGAAGACATTGTTGGACCATCCAAAACCTTTGGATATGATTTTGATGATCAAAATGACAGTACAAACAAGAGTCATACTTCAAGTCAAGCTCATATCGTTCTGGTGAATCAAGAAGATCAAGAAAGAGAGACTAGTGAAAGTACAAAAGAGATATCACAAGAGCCTAACATTCAAGAACATTCCAAGACTCCAAGGTATGTAAGATTAAATCATTTAGAAAATCAGATTATAGGAGATAAGAACAAAGGTGTCCAGACTAGGAGAAGAATTACAGAAGAATACTGTTTGATCTCAAAGACTGAGCCAAGTAATGTCAATGAAACATGCAAAGATGAACACTGGATTGAAGCAATAAAAGAAGAACTACAACAAATCGAGAAGAACAATACATGGATTCTTGTTCCTAGACCTAAAGAAAAAAATGTAATTGGAACTAAATGGGTTTTTAGAAACAAGCTGAATGAACAAGGTGAAGTTATTAGAAACAAAGCAAGATTGGTGTGTAAAGGATACTCTCAGATGGAGGGAATTGACTTTGAAGAAACCTATTCTCCTGTTGCTAGAATTGAAGCTGCGAGACTATTTCTTGCTTATGCTGCTTACAAAAACTACAAATTTTATCAGATGGATGTCAAGTCAACATTTCTAAATGGTGAATTAGAAGAAGAGGTTTATATTGAGCAACCTGATGGATTTCAATTGACTGATCAGGGAGATATGGTTTGTCGGTTGAAGAAAGCATTGTATGGACTCAAGCAAGCCCCTAGAGCTTGGTATGCCAGATTGGACAAGTATTTTTTAAGATTGGATTTAACAAAGGAAATGTTGATAGTAATATGTATTTCAAGATTGATAATGATAAAGATTTGTTTGTGGAAGTCTTTGTTGATGATATCATTTTTGGAGGAGATGATGGTTTGTGCATGAAGTTTGCTAATGAGATGAAGAATTAATTTGAGATGTCAATGATTGGAGAGTTGAAATTATTTTTGGGATTATAAATTACTCAATTAGATAAAGGGATCTTTATAACTCAGTCCAAGTATGTGAGAGAATTGCTAAATAAATTTAGTATGGAAGATCTAAAACCAGTCGGTACACCCATGGTGACCGGATGTAAGTTGACACAAGATGATGATTCTATGAAGGAAAATCAGACTAGATACAAATCAATGATTGGTGGATTGCTTTATTTGACTCAAACTAGACCTGATATCATGAATGTTGTATGCATTGTTTCTAGATTTCAAGCCGATCCTAAGGAATCTCATGTGACTGTTGTGAAGAGAATTTTTAGATACTTGAAGGGAACAGTTGATTTTGGCCTATGGTATCCTAAAGATGATGATCTTACTTTGAGTGCCTTTACTGATGTTGATTGGGTAGGAGATGTGAATGACAAAAAAAGTACTAGTGGTGGCACATTTTTATTGGGAAAGAAGCCGATTTCATGGTTAGGTAAAACTCAAAATGTCGTTTCTTTGTCTACTGCAAAGGAAGAATACATTGTTGTTGCTAACAATTGTACTCAAGTATTGTAGATGAAGCAACTATCGAAATATATCAGAGTTGTGTATGATGAACCAATTGCTGTATTATGTGATAATTCAAGTGCAATTAACATTTCTAAGAATCCTATGCTGCATTCAAAGACCAAGCATATATCTATCAAGTTCACTTTTTGAGAGACAAGGTGAGTGATAAGGAAGTCAGACTAGAGTATGTGCCTACTAAGGAACAAATTGCAGACATATTTACTAAGCCTTTGCCTAAGGATAATTTTGAGTATCTCAGAGGGAAGTTAGGGGTGATTACCCCTCATAATCAGAACTAAGATGCAAGACATTGCATCAGTCCGTGTATTTCATAGTCATATCTTGATCCAGATTGATGTTATGGTGGCTGCTACTCAGGGGGAGTAGTCAAATGATTCAGATATGTGGTTTAGAGCTTGTGTGTATATTTTTCATTGATGTCAAAGGGGGAGAAGAGTAATGTGAAAAACTATGGAAGAGTTAAAAAGAAAGGGGGGGAAGAGTTATTTGTAAAGAGTTAGAACCTAAGGGGGAGTAAGTGTTGGAGTTAGTTGTGTTGATGGTGTTTTTCACATCATGTGTTGCCATCAGTGCCAAAGGGGGAGATTGTTGGATGTTGTGGTTGTGTTGCTGATATGTGGTTGCCATTGATGTCAACACTATTAGCATACATGTCTTTAAAACTGTATATGTCGAGGATATTGAGAAAATTGTAATAAATATGTTACAGGTTGTCTGTGAAGCAGTGAAGATCAATATGTTCGAAAGCTCAGTATGTTTTTGATAAGGTAAGCAACATTTATAGGGTGTTGTACCCCTAACACAATGAGCCACAAGGGCCAAAATGTTCAAGTCCAATAAACATAGAAACTAACAAAAAACAAAACACAAACCACAGATCAACAACATATAGCCAAAACACAGACTAAAAAACACGTAACTGGCATTATCCCAATTCTTTGATAGGAAGTCCATAGCATCATCCCTGACCCATTCTTGATCATCGTCAACATTCTTACCATCCAAATCATCTTTCATTACCATTGATAAAGTGTTGGTGACAAAGTGGACTAGTTTAACAGTGAAGCGGGTCAAGCCACAAAATCTCTTATCCAATTTATCCATTCTCTCCTTTAGCACACAAAACTCCTCCCCATCATTAGTAGCCATCACATTCTCAGTATGCTCCACATCCAGTGGGTGCGAGGAATGGGAAGCCGAGTTCTCTTTCTACTATTTATTGTTATCAGGAATGGTATGGGACCCTTTCACATACTCCTCCTCCTCCTCCTTAGACATCTCATCACCCTTGTAATCTTTGTTGTCCAACCACTCCTCCTCCGAGTCCAAATCCACCTACCCTTTTTTGTTGTTCTTGGCCAATCTCCCGGACCTCTGGATGAAGGTATCACCTCCATTCACAACCATCACCTCCACCACCGTGTCACCCTTAGAATCCTTCCCCACAAATTTTTTACCTCTTCTATCTTTCGTTGGAGGCTCCATCAAACCCTTCATGTCATCTTTACCTTTCTTCTTCAGTGTGGGTTTGTAAGAATTTTTGGCCGAGGTCGACTTGAGTTCACATAGACTAGTCGTAACACTTGTCTGGGCATTTCCCGCATTCCCCTTGAGTTTTTTGGTAACAGGATTGGGCTTTGGGGTATCAGTAGCACCCAAATGGGATTTTTGAATGGGACCTTTGGACTCAGTCGGGGAAATATTTTTAACAACAAGAGGTTTGATTTCCACAAAAGATATGGGATTGGGTGGGCATAAAGTGAGATGGAAATGATAGAGTCTCATAATGAGACCTTGTTATAGTAGCAGAGGAGGGGTATCATCAGGGTTAAGGCTACCGACTTCTATGCATTTTTCCACAGAGCTTTCTAAATCCTTAAGCAAGAAGAAAGGAAAGCTTAACAAAACTTTATGCCTAAGGTGATTTAAAAGAGGAAAATGGTAGAAAAATAAGGTTTTGTATCTACCTTCGAGAGTCACATACTTCATAAGGTCCAGGCAGACTTGGTCCCATGGTTGCAGAAGGGACTCTCACTCGAAACCTGACTGGTTACGGACCAACTTCTCATTCCCCAAAAAGAACACATTCATGTTGTCATTATCCTGGGTCTTGTTATGCTTTGGATACTTTTTACCATTACTCTGCAGCCTCGTCGCCTGCATAATCACATCTTCATTCACCTCAAAAGAAATCCCTCCTAGAGTCACTCTTTGGTCCTTCTAATGGAGCTTCAAATTTTTTTCTTTGAGTTCCATTATTATCTTGCCTCTGTACTAGTCTGTCATACTATTTGGAAGAAACCTAGGGTTGGGGGTTTTATTTTTTGCCTTCATAAAAATTCTAATGTTCTATCTAATACCTTGGGTAGGATCTATTTGATCGTTACCTTTTTGAAGAGGGTTTTAAAATGACTTATGTCCCATTGATTCATCTAGTCTGGGCCCCTTTTTACAAACAACGTTAAATATTTTTTCCTAACTTTATTATCTCCTAAGTTTAGGTTGGCCCGTGCCTCGTGTTTTCAGAACAACATTAAGCCATCATTTGTCATTGGCCTAGGCGATGTCCCCTTGTCCCTTTAATAATTGTTTTATATTTTGTAGGGAACATTTTTTAGTGACCGTCGATCATCCAATAGTTGATCCTAACCATTCCCCGCAATCCCATGATGGCCTCACCACTGAGTTTCAACTGATTGTGATATCACGGACGAGTGCCATGTGTCTCAGCTGCTGACATTGAAAATATTAATGAAGTGCTTTAATTTTCCTATCGGGCTTTAATACATTATATAGTGGGTTACTAAAATAGCTGCGAGATGCACATGCTCAAGATAGACGGTGATGTTATAATCTTGATGCAAAGTTGCTTGACGGTTATGTTCAGTGCTGGTGACTGCTGTGAATGAACATGATTTCTGATGGTGGAGATCAAGGGTTGCTCGCCATCGAGTGATCCAAAGATGCAAGGTGTTTACTAATCGTGACATCACGAGCAAGCGCCATGTGTACTTCCTTGGCGATGCAAAATGTGGTGGGCCCTTGGTGCTTAGATGGAGGTTGCGTCAAGTTTTTTGAAGTCAGTTGTTCGATGATCTGACAAAAACAAAAGACCGACAGTTGGAATTTGAATTCGCATCAAATGTGATTGGAGCCATTAGCGTGGTATGTGAGTGAGCTTTAATGGCGGATGAGATGTTTACTGGCTCAATTCGATCAACATAAAGTATTTTCCTTCATTCTATTTTACCACAAAGCATTCAAGCACCTTGGCGAAGTAGTTTCAGATCCAGAGACAAAGTTTTGAGTAATCAAAGCAGGAGTTTGGTATTCTACAAGGCACAAAATCCATGAGTTGTTTTATGTACTACTTGGTTAATTTGACTATGATTTCATGAAGGAATTGTGGTGTGCCTGTCAGAGGACTTGTTAATTGTTGTCGTAGGGTCACTAGATTGTTTAATTGGGGGAAATTGCAAGGTTTTTCTATAATTTCATTTTTTGGGTAGCCCTAGTTTGTTCAAGAATTTGAATTATTTAAAGAAGCCCTAGTTCATTTGCGATGGCACCACCAAAGAAGGATTCCAGCCATATTGATTATTTAAAGAGGAATTTGTATGATGATTTTTCTTGATCAACTCCCATTATCAACAAGTGAAAGGAAGAGGGGTTTAGTTTTGATGAATGTCAAACCCTAAGCGAAGGACTAGTGTGCAAGAGTTATAACATTGCAGACGCTAGGGTTCCTATGACTAGTTTGTAAATGTTTAGGCTATGTTATGGACAGTGAAACTTACCTCACCCCTTTTCTAATGGCTGGAGATACGACATGGGGAAGCTAGTAGTGCCAAATGTGTTCCCTGATGTGGACTTGCTCAGAGTGGTGGCAACACGATATGACCCTGTTATAAGAGTAATAAGGGTTAATGATGGTGGGATTTTGCTGAGTATAAGCACAGATGAAATTCAACAAGTGTTTGATTTGATTGAATCTAGCTCCTTTTTGGTTCTAGTTGATCTTGAGGAGATGAAGCAGGAGTATGCAAGATTCAAGCCTCTTTTCAGATTGAAGTTGCTTCCTCCTCATCTGGTTAGGGTAGGCAGTTCAACAATTCATATCAGCCCAAGTGACCAAGAGCCTTTCAAGCTGAATTTCTTTGCCAATCACTTTTTGGTTACATTTTATTCACTGTGCCATATTTTGGGATTCAACCCTAATACTGTAATGCCAGTTGCATACATGTTCATAGGGGCCGAAATTCAGCATCCCAATTTCTCTGTGGTGTATGACTTTGCATCTTTTCTGGAAGAAAAGATACATGAGGGATTGTTGAAGTTGCAGGTGGGGGATACTGGCACTCCTTTCTTTTGGTATTCCCTATTAATGCACATGTTCTTGTATAAGAATGGCGACTTCTTCATAGAGAAGATGGAGTTAAGGCAAGATGTAAATGGAGAAAGATTACCAGTATAGGTTTGGAGTGCTGATTTATCATACAATAGGGGAGGTACCAGTTTTGTACAATTTGACAATTGCTTTGCCTCAAGACTCAAGGCTTAGTTGGTAGTGAATGTGCCTAGAGTCCCTGAAGACCTACATGACTTCCTCAGACCAAGGTTGAGGAAGTCTGATCTAAAAATTTTCCACAGTTGGGGTGACATCATCTTGTACCCTGTAAGTATTGTTCTAAGAGTATTTGGTGTCTAGGGAGCCCCACATATCCTCCCATTTAATGTACCATAAGGAATGGGTTTTTTCGAGGTCATCTGGAAAATAGGTTGTATTCACGAGGACAAACTGACAGGGAGAGGAAAAGGAACTTTGTTCCCTGACTACACTATTATATTTGATTTTGTTTTCTCCAAGGGAAAATGGGTCCACTTTGGAAGATATTTTGACGACTTTCATTTGAGGAGTGGTCCTAGGTGGGAGCATGACCCCGAGGGTTTCTTTGCCTTGTTTAGGCAACGAATTAAAGGTGGCAGGTTTGTACATGAGTTCAATTTTCCTGAGGACCTAATCAGGAATGAATTTGATTTGAACAGACATGAATTGAATAAGGAAAAGTGGATTGCATATGAGAAGTTGTTGTCTATGGTGCATAAAATGGATCCAAAGTATGATCCATCAATGGAGTTCACTCCATTCCACAAGAAAACTGACTTCTTGATGGATAAATTCAAAGAGATCATGGGCACCTTGATGACCAAGAAGGTCAATTTGGAGTTAGATTTTGGTATATAAGACCAGAGGTAAGGCCTGTGGAAAAAAGGATAACTTATCAACCCTCAGTGCATCATCCTTTTTACAAGAGAAAGAGGAATGATAGTAGTGATGAGGAGGAGGGGGATAAGAAAGGAAAAAATATAATGAATACATCATCACAACCAGGTCCAAAGATCAGAGCACTTGGAGGGATAAAAATTATTGATTTGGATTCACCACCGGAGAGTGATCCTACATTACTACCATTAGAGCCAAACCCTAAGAGGCGGAGAGTTGAGGAAGCACAAGAGACTCTGACGGATGAGATAATTTCTACAGATCAAGACATCCAGGTTGGTATTCCTTCCCCTCCTAGATCAATACAATTGGTGCTATCTGATATGGATGTGAAAGGACAATTTGTACAAGATACCAGAATGGAGGCCTGCAAGGCATTCTTGGATGATGATGCATTTGTGAAGACTCTAGTATTCTTGCAATTGGTGTGGAGGATGAAGTTAGAAGAATGCCAAGAAAAATGAAAGAAGAGGAGAGAACAAGACCTGATAGGTCTGATCAGGAGAATGATGATGAGGTGAAGGCAAAATTGATGGAAGAATTCAAAAGGATCACTCAACAAGGAAGGAAGGAAACTAGTGACTCAGGCTGGTGTCCTAATTTTTCTTGAATGGGACATAGTTGATGTAGTAGCATTCAATGCTATCTTACAGTCCAAGCATCCCATACAGAACAGTGAGGAAGAGGTTAAGGCAGCTCTACAGGACTCTTCCTTTAGTGAGGAATATGAAACTTTGGCAATTTGGGCATTGGCACCCTAGGGAAAAAATCCAAATGCGACAGATATTAGCCCAAACCTAAGGGGAGGGTTAATAATCAAGAGAGCTTCTGAAACTTGAACTACATAAGCTACAAGCTTGATTGTAAATGTGACCAAATTGGCCCAAAAGACAAGTGAAGGAGAAGAATCTGAGAAGAAGAGTTTGATGGAGAAATATATCATAATTGGAGAGTATAGTAGGATGCAACAAAGGAATGTTGAGCTGCAATCTAAGGTAGATAGGTTGAAATATAGGCAGGTGAGAGAATCCTTTATTGCTCTTGGTATCATGGCATTACCTTCTACATCAGGATCAATACCCCTTACTTCTCCAATTATTTCTACTCCAGGATCCCCCATCTAGATGCTTGCTCTCAGTCCTACATTAGGGCCAGTTGAAGAAGAGGTTGAATACTCTGTGGATCCCACTAAGAAGTAGATGTTAAATAAGATCACAGAGTTACAGGCTGCTTTAAAAGTAAGTGAGGAAGGAGAATTTTCCAAACAAAATGAAGTTGTTGTTATAGTTTTGAGGCACCTGAATGAGAAGTTTGATGGTAGATTACCATCAGTATATTCTTTATATTCTTTATTCTTGGATGAAATAAGAAATATTAATAGGGATCAGGAAATAGTTTTTCCCTTGGCTAAGAAGTGGATCCCTAGGGCCAATGATCTGGATATTATGTATTAGGCCTCTAGATTTGATGCAGATAACATGCCCCAATCATTGAGTCCTACTCAATTTTTCATGAAATCACTGAAGGGTTTTTAGGCCTTGCTAGATGATTTGAGTAGGAGGATTAAGGAACTGGTGAAGAGTTTTGATAATTGGAGTGATATATTTTTTCCAGATATAATTGATGCATAAGGAAATGTTAAATCACTACAACAGTGGCAGGATAGAGCGGATGAATTCATCAACGCACAAATCAATTTGATTTGTGATGATTCAAAATATGATTTTCTGGTGAGTAGCATGGATAAGATAATTAATACCAACACATTTTTGGAGTCTTTTGAAAGAGAGGCCGATCAGGTAGCAGTTAAATACACACCTTACAATACCAAGGTGAATGAGGTGGTAAATTTTGATTGGCCAATGGATGAAGAAAATCAGAGATGGGTAGACAAATATTTAACTGAGGAGGAATATGACAGTGTGACCGTTGACAGTTAACAGTTCAACTATTATAGTTATAACAGATTTTGGTTATGGCTTGCTGGCAGTTTTGGCACAGGTTTTTTTGAACTGTGGCAAATGCAACAACTATTTTTCCGACGGATGGGATAAACAAGAAGATTCTCCAGGGACTCAGCTGTTGTAAAAAAAAATTGAAATATCACAAGCCGGTCTGAGTGATTAGTGACAGGTGTATTTCTTGTCCGATGCTTGTTTGCTCCTTCATTCTCTATAAGAAGGATTTCAAGGCTAGAAATACGGGTTGGCAAGTTAGATATTTTTAGGTCGAGTCTAAGCCTAGTTGCAGAGCAAGTTGTAAAGCCTGTTGGTTTAGTGTAAATGCAATTTAGGATTTTGTGTCATTCTGTAGTAGGGTTTTGAATTTATGAGGGTTTGATGTTTCATGACAGTACTAGCATCTGAATTAGAATGATTCATTTCGAGTTCATGTATCTCCCTTGTATAAGAATATCATAATCTTGAATAATATAATCAAGGGTTATTGCATTCATCTCACTGTTGTGGTGTGTATGATTCTCATTTTGGCTTTAACTCAAAGAATTAATTAAAATTCTTGAATGGAGTTATAGGTGGATATGTTTATGAAGGGATTTGATAAGAAGTATTAGGTTAGGATATAAATGAATGGTATTGTAAGGCAATATTGTCAGAGATCTTATATGCTATGTGTTTGAATTTTTCACGGATCCTTAAATGCTTGTGAATTCAACTCCCCAATGGTATATGGCACTGGTCTAAATCGTCTTTGTTTGTGAGGTTTTGTATTTTCTTGTCTTTGCTTAGAGCTTGCTAAAAATTGCAAATAAATGACTATCTTAAGTTGTGAAGTATTATTGTAATCATCTCATGCTCCAAGTAGTTGATACTATTGATGAAAATCCAATTCTATTCAGTATTATCCTATTCTGTTGAGCTATTAAATGAGATTATCTATTATTTATAATGATTGTTTATAATTTTGGTGTAGAGATTATAAACACATTAAGGGGATCACCCTCCCAGGTCTTGTAGAGCTCGAAGTGTAGGAGGTTTTTTGTTAAAATCCTCTTCAGTTGGTCTAGGTCCTTTGAGCTTCCCTTGATTAGAATTGGAAATTATATAGGTAGAATAGAAGATCAACTTGGTTACAGAAAAAACAACTAACAAAATGGCGACTCTGCTGGGGAATTAGTTTGAATATTTATTGTCAATGGGTCGGTTATCCATTTTGCATAGAGTTATCATAGTATTTCTGCGATTTGAAGGTCGAGCTCGTGGTTTTATGTTTCTTTTATCTAATTCATCTATTTCTAAATGGTTGGTTTTCCCAAGATAATTGGGTGGTGACTCTGAAGTCTTTGCACTAGTGTGCATTTTATTTGAAGATTTAATACCAATTAAAAGATCTTTGGACAAGCACGGAGAATGAAGAACACTAGGTCATTCGTAAAGAATCACCCAGAACAGAAATTGGAAGGTGAACTTCCTAAGATGAAGAAGAAGGGCTGGATAAAGAAGAAACCAAAAACTAGCAATGTTGCTCCTGCGTCCTAGAATCCTGTACACCAAGGTACAAGTAAGCCTCTACATCCTATCCTTGAGTCTTTTGAACAAGTGTCTAGACATTCAGAATCAGATAGTTGTGGATTTTTTGATGCATTATTTAATACACCTATTCAAGAGGATGTGGCATGTCATAATAAAGGGCCTATTAGTGTCTAATATGTTGAAAGAAGAAGAAGTAGGAGTATAAGTCGAAGCCATCACATAGAATGTACCCGTGATGTGCCTCCTCCTCCTGCTGAAGATGATATTACTCCTTTATTATCTAGGCATGTCTTGAAGAAGTAAACCTAATAGAACTAAGTGATACATCAAGTTCTGATATGACCTTGCCTAACCCTGATGATATTTTTGGAGATATTGATTCTTTAAGATGATAGATCCAAAAGCAAGTTGAGCTCAGGATGAAAAAGGACAAGGAGAAGGAAACAAAACTGATGCATGTTGTAATTGAGAGGGATAGATTAATTAGACAGTTGGCAAAAATGAAACTCCTGAACCAAAGGAGACCTGAGCCAGAAGAGGAAGGTCCTGTTGTACGGGAAATTGTTGATAAGGGGGTAAAGCTAGTGTCTAAAGTGAGTCTTGTAGGTCAGGGTGATGTCCAACCAAATCCTGTAGACCCCAAACCCTTGAACCCTATTAAGCCCCAACCAAGTAATCCAGATCCTAAACCTATTTTGGAGAAGGGAAAACAAAAGGCCGAAGGGATCAAGATAAATGAGAGGGTGGTTTCCCACCATCCTAAATAAGACCCCCTTCCACATGTGTCATCACAAGTAGAGACTTCCTTGAAAAAGGTTAGCAGGGAAGGAGAAGCTCTAGCAGAAGAGCTAGAGAGGACTAAAATTGAGGCTGTAAATGTAGAAAAGAGAAGGAAAATAAGTTTCCTAAAAATGTCAAGTGTGGATGAGGTTACACAAGCTGCAACTTGATCAAGTCACCAAGATGTTGTTAAAAATGGTCCTAAAACCAGTTTGGAGAATACCACAAATAATTTTGGCCCAAAGATTCAGGCAACCAAGTTTATAAATCTACATTAAGATGGTCCTAAGACTCAGAATACATGGTCTAGTGATGACTCTCAGCGGACTGATGGACTTTTTTAAAGGAGACCTATACAATTGGATAGGTATAGGCAATTGTTTTTTTATGGTATTCTAGGTTACCCAAATCCCATCCCCGATGAGCTAAGAGAAAAGATGAATAAGTTTGTTGGGAACAATTCTTTTTCAGTAGAGGAACATTTGAAAGCCTTCATGGATATGTTAAATGACTATGAGGTAGAACATGAAGATGTAGTAATGAAGTTGTTTGTCCAATCTTTGAGAGAAGATGCAAGGGATTGGTACAAAGGTCTATTGAATACTAGTATTGGTTCATGGGAAGAATTCAAAAAATGCTTCAAAGAACAATATGGTGATAAGAATAATGCTAGTTTCATGTTAAATTAATTCAACAACATCAAGAAGTCAGTGAATGAGCTTGTGACAAAATTTAACCTTAGATTTCAAAAGGCAATGTATAAATTGTTTCAGGTTCTGAGGCTTGATGAAAATGTTTTTTTAACTACCTATTTTAATGCTTATGATGCTAAAATGGAATATCTCCTTAGAGATAAGGACCCTCAGACCATGAGGGATGCTTTCAGAGCAGCCATTAATATTGAAAGTAATAGGAAATCCTCTGAAAAATATGGTAGGAGGGAGGAACCTACTCTTTTGAAAAATCCTAGGGATAAAATTGAGAAGGTCTCTACTGCAAGCCCTAAGGACGATGATAAGTGGGATAAGGTCTTCAACACTTTGAAGGACATAAAATATACTATTGTTAAGCAAGACAAGGGTCTTGGAAATGATAAGAAACAGTATAATAAAAATGACAGACCTCCTAGATTGCAAAACTATCCTTACAATACAAATTAGAAGGATGGAAAACCAATACTACCAGCCTAGAAGCCTAAAACTGATCAACACACACCAGATCCTTTGCAGAAGCATTCTATAAATCTGGTACAAGATAGACCATGGTGTGAGGTGTGTGAACATCCACATGATTAGAATTATTGTGGCATTGCCCAGTTGCTTGTTGTTGAAGGAAAATAAGAGGATACTCATGAGCAGACTCCTGATTTTGAGTAGAGTGATGTAAATATTTGTATGGCCCGGTCATATATTGATGAGGTTGAATGTTCTTTTGATGATGAGTTACAAGAATCTGATGTGGATAATCAATGGTAGAGAAGTGAAATGTATCATCAACAAGTCTTTTCTGATGAGGAAGGTGATTTTGACCACCATGCTTGTAATGTGGAGCAAGCTGAAGATTTAGTGTCTCTAAGGAGACCATCAAAAGATGAGATTGCCTGGTTGACTAAGGATATGGCTGCTTAGATGAGTACACTTTAGCTAAGAAATAGAACTGTAGGTGGTGAACAGGGTAAACCTGTTGGTCTTTTTATTAAAGAACAAAAAGCTAAAAATAAGGGTGTTAAAGTGGACAACAAAATTGATGTTGTAAAAATCAAGGAGGTCAAGAATGACAAGATTTGGGCAAAAAATACTGAAACCCCAAAGTCTCATGAAGGTGTTAATCCATTATTGGTAAAGACCAAAGTGATCACCAAGTCTATTGAATCTTCTCTAGAAGAGAAGCAAAAGAAAATTGAAGGAAATCAATAGTTAGAGAAGAAATAAAATAATGAAGGTATGATTCCTAACCTACCTAAATATACACCCTTAGACATGTTTCAAGTACTATCCCAAGTTAAAGGTACTGTACCTTTGCTAGAGATGATGAGAATATATGAGCACAAGGAAAAAAAATAGCCTTGATTACAGGTGTTGCTAGTAGTAATAAGATTAAACAGGGAAATTGTAAAGAAGCAAAGGACAAAGAAGAAATAAAAGAGAGGGAAGTGGAGGGAATTGTGACACAAATTCCCCCTGTGTATCTAGGGAATTCTATCAATATGTGCCTTGAGAATATAACCACCTTTTTCCTGAGTGTTGATATAAATGGGAAGACTCTGAAAAACTGTATGATAGACTCAGGGGCGTCAAATAATGTTATGCCAGTCAAGATCATGGAAGCAATGGGCTTAACACTAGACACTACTCAAGGTAAATGCTATGCATTAGATTCGAGAGAAGTGCTAGTTATTGGAACTATTAAAGCATTGCCTTATAAATTGATCCAATACCCTAAGAAGGTTTTGGCCATGACTGTTTTAGTTGTAGATATCCCACCTCATTTTGGGATGCTTTTGTCAAGGAAGTGGAGTGCATCAATGGGAGGTAAGATGCAATGTGATTTATCATTTTCTACTTTTTACATTGATGGAAAAGATGTCAAGATTGATAGAGTTTCTAAAGTGCCTCATATGATTGAGCATGATCTGACTGAGAATTTGACATGTTTTACTGATAGTGGCATAAATGAATTCAGGGCTGAGGAATCCCCTAGTAATTTTGATAAACCTGTTGCACCGTTCGATACATAAGTGAAACATTTTTAGAGTCTAATGACTTGTGGACTATGTATTTTGATGGTGCGAGTTCAAAGGAAGGATCTGGTGTAGGTGTGTTGTTAAGGTCTCTGAGTGGAAAGACATCCAAGTTCTCTTTCACTCTGTTATTTTAATGCACCAACAATGTGGCCAAATATGAAGCCTTGTTATTGGGGCTGAGATTGGCTCAAAAACATGGGATCAAGAAGCTCAAAGTGATTGGAGATTCTAACCTTGTGATTTCCAAGTCAAGTCTAGATATGTGTCAAAGAATAAAAGGCTGAAATAGTATAGAAATGTTGTTTGGGATGAATTGGAAAACTTTGATGCTTTTGGTATAAATTGGATGGAGAGAGGCCACAATAAGGTGGCAAATTTGCTAGCAAATATTGCATTGAAACTAGATGACATGACTTATTCTCGAATTTCAAAGGTTGAAGTGCAAACCAAACCATCTATTCCTGATAATATAAAAAACTGGAGAGTTTTTGACAGTGATGATGATATATTGAGGTTCTTAAATTGTGTGGATGAGTATGAAAGTCAAGAAATTGACTTTGGAGCTTTTGCTGAAAAAATTGATGGTAAGGATACTATGTTTGGGAATGAAGTTATTCAGTTAAAGACTAATACAATTCCTAAAGGTTTAGTTGTTCTTGAAAGAGTGTTTGACAACCAGGATAGGACGAAGGCTAATTATGTTGCTTCCCATCTTGATGACTTCGAGGAAATAAACATTGGAACATAGGAATCACCAAAAAAGGTGTATATTGGAAACAAATTATCACCAAGGGTGAGAAGGATGTTAATTGATTTGTTAAGGAAATTTAGACATGTGTTTGCTTGGTCTTATGATGATCTTAAGGCTTATAGGGAGGATTTATTTCAACATGAAATTCCTTTGGGTGATGGTGCTAAGACATTTAGGCAAAAGCAAAGACCTATTAATCCTACCTTGGCCCCAAAAATGCAAGAAGAACTAATGAAGTTAAGAGATGCAGGGATCATCAAAACAATTAGACATTCATATTGGGTACCAAATTTGGTGCTTGTGAGAAAGAAAAATGAAGACATTAGGTTATATGTGGATTTCAGAAATTTGAATGTGTCTTCATTGAAGGATAACTACCCATTACCAAATATGGAAGCCATGTTGCAGAGAGTGACAGGTTGTGAGCTAATGTCTATGATGGATGGGTTTTCTGGCTATAACCAAGTCATGGTTAAGGAGTTTGAACAGTTTAAGATAAATTTCACTACACCTTGGGGAGCTTATGTATATGTGGGAATGCCTTTTGGTCTAACAAATGCAGGGGCTACTTTCTAGAGAGCCATGGATGTGGCATTCTTAGATTTCATTAACTTGTTTTTGGTCATTTATCAGGATGATCTAACAACATATTCCAAGAAAGAAGATGACCATTGTGAATATCTAGAGAAAGTATTCAGTAGGGCATTGGAATATGGTATTTCATTAAATCCAAAGAAGTGTGCTTTTGGAGTAAAAGAAGGAAAGTTGTTGGGACATATTGTTTCTAAGGATGGGGTCAAAATCGATCCAGAAAGGGTAATTGTAATAGATAAGGTCCCACAACCCCGAAATGCCAAGGGAATACAATATTTCTTTGGATAGATTAATTTCCTAAGGAGATTCATAAAAAAAATTGTTGAGATAGTTCGCCCTATTTCTAAGATGCTTAAGAAAGAGGCCAAGTTTGAATGGGAAGAAGAGTCAGTATAGGCTTTCCTCGCCATTAAGCAAGCTATAAAGGAAGCTCCTATGTTAAGGACCCTTGATTTTTCCAAGCCCCTCCAAATTTTTTCATTTGCTTCATTTCATACAATTGCAGCTGTGTTGTTACAAAAGAATGTTGAAGGTTTTGAACAGCCTATAGCCTTTTTTAGCAAGTCCTTGTAGGCTGTAGAACTCAAATATGACATAAATGAAAAACATGCATATGCATTAGTAAAGGAATTAAAAGCTTTCAAGACATATTTGATGGGAGCTACTGTAGTTGCTTGTGTACCTAGTGTTGTTATGAAGGACATTTTTACACAACAGGAAGTGTCAGAAAGCAGGTGTAGATGGATCAACAAGATCCAAGAATTCAACATTGAAATCTAGATTACTAAGCTAGTGAGAGGACAAGGACTGGCCAAGCTTATGGACCAAAGTAATCTGGAAGCAAATCAAATAAATTTTCTTGAAGAAGAGAAAAGATCACACATATGTGACATGGAACATTCTGATTGGTACAAAGGTGTGATCTATTATTTACAAAATATGAAATGTCCTAATAATTTAAATGAAAATGAAAAGAGGACATTGAAGTTACATGCTATCAAATATGTTATCATAGCAGGAAGGCTCTGGTGGAGAAATGGAGAAGGCGTTATGTTGAAATGTGTGGACCAAGATCAAGCACAAGAACTCTTAAATGAAATGCATAGTGGAGTTTGTGGAGGGAATGATATGGCCAAAACAACTGCACACAAAGTAATGAGGGCTGGGTTTTGGTGGCCTACCATTTTTAAGGATGCACACCAATTGGTGAAGATATGTGATGCTTGTCAACATTTCTCTGGTAAGTTGAAATTCTCTGGTAACTTACCTCTAAAACTAGTTGTAGTGCAATCTCCATTCTAGTAATGGGGTATTGATTTTGTAGGAGAGATAGCATGTAAATCAAGTGGAGGCCATTCACGGATATTGGTGGCCACTGATTACTTTACCAAATGGGTGGAAGCAATTCCAATGAAGAAAGCAACTAGTAAGGTGGTAATTGATTTCTTAATGAGTAATATGGTGACTAGATTTGGATGTCCAGAGAAGATTGTGTCAGAAAATGCAATATGTTTCAGGTTTGAAGAATATATGGAGTTATGTGAGAAGCATGGAATCTAAGTCTCTTACTCATCACCTTACCACCCACAAGGAAGAAAACAAGCATAATCAAGCAAAAAAAGATTGATGAAGATCATTAAGAGAATCCTAGATCAAAATAAGTAGGCATGGGATTCTAAATTAAGATTAGCAGACTGGGCAGACAGGGTGACTGTGAAGAAGGCAATAGGTTGTGCCCCATTCGACTTAGTTTATGGGATAAATGAAAGGATGCCCAAGAATAACCTGATGAAGATGTATAAGTTTGTCCAGATGTATGACAATGAAATGTAGTTGAGAGTGGAAGCTCTCATAGAATTGGATGAGACCAGGAGGGAAGCTCAAACAAAAAATGCCAAATTGCAGTTACAAGTAAAAAAATTGTATAAGAAAAAGACAACTGCAAGGAGTATCCAAGATGGAGATATGGTCTTGATGTGGAATGCTAGGTTGGAAGATAAAGGAAAACATGGTAAATTTGATGCAATCTGGTTGGGTCCATTCTTGATAAATATTAAGTGGGGGGAAGATTCATATTTCCTCCAAGAAATGACAGGTAATATTCTTGAATTGCCAGTTCAAGGAAAATTCTTGAAGTTATACTTCAGTTGAAGTATTATTTTCCATGAGCAGTAGCTTAGGTTTGTATATATGTTAGTTGTAGGTTTCCTTCTTGTTGGATTGTTTTGTCCGAACAATCCTTTTTGGTTGTCTCTGCAACTAGTCTTCTCTACCTGAGATTCTGTTATTCTCGCTTCATTCCAATGGAATGAACATCCCCAACTGGAGCCACTAATGGATCTTGAAATTTTGTTCTTTGAGTTCCATTATTATCTTTCCTTTGTACTGGTTTGTCATACTATTTGGAAGAAACCTAAGGTTGGGGGTTTTATTTTTTGTCTTCATAAAAATCCTAATGTTCTACCTAATACCTTGGGTAGGATCTATTCGGCCGTTACCTTTTTGAAGAGGGTTTTAAAATGAATTATGTCTCATTGATTCATCTAGGCTGGGCCCCTTCCTATAAACAGCGTTAAATATTTTTTCCTAACTTTATTATCTCCTAAGTTTAGGTTGGCATGTGCCCAATGTTTTGAGAACAAAATTAAGCCATCGTTTGTCATTGGCCTAGGCGATGTCCGCTTGACCCTTTAATAATTGTTTTATATTTTGCAGGGAATGTTTTTTAGTGACCGTCGATCATCCAATAGTTGATCCTGACCATTCCCTGTGATCCTGTGATGGCATCACCACTGAGTTTCAATTGATTGCAATATCATGAGTGAGCGCCATGTGTCTTAGCTATCAACACTGAAAAGATTAACGAAGTGCTTTAATTTTTCTGTCGGGCTTTAATACGTGATATAGTGGGTTACTAAAACAGCTACGAGATGCACATACTCGAGATCAACGGTGATGTTATGATATTGATGTAAAGTTGCTTGGCGGTTATGTTTAGTGCTAGTGACTATTTTGAATGAACACGATTGCCAATGGTGGAGATCAACGGTTGCCCGCCATCGAGTGATCAAAATATGCACGGTGTTTACTGATCATGACATCATGGTTGAGCGCCATGTGTACTTCCTTGGTGATGCAAAATGTGGTGGGCCCTTGGTGCTTAGATGGAGGTTGCGTTAGCTTTTTTGAGGTCAGCCATTCGATGATCTGACAAAAAAAAAAAGATCAACGGTTGGAATTTGAATTCACATCAAATATGATTGGAGTCGTTGGCGCGGTATGTGAGTGAGATTTAATAGTGGATGAGACATTTATTGGCTCAATTCGATCGACATAAAGTATTTTCTTTCATTCTATTTTACCACAAAGCATTCAAGCACCTTGGCGGAGTAGTTTCAGAGCTAGAGACAAAGTTTCGAGTAATGAAAGCAAGAGTTTGGTCTTCTACAAGGCGCAAAATCCGTGAGTTGTTTTATGTACTACTTGGTTAATTTGACTGTGATTTCATGATGAAATTGTGGTGTGCTTGTCAGAGGTCTTGTTAATTTTTGTAGTAGGGTCACTGGTTTGTTTAATTGGGGGAAATTGCAAGGTTTTTCTATAATTTTATTTTCTGGGTAGCCCTAGTTTGTTCAAGAATTTAAATTATTTAAAGAAGCCCTAGTTCATTTGAGATGGAACCACCAAAGAAGCATTCCGACCATATTGGTTATTTAGAGAGGAATTTGTATGATGATTTTCTAGACCAAATCCCAATATAAACAAGTGACAAGAATAGGGGTTTAGTTTTGATGAATGGCAGAACCCTAGGCGAAGGACTAGTGTGCAAGAGTTATAACATTGCAAATGCTAGGGTTCCTATGATTGGTTTGGAAATGTTTAGGTTGTGGTATGGAAAAGGAAACTTACCTCACCCCTTTTCTAATGGATGGAGATACGACATGGGGAAGCTAGTAGTGCCAAATGTGTTCCCTGATGTGGACCTACTCAGAGTGGTGGCAACACGATACAACCCTATTATAAGAGTAATAAGGGATAATGATGGTGGGATTTTGCTGAGTATAAGCACAAATGAAATTCAACAGGTGTTTGATTTGAGTGAATCTAGCTCATTTTTGGTTCCAGTTGATCTTGAGGAGATGAAGCAGGAGAATGCAAGATCAAAGCCTCTTTTCAGATTGAAACTGCTTCCTCCTCATCTAGCTAGGGCAGGCAGTTCAACAATTCATATAAGCCCAAGTGACCAGAAGCCTTTCAGGCTGAATTGCTTTGGCAATCAATTTTTGGCTACATTTCATTCACTATGCCACATTTTGGGATTCAGCCCTAATACTGTAATGCCAGTTGCATACATGTTCATGGGGACCAAAATTCAGCATCCTAATTTCTTTGTGGTGTATGAATTTGTATCTTTTCTGGTAGAATAGATACATGAGGGATTGTTGAAGTTGTAGGTGGGGGATATTGGCACTCCTTTCTTTTGGTATTCCCTATTAATGCACATGTTATTGTATAAGAATGTCGACTTCTTCTCAGAGAAGATGCAGTTAAGGCAAGATGTAAATGGAGAAAGATTACCAGTACAAATTTGGAGTGATGATTTATCATACAATAGAGGAGGTACCAGTTTTGTACAATTTGACAATTGCTTTGCCTCCAGACTTAGGGCTTGATTGGTAGTGAATGTCCCTAGAGTCCTTAAAGACCTACATGACTTCCTTAGACCAAGGGTGAGGAAGCCTGATCTGAAAATTTGCCACAATTGGGGTAACATCATCTTGTACACTGTAAGTATTGTTCTAAGAGTATTTGGTTTCCAGGGAGGCCCACATATCCTCCCATTTAATGTACCATGAAGAATGGGGTTTCCCGATGTCATGTGGCAAATAGGTTGTATTCATGAGGATATCCTGACAGGGAGGGGAAAGGGAACTTTGTTCCTTGTCTACACTGTTATATCTGATTTTTTTTTATCCAAGGGAGGATGGGCCCAATTTGGAAGATATTTTGATGAATTTCATTTGAGGAGTGACCTCAGGAGGCAGCATGACCCTGAGTATTTCTTTGCCTACTTTAGGCAATGAATTAAAGGTGGCAGGTTTGTACACGAGTTCAATTTTCCTGAGGACATAATCAGGAATGAATTTGATTTGAATAAACAAGAATTGAATAAGGAAAAGTGGATTACATATGAGAAGTTGTTGGTTATGGTGCATAAAATGGATCCGAAGTATGATCCATTAATGGAGTTCACTCCATTCCACAAGAAAATTGACTTCTTGATGGATAAATTCAAAGAGATCATGGGCACCTTGATGACCAAGAAGGTGAATTTGGAATTAGATTTTGGTATACAAAGACCAGAGGTGAGACCTGTGGAAACAAGGCCAACTTATCAACCCTCAGTGAATCGAACCTCATTACAAGAGAAAGAGGAATGACAGTAGTGATGAGGAGGAGAGGGATAAGAAAGGAAAACAAATAATGAAGACATCATCACAACCAGGTCCAAAGATCAGAACTCCTGGAGGGATAAAAATTATTGATTTGGATTCACCACCGGAGAGTGATCCTACATTATTACCATCAGAGCCAAGCCCTAAGAGGCAGAGAGTTGAGGAAGCACAAGAGACTCTGACAGATGAGATAATTGTTATAGATCAAGACATGCAAGTTGGTATTCCTTCCCCTCCTAGATCAACACAGTTGGTGTTATCTGATATGGATGTGAAAGGACAATGTGTACAAGATGCCAGAATGGAGGCCTGTAGGGCATTCTTGGATGATGATGCATTTGTGAAGACTCTAGTATTCTTGCAACTAGTGTGGAGGATGAAGTTAGAAGAATACCAATATAAATGCAAGAAGAGGAGAGAATCAAGGCTTGATAGGTCTGATTAGGAGAATGATGATTAGGTGAAGGCCGAACTGATGGAAGAATTCAAAAGAATCACTCCTGAGGAAGGAAGAAAACTAGTGACTCAGGTTGGTGTCCTAATTTTTCCTGAATGGGACATAGCTGATGTAGTAGCATTTAATGCTATTTTACAGTCCAAGCATCCCATACAGAACAGCGAGGAAGAGGTTAAGGCAACTCTGTAGGACTCTGCCTTTAGTGAGGAATATAAAACTTTGGCAATTCGAGCATTGGCACCCTAGGGAAGAAAGCCAAATGTGACGGATATTAGCCCAAACCTAAGGGGAGGGTTAATAATCAAGAGAGCTTCTTAAACTTCAACTACATAAGCTACAAGATTGACTATAAATGTGGCCAAATTGGCCCAGAAGATAGCTGAAAGAGAAGAAGCTAAAAAGAAGAGTTTGATGGAGAAATATAACATCATAATTGGAGAGTATAGTAGGATGCAACAAAGGAATATTGAGCTGCAATATGAGGTAGATAGGTTGAAATATAGGCAAGTGGGAGAATCCTCCAGTGCTCCAGGTATCATGGCATTACCTTCTACATCAGGATCAATACCCCTTACTTCTCCAATTATTTCTACTCTAGAATCCCCCATCCAGATGCCTACTCTCAGTCCTACATTAGGGACTGTTGAAGAAGAGGTTGAATACTCTGTGGATCCCACTAAGAAGCAGATGCTAAATAAGATCATAGAGTTATAGGCTGCTTTAAAACCAAGTGAGGAGGGAGTAGTTTCCAAACATAATGAGGTTGTTGATATAGTTTTGAGGCACCCGAATGAGAAGGTTGATGGTAGATTACCATCAGTATATTTTTTATAATCTTTATTCTTGGATGAAATAAGAAATATTAATAGGAATCGGGAAATATTTTTGCCCTTTGCTGAGAAGTAGATCCCTAGGGCCAATGATCTAGATATTATGTATAAAGCCTATAGATTTGATGTAGATAATAGGCCCCAATCATTGAGGCCTACTTAATTTTTTGTGAAATCACTTAAGGGTTTTTAGGCCTTGCCAAATGATTTGAGTAAGAGGATTAAGGAACCGGTAAAGAGTTTTGATGATTGGAGTGATACATTTTTTCCAGCTATAATTGATGCACAAGGAAATATTAAATCACTACAACAGTGGAAGTATAGAGCAGATGAAGTCATCAACGCACAAATCAAGTTGATTTGTGATGATTCAGACTATGATTTGTTTGTGAGTAGCATGGTTAAGATAATTAACACCAACACATTTTTGGAGTCTTTTGAAAGAGAGGCCAATCAGGTAGTAGTAAATTACACACCTTAAAATACCAAGGTGAATGAGGTGGTAAATTTTGATTGGTCAACAGATGAAGAATATTAGAGATGGGTGGACAAATATTTAACTGAGGAGGAGTAGGATAGTGTTGACTCTTGAAGGTTAACAATTCAGCTATTATAGTTATAATAGATTTTGGTTATGTCTTGTTGGCAGTTTTGGCATAGGTTTCTTGAAGTGTGGCTAATGCAACAACTATTTTTCCAATGGATGGGATAAACAAGAAGATTCTCTAGGGACTCAGCTATTGTAAAAAAAAATTGAAATATCACAAGGCGGTCCAAGTGATTAGTGACAGGTGTATTTCTAGCCCAATGCTTGTTTGCTCCTTCATTATCTATAAGAAGGATTTCAAGGCCAAAAATATGGGTTAGCAAGTTAGATATTTTTATGTTGAGTCTAAGCATAGTTGCAGAGAAAGTTGTAAAGCCTGTTGGTTTAGTGTAAATGCAATTTAGGATTTTGTGTCATTTTGTAGTAGGGTTTTGAATTTATGAGGGTTTGATGTTTCATGACAGTACTAGCATCTGAATTAGAATGATTCATTTTGAGCTCATGTCTCTCCCTTGTATAAGCATATCATAATCTTGAATAATATAATCAAGGGTTATTGCGTTGATCTCACTGTTGTGGTGTGTATGATTCTCATTTTGGCTTTAATTCAAATAATTAATTAAAATGCTTGAATGGAGTTATAGGTGGATATGTTTATGAAGGGTTTTGATAAGAGGTATTGGGTTAGGATATAAATGGATGGTATTGTAAGGCAATATTGTCAGAGATCTTATATGCTATGTGTTTGAATCTGTCACGGATCCTTAAATGCTTGTGAATTCGACTACCCAATGGTATATGGCACTAGTCTAAATCATATTTTTTGTGAGGTTCTATATTTTCTTGTCTTTATTTAGAGCTTGCTAGAAATTGCAAATCAATGAATATCTTAAGTTGTGAAGTATTTTTGTAATCATCTCATGCTCCAAGTAGTTGATACTATTGATGAAAAGCCAATTCTATTTAGTATTATCCTATTTTGTTGAGCTATTAAATGAGATTATCTATTATTGTTAATGATTTTTTATAAGTTTGGTGCAGAGATTGTAAAAACATTAAGGGGATCACCCTCCCAGGTCTTGCAAAGCCTGAAGTGTAGGAGGTTTTTGTTAAAATCCTTGTCAGTTGGTCCAGGTCCTTCGAGTTGCCCTTGATTAGAATCTACAATTCTATATGTAGAATAGAAGATCAACCTAGTTACGATAAAAACAACCAACACCTTCCAAGAGTTGGAAAATTGCACAGAAAAATAGGGTCGTGACCCGCAAGACTCTCCATTAGGGGAGCCAAGCGTCTTTTCACACATATATGCCACACCGGTGGTTTTTTGTGGAATTCACCGCAATTGTCAGGTTCCGTCCACACACAATCACCACCCATAATTCCTCTCTATACAAGAAAAAACCAGATAACCTGTAAAAGCAAAAGGTTAGAAAAATTGGTTAGGTGAAGGGTTTCCTACACATAATGGATATTTAGCCAAATAGAGCAGCATTGGTTAATCAAGGAAATGTGCAAGACACACGCTTGAAGAGGTAAATATTTTAACACAATCTTGGTGGTATCATAAATGGGAATCTTCAAGCGATTGCGGCTAGGAAGCAGGACATGATGGAAAAGAAAGATTTATCAGCCACATTGTCTTTACACAAAAAGCTAGGCAGGATGGTCGCAGGGCCACATTTAGTAATATCAAGGAACTTGGGTTTGAGATGCGAAGATAAAATAGCAGAGAGGGAAAAGAAAAAAAGGAGATTTCCCTCATAATGAGCAGTCGCATCATTGTTTAAATCAATGAACTTAATAAAAGTATTATAGTTTAGCGCAATCCCTAGAAGGAGATAACCTAAGGTACGACCCTGCCAAGTCTTAATCATGAAGTACCCGTCATACTTCCATTTAATGCCATCTTTATCAAACATGAGATTAGCCTCAAAATTCAAATCCTGCCACTTGTAGGCCACCTTAGCTTTCATACCCATCCAGCTAGCCCAAAGTACAAGCATTTGGACTCCCCATAAGACCCTCAAAATCACATGTTTGGTTATCATCATATTAAGTAAGGGCTTTGTTCTTTCACAACTAGGCCATGAATTCTTGGTGGTAAGCTCCCCAAATTGTGCCAAAACTTAGAGAAATTCAAAAGAGTGCCAAAGTTGGCTAAGGCATCAACCACTTGATTTCCCTCCCGATAAATGTGGGTAATATTCCTTAATCTTAACTTAGACATAAAGAGCCCTTTGTCCAATAGAATATCCTTCGTACTCTATCAAAGTAATCTGCCAAAGTTAACAACATCGATAATGGATTTAGAGTCACCTTCAATGTGAAGGTTCTCTATCCTCAAAGAAACAACAATTTGTAGGCCCTTGAGCAACGCACGTTCTTCTGCAATCATAGAAGACTGGAAACCAATTCCCCCAACATAACTAGCCACAAAATTTCCTCTGGAATCTCTTATCACACCTCCTATACTAGCTTTGCCCGGGTTGCCTTTAGTAGCCCCATCAAAGTTGAGTTTAAACCAACCTCTATCCGGAGGCTCCCAGATAGTGTTACTTCTAGCCAGGGATCTCAAGCTGTCAAAGGAGCTTGCATCCAAATTTTGATGCCAATCCTTGGCCATTTTAATTTTACTCTCAATTGGTCCCTTATCTAGAGTTTTCCCATTGAAGAGGAAGATGTTTTCTTCTATAAGTTGAGCACCTATACCGAATACCTCCTTAGGAAACCTCTCAATATTCCTGAAGATCCTATAGTTTCTCTCTTTCCACAAGCACCAACAAATAATGGGAGGAACCTAGTTCCAAATTTCTCCAAGCAAGGGGTGAATGTACAAACCAAACGAGCTCAAAATAAAGGATTTAATATCCTTGCACATGGTCTATTGAATTCCCAATCTTTCAATAGCCATGCCCCATGCTTCATCAAAAAATAGGCAATGTAACAACAAATGGTCAATAGATTCATCATTGCATTTGCATCAGAAACATCTGTTTGGGATTTGAAATCCCCTTTTCCTCAAATTGTCCTGGGTAAGAATCTTGTTGTGACAGGTGTTCCACCAAAATAAGTTGACTTTTAGGATCATATGTTGGTTCCAAACCCTCTTCCAAAGGTCAATGACAACACCCTGGTCCGTGAACAGATTGTAAGCCGATTTGACTGATAGATCACCCTACTTATCATAAGTCCAGAAGAATTCATCCCCCAAGAAGGATGAGGGAAGTCTAGTAAGAGAAAGTAAATCCTGCAAAAAATTAGCAAGGTGGCATAGATCAAGGGATAAAGGGTAGAAAAGAGCTAGATCATTCCACTTCCTAGCCCCAGGAGGCCCAAGAACATAGTCCTTGATGTGGAAACCAAAGAACCTTTGACCCAGCCTCTTGAGATTCCTAAATTCAAAATTTTCAAGAGGGGTGTCAAGTAACTAGGGATCTTCACAGAATTTGATCTTATTACCATGACCAATCTTCCATTTTATCCCACTCCTGAGGAGACCCTGTAGGATGAAAATTCTCCTCTAGGCCAAATAACCCTAAGGATGAACCTCAGATAGGTAGCTAACCAAAGTCTCTTTTGAAGATATTTAGCATTCATGATTTTACACCAATCCTTTGTGTTCCTTAGATGGTCCCAACCCACCTTGGCCATGAAGGAATTTTTAGTGTAGGAGACAATCCTGATCCCAAGACCACCACAATGTTTAGGCTGATAGAATTTTTCCCATTTTACTAGAGCAAATTTCTTCTTGTCCTCAGTCCCAGACCAAAGGAAGTTTCTTTGAATTTTTTCAAATTTCTCAGCTATATAACTGTGGATCTTGAATATAGAAAGAAAGTAAATTGGTATACCTTGAAGAGCAGAAAAAAGGAGTTTAATTTTACTGTCACGGATAAGGATGGAGCCTTTCCATCCAGTCAACTTCTTTTGGATTCTTTCAAGAACCAAGTTCCAAAAGTCAGGAGTGACCTCCTTGACAGTGAGGGGGTGACCAAGGTAAACTGAAGGAAGATCACCGCTCATACAACCTAGAACAACATTCACCCTAGCTTGTAGGTTAGGAGTGTTGTTGAAGAAGTAAATCATACTTTTTTTGTAGTTAATGCATTGACCAGAGTAAGCAACATAGTTGTTAAGATAATTTTTCCATTTCTTGGCTTCAATCATAGAGGCTTTCCAAAATAGTAAAGTATCATCCAAAAATTGTTGTATCACAATCAGATCTAAGGAAGAGGCATCTTTGATTCCCTTTATAGAACCATCTAACAACAGACTAGTTAAGTTCCTGCTCAACACTCCCACAATCATGATTAATAAATAGAGTGAGAGGGGATCACCCTGTCTGATACCTCTACCAACAGAGAAAAACCCAAAGGGTGGCCCATTAACCAAAAAAAAGTACTTGACCATTGTAACACATTCCATTATGAGTTTTACCATATTGATCAAAACAAAACTTGATTAAGACTTTAGGGATGAAGTCCCATATAACCTTATCATAGGCTTTTGATATATCTAATTTAAGGGTCATCCCCATAAAGTTGCATTTGTCCATAGAGTGGAATAGTTCATGGGTGGTTAAGGTTACATCAAGGATGTGACAACCAGGCAAAAACCCTTTTTGAGTGGGACTGATGAGTTTTTCAAGGAGAGGTTTGATTCGATTCACCAAAATTTTGGAGAGGATTTTGTAAAGGGTATTGCAGAGGCTAATGGGATGAAAATCAGTCATGGATTGAGGATCAACAACCTTAGGGATTAATAAGAACAATGGATTTCAAAATGCTCTCTGCAACAACTCTCTGCAACGGCTCCTCTGCCTCTGGTTCTGTTGGGTCCTTCGGCTCCTCCTCTGGCTCGGGGGGCTCTTGCGGACCCTCCTCTGGTCCCATTTGCTATGGGCACTACTCCTCTCCCTATCCCGTGCATGCATTGGAGGCACTCTGTGGGGTCCGCTCCTTTGGTTCCTTCCATTCCACTGCCTACTCTATCTCAGCCCTTGGTTCCTGGTAGTGATGTTGCCTCTGGTGAGTGTGGATTTCCTGTCGGTGGTGTGCCTCCTACCCAGTTTGTGAGCAGGTCTGGTGATGTGTGCTGGTCATCCAATGGTTTGGGTGATTCAGTTGTGGCTGGGAATCCTGGGCCTATTGCTGGGGGTGCTTCGCATGTGGCCAAATCCTTCTCCGATGCAACACATTTCGGTCCTCATCCCTTTGGCCGGTCTCTTCCCTATGCCTGAGAATCCCCTATGGTTGTCTACAGTCCGGAGATCATGGAAAATGAGGACTTTTATTCAAAAATTGGTGTGGTTTGTAGGTTCAATGGTTTGTGGCCCTCCCTCCCCAATCTCCATGATTGGGTCTCGGGCTCTTGGAAGCCTTTGGTCGCTGGGGAGATCGAGCTTTACCCCTGTGCTAGAGGGTTCTTCATTGCTACATTTGCCTCCCCTTTTGAGCGAAATAGCATCCTAGACAGGGGGTGGATGTGGGGTATCCATTCTCTATCCATCAAGCCCTGGACTAGATCCTTCAATCCCCTTATGGAGCATTGAACACCAGACCTATTTGGGTTTGTTTGCCAAATCTTCCTCTTCAGTTCTGGGAGGCATCATGTTTCAAGGCCATTAGCAATTCCATAGGTCGCTTCCTTATGGTGGATTCCACAACCAGGGAATTTGGGCACATGACGGTCACTCGGTTGTTAGTTGATCTGGACACCTCCAAACCTCTTCCTACTGATGTTGTTTTGCTGGTGGAGGACAGACCGTGGAAGCAACTCTTGGACTATGAGGGTCTCCCCTTTCGGTGTAGGAGGTGCTTTTCAGTGGGACATTTGGCCTTTGCCTGTCCTCATGCTTGCCGCAAGGGTGCTGTGACTTGGTGGAAGGACACCCTCCTAGATCATCTCACAGTTGGTTCTTCTTCGGATACTGAGGAGGTCATTCCTCTGTCTGCTGCTCCTATCCCAGACCTTTCTTCTTTGCAGCCACCTGGGTCTTCTTCAGAGGTTTCTCCTGAGGAGGTCTTCCATCTTTTTGTTGCTCCTCTCCTGAACCTCTTTGCTATGGGTCTTCCTTTGGTCCGTTCTGCTGACACTGTTGTGCCAGAGTCCCCTGTTGTCGTTGCGTTATCAGACCCTAAATGCCCTTTGTTGGGAAATACTACTATTCCGTTGGTTGTTTCTTCCTCTACTTCCTCACTGTCGACTCCCTCGCTGTTTGGTGGTCTTGTGGTGGCTGTGACGGAGTCACTCCTCTCTCCATTCTCTTCACTTCCTGCTTATGAGGCTCCTTTGTTGGTCATTCTCTGGAAGAAGAAACCTGTGTCAGCTCAACGGACTTAGGCTCGTGGAGCTAGCTTGGACCCCTTTGTGTCTAGGGCTGCTTAATTTCTTTGGTTTTTGCAGTTGTCAGACAACTGTTTCTGGTTTTTCTATAGTTCAAAGTCTTTTTTGAACTATGTTTTTTCTTTTTGGCCCCTAGGGCCCCTTGTGAAGGTATGACACCCTGAAAATGTTGCTTAACTTTTCAAAAACAACATTGGGGATTAAAGCAATGAAAGTGTGGTTCATTTGTTTAAGAATCTTACCAGATTTGAAGAAATCATAGGCAACCAAGACAAGGTCCTCACCAACAATCTCCCAAAAGATCTGAAAGAAGGCAGGAGGAAAACCATCAGGACCAGGAGCTTTGAAAGCCCCCATACTAAAAGTAGCCAACCGGACCTCCTTCAGAGTGACAACATTGAGAATCCCAAGATTATCATTCTAGGAGATGATGGTTAGGAGATGGTTTAACAATAGATTATCCAGAGCCAGATTAGGTGCCTCAGTAGGAGCCGAGTAGGCCTCTTGAAAGTAATCAGCAGCCAGAAGGCTGATCTAGGTGGTCATAGAGATCATCTCCCCCGTGCATTAATCAATTTAGAGATTTGATTCATTTTCTTATGTTTAATAATCAAAATGTAAAAAGAGGTATTCCTGTCACCCTCTTTCAACCATTGGACCCTGGATTCATGTTTCCAGAAAATTTCCTATTTCCTTAGAATTTGCTCCCGCTCCTTCCAACTCTCTTTTTCCTAGTTGTAAGTGATCAGACTGACATCCCCTTCCTCCATTTTCTTTTTTATAGTTTTCAACTTTTCCCCTATAACTCTTTTCTTTTGGAAAACATCTCCAAAGAAATGCTTGTTCTAGCCTTTCAGCATACATTTAATATGTTTAAGTTTGAAGAAGATCCCAAATATAAGAGAGCCATGAATAGGGATGTTCCACCATTCAACAATTTTGTTCTTAAAGTTAGGATGGGAATTCTACATTATTTCAAATAGGAAAGGGAAAGGTCCCACAACAGATAGGTCATTTGAGGTTAGCAAAAGAGGATTATGGTCTGACACCATTTTGGGAAGAGCCCTGAGATTAGCACTGAGCAGGCCAGTCTAGTTACCAGAACAGAGGAAATGATCTAGTCTAACTTGTATTAAATCTTCTCCAAAACACCTATTGGACCAAGTAAAGGCTTGGCTGGAAAGGTCAATGTCAATTAGGCCAGTTAAACTCAAGAAGTTGGCTAGATCAGACATGTTGTTAGAGTAATCAACCAGACCACCACTTTTCTCTGAAGGGTATAAAGGAGAGTTGAAATCGCCAACCACCATCCAATGAGAGCCAAAATTGTTTCTAACCCAATCAAAAAGAATATGCCATAAGGCATTCCTAGCATTCCTCTGGTTAGGAGCATAGACATTGATCAAAGACCAAGTTCCACACAGGCAGGAGAAGGAAAATCCCACACTATTCTTACAATAAAAAAGTTCAGAACCATTAAACCTTGAGGGGTTCCAAAGCACAAGGCCACCCGACACTCCATCAACATCACTATAGGAGTAAGAGGTTCTCGGACAAATAAACTTTAGTATGTTGATGGTGAGAATTTGTGGAATAAAGGGTATGTTGAAAAACCTATCTACTTTATACTCTGAAAGTTTCAGAGGTGCGCATGAAGATTTGAGCAAGTTATAATTTTTTGTGTTGCCAACAAATAAGATCTACTAGGTGAACTATTTAGGTAAAACTCCATATTCACACCAACATTTACATCATGTTGATCAATGGAAACCTTTAATCTATGGGTATAGGGAAAAAAGTGACCCCAAAATATACTAGAAATAGTCATACAAAATGACATGAATATTGGGGATTTACACTTTCTAGACACTATTATACATAAAGGAATGACTAACACACTACTTTCACCTTTGAATCTATGAAAACCTACATAAATAATGATATTCAAGTGCTAGTATTTCTTTAGTTGCAAGGCCATATTAACTCATTAATGATGCTCAATGCTATTTTATCCCCCATTGCTAGAAAATCATGTACAAATTTGTGCTCAAATGATGAATAGTGTTCTTTGGGTAGAAAAAACCTTTTCTAGAAATTACTATATCACATCCAATCATAAAATGGCCTTCTATATGTGTAGGGAGGTAGGGAGATAAAATGAAAAATTATAGGAGTTTTGAATTGATTAGGATCAAATTTCAGAGATGAATCATACTTGGTACCACTTGAAAAGTAAGTCCACATCTCAAACTTTGACAAGAAATACAAAGGAAGTTATTAGCCAGAAAGTAGGATAGTGAAGACATTGATTGACAAAACATATTGTATCTTGATTCAAAACACTTGTGGAGCATAATATTATAAAGTATCATCTAGACTAGGGGTATCATAGATGGGTCATGTACCATCCAATAAATATATGCATAAAAGAAGATAATGTAAGAGAGAGAGATATATAGAGAAATATGCAAGCAATAGATGTATAAGAAGGATTATATGTATAAATATATGAAGGAATAGATTTATAGAGATTAGATATAGACTAATAAATAGAGTATATAGATAATTATAAGGATAATGTATAGCAATGCACTATTTTCAATTAGATTAATACAATGGATACTAGAATTCTGTCTATTTAATGTTATATATTATTCTATGAATATATATATATATATATATAAGTAGTTAACCATATGTCTAATTATATTAGTGTTCACCTTTATTGTTAGGTTTTGAAGGCAGATATCTAAAAGCTAAATGCAGATTTTATCAAATAAACCAGGAAATAAAAACACAGAGAATTTAACGTGAAGAGTGTACAATATACAATGATCAGTCGCCACATACCAACAATCTCCCACTTGGAGACTGATCAGGCTCCACACCAAACAATCTCCCACTTGGAGACTGATCAGGCTCCACATTGAACAATCTCCCACTTGGAGACTAAACCTGGACGACACCACTGCACTTACAACTCCCACTGGAAATAAGCACCTTGGACCCTGCTACTTTGTTATACGTTAATTCAACCTTGAAGGCCAACCAAAGCTAAAGAGGAGATCAGCTTCTCCCTTATCACTACCTTAGTAAACATATCCACTGGATTTACATCTGTATGTATCTTTTCTAGCTTTACCTGTCCATCCTCCAATACTGACCGAATGAAATGATACCTCAACTGTATGTGTTTGGTTTTAAAGTGCAAGGCATAATTCTTTGCAAGATGTATATCACTCTGGCTGTCTGTGAACAAGTAATTTTCAGCCTGTTGTTTTCCCAACTCTTCCATGAAAATTTGCATCCATATCATCTTCTTTGCTACCTCTGTGGCAACCACATACTCTGCCTCTTTGGTGGATAAAGGAACCACCTTTTGCAATCGAGAAATCCGACTTACTGATGTCCCACCAACGGTAAATACATAACCCGTGGTACTCCGCCTGGTATTGATATCTCCTACCAAATCTAAGTCAACATAGCCCGTTAAATCTGTATTAGAGCCCTCAAAACATAAATATTTATTCGATGTACCTCTCAAATACCTAAGAATCCATTTCACTGCATTCCAATGCTCAATTCCTGGATTACTCATATACCTGCTAACAACTCCTACAACATGTGCAATATCTAGTCTCGTGCATACCATGGCATACATTAAACTACCTACAACTGAAGCATATGGTACGTTGGACATTTTTCTTCCTCCTCTTGTGTCTTTGGACACATATCCTTAGTCAATTTTACATGACTGGGCAAAGGTGTACTGACAGCTTTTGCATTCTCCATATGAAATCTCTGCAACACCTTTTTAACATAATCAGCCTGAGATAAAAACAATTTCCTATTTTTCCTATCTCTTGTAATCTTCATACCAAGGATTTGTTTTGCTGCACCCAAATCCTTCATAGAAAATGAATTTGCTAACTATTGTTTTAACTCCTTTATGTGATCCATGTTAGACCCCGCTACAAGCATATCATTAACATATAAACATAAAATAATGTAGCTATCTTCACCTAACATCTTAAAATAAAAACAATGGTCTAAATTACACCTATTGTAGCCTTGCTCAGCCATAAAACTATCAAATTTAAGATACCATTGTCGAGGTGCTTACTTCAAGCCATATAAGATTTTCTTCAATCTGCACACTAGTTTCTCCTTACCTTTGACCTCAAATCCTTGTGGTTGTTCCATATATATTTCCTCTTCCAAATCACCATGGAGAAAGGCAGTTTTAACATCAAGCTGTTCTAAATGCAAATCTTCAACAACCACAATACTTAACACAGTACGAATAGAGGTCATTTTAACAACTGGAGAAAATATTTCATCAAAATCAATACCCTGTTTTTGTGCAAATCCCTTTACACTAATCTGGATTTAAATCTTTTCTTACCTCCATCCTCCTCTTTCATCCTATAAACCCATTTGTTTGCTAAAGCCTTTTTACCTACAGGCAACTTGCATAATTCCCAAGTCTGATTTTTTAGCAAGGAGTCCATTTCTTCTTCCATTCCATGCTCCCACTGAACCTTGGTATCCACCTGCATAGCTTCATGATAACATTCTAGTTCACCAGCATCGGTTAATAAAATAGAGTACAAAGAGGGAGAAAATCTTTTTGGAGGTCTACTTAACCTTGAAGATTGTCTAACATTCACTGGAGTTTGTGGTATTTCTTGTTGTTGTTGTTGTGAAGCATGAGGAACCACTGGAACATTGTTGTTTGTAATATCATCTAGCACTGCATAATCTTGTTCTGTCTTCTCATGCTACTGCAATAGATCTTTGTACAATACTTTCTCATTGAATATGACATCCCTGCTTCTCACAATTTTCTTATTTTCAAAATCCCAAAGCCTATAACCAAATTCATCAATGCCATATCTAATAAATATACATTTCCTTGATTTTGCATCAAGCTTGGTTCTATTTTCATAATCTACATGTGCAAATGCTTCACAACCAAAGGTTTTCAGAAAAGAATAACTCACCTTCTTACCTATCCATGCTTCCTCTGGAATACCACAACCCAAAGGATTAGATGGACCTCTATTAATTAAATAAATAATAGTGTTTACAGCCTTTTCCCACATATTTAAAGGCAGCCCAACATGCAATCTCATAGTTCGTGCAGGCTCCATTATTGTTCTATTCATGTGCTCAGCCACTCCATTTTCCTATGGAGTCCTTGGAACCATTTTCTGCCTATGAATACCATTAAAGGAACAATAATCTTCAAACTCTTTACTACAATACTCACCACCATTATCAGATCTGAGACATTTCAGCTTTTTACCTATCTCATTCTCAACCAAGCTTCTCCATTTTTTAAAAGTTTAAAATACATCAGATTTCTGCCTAATGAAATAAATCCATACCTTCCTAGTTGCATCATCAATGAATGTGACATAATACTGATAGCCACCAAGAGAAGATACCTGAGCTAGTCCCCATACATTTGTATGCACAAGCTCCAATTTCTCATCTTTCTTTTGTTTCCCATCCTTGAGAAAAGTAACTCTCTTTTGTTTGCCACACACACAACTTTCACAGAAATCCATATTAACACATTTTAGACCTGGTAAAACATTCTTTGAATGAATTACTTTCATACCTTTTACACTCATGTGCCAAAGTCTGTTATGCCATAGTGCTGATTCAGAATCCGCAACAAATATCTAATTTTCTTCCTGCTGAACTACAACAACTGTTCCTGAACATTGATTTTTATCTGTAATAGCTAAAGTAGAAGGAACAGTATGACCTGTACAAAGATATAAGGTGCCTACTTTCACACCTTTTGCTACCACTAAGGCACCTTTTGTAACCTTCCAATTTTTATCACTAAATGTAGCAACACAACCTTCATCATCTAGTTGCCCTACATAAATTAAATTTCTTTTTAACTTTGGAATGTGTCTTACCTCATGTAGTAGCCAATGATTCCCATTCTGCAACTTAATCTTGATTCTTCCCTTTCCAACAATCTGACAAGGTTCATTATCTCCCAAATAAACCAGCCCAAAATCCCCTTGGACATAATCAAGAAAATAATTTCTATGGGGCGTAGCATGAAATGAAGCCCCTGAATCTAACACCCAAGAATCATCAGCATTGTTAAGAGAAAGAATCAAAGAATCCTCATCAGATTTATTACTTACCACAGTTGCCTCTTTATTTCCTTCCTATTTGTCTCCTCCTTTATTTTTTCAAGACCAACAATCTTTCTTTAAATGACCTGGCTTACCATAGTACCAGCAATCCCTCTTCTCTCTAGATTGGGACCTTCTGTCCCTTGATTTTCCTCATGACTTCGCACAACTCCCAAAATTGTTTCATCTCTCGTTTGTTCTACCCCTAATTTTTGCATTCAAAACACTGCCTGATGTGGATGTTCCACCTAATCTTTTCCTACGAATTTCCTCACTCAAAATAACACCAACAACATCATCAAATTTCAATGTATTTGAACCAGAAATAGAATTGCTAACAACCATTACCAAGCTATTCCAGCTTTTAGGCAAAGAACACAGAATCAAAAGAGCCCTAACTTCTTCATCAAAGTTAACTTTTACAGAATTTAATTGACTGGTAACCGTATTAAACTCATTCAAATGATCAATAACTGATCCACCTTCTACCATTTATATATTAAATAAACGCTTCATAAGAAATACCCTATTCGAAGCAGAAGGCTTTTCTTATAACTTTGCTAGGGTTTCCATCAACTCTAGAGTTGTCTTTGCTGATGTAATATTGAATGCCACCGATTGTGCCAGACATAAATGAATACTGCCAAGTGCCTTTCTATCCAAAATATCCCAGTCCTCATCCAACAACTTCTCTAAAATTGACCTTAAGAGTGGGTACCATTAGATTATAATAAGGGAAGGAGATGAGTGGAAGACTGCCTTCAAGACTAATCAGGGTTTATATGAATGGCTAGTGATGCCATTTGGACTATCTAATGCCCCAAGCACATTCACGAGGCTAACGAATGAGGTCCTAAAGAATTTCATAGGAAAATTTGTGGTAGTGTACTTGGATGATATCCTTGTATCCAGTAGAAAAAAAGAGGAGAATTTGTGGTACTTGAACATGGTGCTGAAGAAGCTAAATGAGGAGAAGTTGATGATCAATCTCAAGAAGTGTGATTTAATGAAGAAGGAGCTTATCTACCTTGGATTTGTGATTACAGAAGGAAACTTGATGATGGACCCCACAAAGGTTGAAGCCATACTCAGTTGGACAACTCCTAAAGCATGGGCAGAGGTAATAATTTTTCATGGTTTGGCTAGCTTCTATAGGAATTTCATCAAAACAATTAGCCATATTTGTGCACCAATCATTGATACAATTAAAGGTGAGAAGAAAAGTAAGTTTCAACGGATTGAGGAGGTTGATGGAAGTTTTGAATACTTGAAAACTAGAGTGGCTAAGCAACCTATCCTCACACTCCTTGAATTTAACAAAGTTTTTACAATATAATGTGATGCAAGCGGTTATGCAATAGGTGTTGTTTTGAGCCAAGAAGGGAGGCCAATTGCATTTTTCAGTGAGAAAATCAATGAGGCCAAAAGGAAATATTCCACTTATGATCTTGAAATTTATTCTGTGGTTCAGTCTCTCAAGAAATGGAGACATTATCTCTTAGGCAAGGAATTTGTTGTGTTTACTGACAACCATGCCTTAAGCTATTTGAACACCTAAGACAAATTGAATCAAAGGCACATGAAGTGGATGGAATATTTGCAGACCTACACATTTTCAATCAATCATAAAAAGGGACAAACAAACAAATTTGTTGATGCTCTGAGTAGGAGAGCAATGTTGATTCAAGAAGTTAAACTATAAAGTGTTGGGATGGGTGCTTTAAAAGGTATGTACCAAGATGATGAGGACTTCAAAGATGTTTTTTTCTTGTTGTAATCAATCAAAAGGTGTCTTTCACAATGAACACTCTTATTTTGTTTTACAAGAAGGTTTATTGTTCAAAGGTGCTCAATTATGTGTCTCTAAATGCTCCATGAGAGAAAATTTGATCAGGGAAAAGCACAGTGGCAACATGGGTGGACATCTTGGTTATGACAAAACTTTGGAGCAGGTTAAAAGGTTTTATTTCTGGCCTAGAATGCATGTAGATGTTAAAAAAGTTTATGGAGAGTTGTGTGGTGTGTCAAAGAGCCAAAGGAACAAGCTCTAATGCAGGTCTTTACCAACCATTGCCCATTCCTAACTGACCATGGGAGTCAATCAACATGAATTCTTTTTTAGCTCTAGCCTAAGACACAAAAAGGGTATGATAACATTTATGTTGTTGTAGATAGGTTTAGCAAAATGGCTCAATTCATTACTTGTAGGAGCACAAATGATGCATCTCACAGAGTTGGTTTATTCTTTAACGAGATTGTAAGGATCCATGGTTTGCCTCTAACCATTGTTTCAGATAGGGATGCTAAGTTTATAGGCCATTTTTGGAGGACCTTGTGGAGAAAATTGTGCACAAATCTAACTTTCAGCTCTGCCTATCATCCACAAATGGATGGGAAGATTGAAGTAGTAAATTGGTCACTTGGAAATTTGCTAAGGTGTCTCACCAAGGAACATAATCAAGCATGGGTATCTAAAAAGAGCAAGATATCTGTGAGAAGCAATTTCTTCTGGGAGCTATGCCAAATTATGTCATTAGGGAAACCTAGAAGGATTGCAAGGGTACCTAATGGAAATGTCATGTGTAGGAGTTGAGGAAGAAAACCAATCATGGAATCTTGCTTGTCTAGGTCCCCTCAAGCTTAATCCACCCTTGTTCTGTATCAAGTGTTATTAGTCATGGGATCTAATCCTTCCACAGGCTGAGTATGCTTACAATGACACAATCAACCAAAGCGAAAGGAAAATTCCTTTTGAAATTGCCTATGGCTTGAGCCCAAGGGATGTTTGTGAATTGAGAGATCTGAAAGGAATGGAGAAAAGGAGTGCAGATGGAGAAGAGTTTGTTGTTGCTATGAAAGATATCCATGAGCAGGTCAAGGAGAACTTGAGGAAGAGTGTGGAAAAGTATAAGGTAAAGGAAGATTTAAAGAAGAGAGATGCTCAATTCAAGGTGGGAGACTTAGTGCTTTCTCACCTAAAGAAAGAAAGGTTACCCAAGGGTAAATACACCAAGTTGATGATGAAGAAGATTGGACCTTGCAAGGTGGTCCACAAGTATGGTCAAAATTCCTATGAGATAGAACTCCCTCCTAGAGTAGCTATCTCTACTATTTTCAATGTTGCTGACCGATATCCTTTTAAGAACATTGTGATTGTAGGTGAAGAAGCTGATTCTTCTGAAGTTGAAGATGTTGAATGGGTGAAAGACCTATCACCCAATGAATCTTGAAGCAATTTTGGACACAAGAAAAGCAAAGAAGACTAGACACAAGGTATACAATGAGTATTTGGTCAAGTGGCATGGCTTACCCAATGAGGATGCTACTTGGATGTCAAAGGAAGATGTGAAGAAGCATGGAGTCTCTATTCAGGAGCTCATTTCATCAAGAGATTGAAATCTTTTTATACGGGTTGTATGGTGCAGAGCACCCTGTCATGTTTAGACATAGGATTGCATAATAGGTGTTAGAGTTATATTTTCAAGTCATGATCATTTTCATTTGGAATAAGGTCGAAGGAGACCTAGGTGGCATGTTAGTTTCATCTTGTAATCAGTTTTAGGTGTTTGTGCATGGATTTGGTGAAAAGTTGAAAAACTTGTTTTTGTCACTTGTCATAGTTGCATGTTTGGTTAGTAGCCAGTCCTTTCTTGGATCTAAGGTTTGTAACTATTTTTAAAGGGATGCATGTCATTTTTGATGTCAGAGGACCTCGAAGGATAGAGGAATGTAATCTTGGAATGACAAAAAAGTGAAGGGAAGGCTCTGTTTTATGAGTTTTGAGTGTAAATTCTCTATTTTTGCAACTTTGTATGAACCGTAAACTACTATCATGATCTAAAAAACATGTGAAGTGTTTTTGTTTGGTCTTAGATTTCTTTTGGATAATATCTGAGCTCTTTTCATCAGGTTTTGAGTTAGTTTGGAAACTTTTTCTCTCTACCACTTGAAACCCTACCTTTCAAGGGTTTAGTGTGAAAAATGTAGAACCAAAGCCATTCCACTGATGTAAGATATCTAGGAAAAGTGGAATGGCGATTGTAGGTGTTTTTTATGTGTTTTATAGGATTAGGTAATAAGGGATGGAGATTCTTGAGGGTTTTGTCAAGATCCTAGCCTAACATATTCATGTGTTAGGTTAGGAAGCATAGCTAAGAAGTAGGACAACAGGTTGGAGGAGTGAATGGTTGATAAAACCAATAGATTGTGTTAATTTGAGATTGGTTCAAGGTGTAGGTAAATTTTTTGGAGGTTTGGGAGAAGTATTTGAGATACTTCCTTTGTAAAAGTGGCCTAAAGGGCATATTTCTTAGCGTAGCAGACCAGTTTTGAGCTCTTTGCTTCAAAACAACCTAGGCCTTGGTTAAGAAATGTTATGGTATGTCCAAATGGGTATCTAAAAAGGGTAGGATCTCTATGAGAACCGGTTTCTTCTGGTAGTTATTCCAAATTATGTCATTGGGGACACCTAGAAGGATTACAAGGGTAGCTAATGGAAATCTCATGTGTGGGAGTTTAGGAAGCAAACAACTGGTGGAATCTTGGCTATCTAGGTCCCATCAAGCTTAATCCACCCTTGTTATGCATCAATTATGGAGTATAAACATGGTATGATCCATTATGTGGGTGTTATTTTAGGTCCATGCCAACCTATTTCATATTTTTATAAGGTTTGAATCTTGGCATGAAGCGTCTGTGTAAGGATCTTGAACCGACAAGTTACATTGTGTATATCACATCTAGTTAGGTCGACCTAATTTATTTTGTAGGTGAAGTGGATATATATGATGGATCTTTTTTGGTATTTTGAGTGTGATGAAATGTGATAAGAGTTTTTGAATGTGAACTATGTGAATATATAGTGAATGTACATAAGAGTGTTGATTCAGATTAGTATGAAGAGTTTTGAGTCTGTATTATGAGTTTCATTGGAACGATATTTCATGCATGTGTTAGATGCAATTATAATAGTTAAAATCTGATTGTGAGCCACAATCTCTTCTATCTATTTTACTTCTCAATGGGAAGTGAGTCCACTTGGACAATGAGTCCACCTATAGTGAGCACTTTTGTAATATATTATAACCAGTTATAATATATTGTGAGCTAATCCTCACTATGGTTTTTCCCATTTTGGGTTTTCCACGTAAAAATCTTAGTGTTTATGTGTTATGTGATGTTGTTGGATGTTTTCATGCTTCCCTTCATTACTGTAAATTGAATATGTTATGAGTTGAATGGTTAAATGTTTAAATGGTTTAAAATAATATTGATTCACCCCCCCTCTCATTATTATGAGTGTTCAGCATATGATCCCTCACTTCTTATTACCATGGGGTTAGTTCAAAGGAGCCCAAAAATCCAATTAAATAAAGAAAAAAACTATAAAAAGAAACATTGCATGATTTCCATACTCTCAAGTGGAGACCCTAGTCAAAGATACAAGGATAAAATTAAAAAGAAAAAGGAGACAATACATTAAGAAACACATGCAAAAAATACATTAAACAACCAAGAGTCTATCTTTCCATCAAAATTTTATCCTCATTGAGGATGCTTTCCTTTGCCCTAGGCTTGACCTATTGGCCATAATTGATCTAAGTCTAGAAGTTATATGTAAAAAATGTTACTTATTGTCTAGTGTTAGCCTAAATGGTAATTATAGATTAGGATCAGTCTTCGACATTTTATAAAATTAATAAAAATATTGCCAATCTTCCAAGCTTGGTGAGATTTCCTATGCCAATTAAACCTGCAATCCCCTAAGGTATTTTTTTTATAAAGAGTGAACCACATTGTTAGCATTATATACATAGTAAAATTACAATAATAAAATCATACATGTCAAATAAATAATCATGTAAACCATCTTTCCAATCTATGTGCATACATATATATTGCATCATAAAAATAGAAAGTGTGACATAACACATGTACATATATAAGCATCCATCAATAAGTAAAAATTAAAATCTAATATAACCATACGCATATAGGTCGATATCATAGTAATAATTGATATATCATATATAAATGTGTCAAAAATTGAGTACATAAGCTCCAACATAGTAGTTATATGATCAAAATAAGTATAACTATATACAAAATATCCCCATATGAGAGGTAAGGAAAAAATATTTGTAAGTCTAAAGTGGTAGTACATCAAAAAGGCCTTTATGTAGTTTTGAGCTCTTGATCCACTAGGGCTACTACTTCTTTGTCTACTCCTACTATCTTCTTATCACACAAGAGTCTTATCTATTTATGATAGTACTTGTTTAAATTCCATGTCCCCCTTCATTTCCATCCAATTGTAATTGATCTGAGAAAACCCAAATGGGCTAGTCATATTTGGGAATGTGTACCTCTGGTTGTTGCATTAATTTTCCCTTTCATATTTAGTCAAATACCCAAGTTTAAGATTTTAAAATTTAGCTAAGTTTTGAGTTTTTGGGGTATTAGAGTTTTGGGTTTGTTCTTACTTCCATACCTTTGATACCAATCTCAAATCCACACTCTAATCCTTTCAAAACCAACTAAGTATTTTTTGTTAGAGTTTTGTAGTTTTAAGGGTATACATCCCTATATGCCCTTATTATTGATCTTGAAATTCCACCTAAAATCCTTGTAAAATTTGTTAAGTGTCAATTTTTTCATCCTTTCAAACTATCAAAGTTTCCCTTGCACTCATACCATTCATTTGACATCATGGATCCATGAAGTTTGAAGCCTAAATTTACCTAAGTTTTTAATTTTTCAACCTTTTAGACTTCTATGGTTTATCTTCCATTCCTAGCTTTGTTTAGCTTTTAAAATACTTGAAGCTTGAAAGTTTTCAAAAATCGTGTGTCCTTTGTATCTATCAAACTTTCAGACTTCCTCCTTAATCAATCCCTTGGTACTTGTCTCTACGATCTCAACAATTTGATCCTTAACCTTGTAAACAATTTCTAAGTATGGTTTTCACACTACTAGTCTCCCCCTTACTTGCATACCATTCGTTCGAGCCCCAAAAATCTAATCCTTTACATATGAAATTTTTTCCAAGTCTTTTGGCATGAGAGTTTGAGAATCCCTTAATATGTGTATATTATCCTTTAATTCCCCAAACTCTAAGGTCTTGATTATTTTCCTTAAATCCTCTTCAATGTTGGAATTTTGGTATTTTGGAATTTTGCTTCCTTGTCACTATTTCTAATATATCCTCAAAATTCCTCTTTAAACACTTAAGTCTTTTATTTTGTGTTGGACTTTTAGACTTCCCTATCTCCATACCTTTTTCTCTTTTTCTTGGTTTGTTGGAGTTCCCTTCCCCATGTACCCTTTATATGTAATCCTTGACCTTGGTCTCTTGGTCCCTTAACAAGCAAATTTTTTCCTATATTTTGGATTGGATCTTTAGGCCATACCTTATCCAAGTACCAAATTTAGGCTCCTCTTGACTCTTGAATCCCACTTCAACATTTTTTCACTAAGTATATGGGAGTCATGGTTGCAACCTTCCCTCTACCTAGATACTTGTTTCTTATCATGCTCAACTCACAAACCTTGATGATTCCATCATTAAATTTTTTAGGGTCAAACTTTCACTATCCTTTTACCTTGGTACTCCTAGCACATCACTGCAATTTTTCTACTTGATAGCTTATATTAGCAAGAAATTGGGGGAAACACAAATTGAAGTTCTGAGCCCCAAGTATTTTCTAAGTGTTGTATTTTATATCCTGAACTCATCATATAAAGGTTGAAATGGTAGGGTATATATCCTTAACAAATAATGGTGGTTTCTATTTGAACTTATGAGGATCTTAATATGTGTCTTTCCCTAAGGGAATTTCATTAGGAAAGAGATCACAAGGTGTAAATATTGACTTTCAACCTCAATGGCGAGTCAATCAGACCTAGATCTCAATCCTTACGATAGTAGGTAAGATCTAAAATCAAATTGAAATGATTTGAATCAATAAAACTAAATGAACAATAAGATCTAATACATGAAATGAATACTCTTGAAAGTATAAAAACTCAAATCATAGTTTATAGGAAAAGCTGAGAAGGGTTTGGACACATGTACCTATCACCAAAATATGGTTTTGAGACCTACTAAAGGATTGTCTTTCCCTCGGGTGAATTGGTCCTAGTTAGGGCTTCTAAAAACACTTTTGGCAGTCCTTTGATGCTAGATTTTAGATTGTGTTTGGCACAAGTCTCACTGTCTGAAATTCAAAAATAAAGTTTGCTACCTAGTTTTCGTGGCTTGAAAAAAATGATAAAAACTTATGCAACAATTCAAAATTTCTATTCAATATCTCTTCAATCTATAGTTTTCACATATACAAAAAGAAAAAAAAAAAAATTGAATGGGGGTTTACCTTATTCAAACCCCAAGTTTGGTAATTAAACCTTGATAGAAAGATAGTGGCAATGGAGAAGTAAATGATGATTGAACAATGCTTGCTACAACTCACCAACTCTTCAATGACTTCCCTTAGAGGACTAAAGACAAGCACATCTCTCCAAGGAATCTGATCTATCTTTGCTTGATGGATTTGGATACTTGAAATGCTTGGATGCTTTAGGATCAATAATGCATATTAGCCTTCACAAGATGACATGAACACACATAATCTTGAACATTATGTTAGGACCTTCATTGATGCAGAAAATGATTAATAAATCTATTCTTCAATGCTCTTGACTATAATATTTTCTCAAAGGAATATTTGATCATGCCACTTAGATTTCAAAGGATAAAAAGATTGTATTTATAGGTGTTTATCTAATTTCTCAAAAAATTAGATTCCAAAAGGTGAGAATTACAAGTTGAGTTTGATTCAATAAAATAACACCAAAAACATATTTAAAAATGGGTCTTAGGACTTAAATGAGACCCATTTCCCCTTGGGCGAATGGGTTCTAGCCCATAAGTCCAGGACACACATGCTCCAATGTGATTTAATTATTGATTACATTAACTAAATGTCGATTCCCCTTTCGAAAAACAAGAAAAATAAGGCTTTGGAATACATAATTTGGAAAATTAGAAGCTTAATTAAGTGCAATAAATTAAGGGACCCAAACATAGTGTGAAATTATAAAGGTATACAATTTCCTACGTAAAAAAGGTAAGCACCAATAGAATCAAACATATGGTTAATTACTTATATATATTCACAGAATAACATATAACATTATACAGATATAACTCGGGTATCTATTGTATTAATAAGATCAAAAATAGTACATTGTTATATCTTCTCCTATACTCTTGCTTACTCCTTATCTAATCTCTATACATTTTTTCCTTCATACATTTATCCATATAACTCTCCTTCTAGATATATTACTTGCATATTCTCTCTATCTCTCTCTCTTGCATATTTCATATCTTCTTTTATACATACATTTATGGGATGGGACATCATCCATCTATGATACCCCTATTTTAGATGATATATTTACAATATTATGCTCTTCAAGTGTTTTGCACCAAGATATGATATGTTTTATCAATCAATATCCTTAGTGTCATGCTTTCGGGCTAACATCATGCCCCCTTTCAAAATGTTGACTTGCCCTCAAGTCAATGCTACTCTACTGGAATAATATCCTTGTATATTTCCTTTAGTTTCACAAAATTATTATCCCATTGAGACTTAGCTAGGTGTAGCAGCTGGGTCTGTACTTGAATCTGCAATAAGAGTTTCTCTGCCTCTGAGTTTTTGTGGAATCTGTATCTTGTGTGTCAACTATTTAGCTTCCTAGAGGATTTTGGTTGTATGTGCTAACCTCAAACTGACAACTTCTTGGAGTTGGTGAAATATGTTTCGAACCTGGTCTCGTTGATCTTAAAACTATTGAATTTATGCATCTAAGGCCTAAATCTACACCATAGACTGCCTATATGTGTCTTATAATGCATCATAGGTTTTCGCTATTTGGAGAATTTGTACATCCAACTGATCCATCTGGACCTTAATTATTGTTGTTATTGTTGGCCATTGTAAAAAAAGTTGATATAGGGCATTCAAATCTCCTTTTATGTTCTTTAGGGTCCAAATTTATGATTCCAAAGAAAAGAGTATTGTAGCACACTTTTTCCCCTCCTTGTTTATCCTTGTCTTCTAAAATTCTACCTGGATTTTTTACCTTAATTTTTTCTTATGGAGTTGGTTATCCTTGACTATTCCTTCTACCAAAAGTCTCAACTATGTCACTAAAAGTTATGATGAGTCCCCTAGGATTTGAGGGAACTTCCATTGTATATCTTTCATTATCTCCTCTAATTGGTCAGAGCTCTCCACATGATGTTGTAGAATTATTCCCTTTTTGTTTGGTGTAGGATATACCCCAACTAAAATTTGTGTGAAGGTGAGATTCTAACCAAGTCTACGTGTGAGCCTACCAGTATTAATTAGAGTTTTAGAGAATCCACCCTTTGGATATGTTTCTATTTTTCCATAAAATCCTTGATGGATTGCATGGATGATGTGGTAGAGGAGGAAGGTGTATCAGATTATTGAGGGGGAGAAGACAAATCCTATTCAAAATTTTGATATTTTTCTTCTTCCTCATACATCTTCTGATATGCTTTTTCCATTTCTTATGTAATCTCTTTTTTTATTGCCTAAGTGATTTCCGGTTTTTCCATCATCAATTTTTCCAATCTTTATTTAGATCAAAATTCTTTAGTTTGAAGTTTTGCTATCTTTTACTTTTGTAGAGGAGTCATTGTGGCAGCCACCTCTCTAATGGTTAGTTCTTTTAGATGTTTTTTTTTTCTTTTCTTTCTCCCTTATCCTTTTTAGTGCAATATTTAATTGGTTCATAAAACTATCAATCAAATCTTTTAAAGTGATATTGGTTTCTATCAGATACCTGATAATTTCCCTTTTTTATATTTTTTTGGTTTGTTCTTTCCATGTTTGGATATTTTTGCAATGTCATATCCATTACTTCCTTCAGAATAGACCACTATATAGTTGGTCCTCATCTACTAGTGAAGAAACTTCAAGGGTAGTTGTACTCTAAAATAGACGTGTCCTTCAGAAATGGTTGTTCATGTTCTTCTATGTCTAATGTTTGTGGAGAAACTTGTATTTGTTCCTTTTCCTTTCTCCTCTTAGGCTTCTTCTCTCATTTTTATGAGAGCTTATGTGGCTTCCTTTTATGATGATTATGTTCAGGGACGAGTGTTTGTAAGCCTTCATTTACTTAACCTACTAGGCGCACCTTGTGAAGGTCTTGTTGGTGGAGTTCCTAGGTGAAGTATTCTAGACCTGTAAGGAGTTCTACGTTCCTTTGGATCTTGCTTGGGCATACCTCATTTCTCATACAACTTCTCCTTGTTCTTGTCAAAATATTCTTCGACCTTTTTCTTTTCTAGGTTATCCATTTATTCTTGATAGGTTGTATACTTCTCCCCTTGTGGATCTTTTCAAAAGCTATTGAGGATAGATGCATAATTATGGATTTTTATATTAGATACTTCATAGGGAAGATGGGGTATCCATGAGGTTCTAGGCTCAATAGATTCCATAAAGGTGTAATATTTATCTACTAGGAAAACTATATCCTTAATATATTGATGGACCTCATAGGAGATGCATTCCCTATATTGGGGCTTTTGTTGGAGTGATTTGAAGAACCCCCAATAGGTTGTAGTGAAGGAAGTGAAATCTTGAATTTTTTTGGCATGGTCTTGTATTTGCATTGCCATTGGTTGGGTTGAATCCCATATTTTTCCCATAGGCCCTCGAAGTTGATTCATGAAATATAAATTTAGGCATATCAATAGCGTCTCATACCTAAACTGATAGTGAGACTACTTGGTGTGTTTTATATTGTCAATTAGTTTCTATCATAGGACCTCATAGAGGTCTATATCTTTTTCATAGCTAAAATTTTACAGCAAAGTAGGAACTAGCTTAGGTTTAGTGCAGAGTAGTGGAATGAAAGAGATTAGCAAAATGGAGTGTGTAGTGAGTGAAAATGAGGGATGAATGGGTTATTTATAAATTTTATGTGAGATGAGTGCAATAAATGTTCTAGCCATTTCCTATGTATTTCTTCTCGTTAACTTTCTATGGCTCTATTTTTTGGGTGAGTATTTTTTCTTTTGTGGTTGATGAAAGGACTATGGTACATTTGTTTGTTAATTATATTTAATTCATATTAATTTCATTTCTTAATACTTTTGTTTGATCCCTCGTTTGATGTGTTTAGGATTAGATCAAGGAAATTGACGTTCGAAATCGGGCCTACCCTTTAAGTAATGGGTAATTTGTTTTAATGATTAAATTTTCTATTGTCTTATTGATTTTCTTATGGAATTGTTTTTCTGACCTCATAATTTAGATAGACTTGCTCTATTTTGAATACTACTTTATTTTTTTCTTTTCTGCTTGGGGAGGTTTGGAACATGTCAAATTGGTGTTTGTATAATATTTTTATGCATTTGTGGTACCTTTCTTAGATTTTTGGTACTTTTTGGAGGTCTAATAGATTGTCCATGTGTCACAAATGATCTTCAAAATCCATATACCTTCCAAGATGTTAATTCATGTTCTTCTTGTAGCCATGCCTCTAAAACATCATCATTGTCAATACTATCATTTCCACTTCCTAATTCAATCTCTCTGAAACTATTAGGATCCTCCTCTTGAAATAGACTAGAGGTTCCAAGTATCTTCCCTCTCATTGTTTTATTCTATTTATTCCACATATTTTTTATATTATTTTTCTCCTAATGAAGTGTGAACTACTCTATTATTATTTGTCAAAGATATTTTCTCCTTCCTATAGTCTACTATGTCATTAGAATTAAAAAACCATGTTAGTCCAAGCAATACTCTAAAGGTGTTGAAAGGTTCCTTCATCTCTACAACTTCAAAGTCAAAAATTTGTGTGATCCCTTTTATGTTTACTTGTACGTTCTTCCATGTTCCTAATGTTTCCATGCATTAGCTAGACTAATTTTCATAGGTGTTCTAATGAGCTTAGGTTTTTCTAATCTTTCCCAAGTGGTCATTGAAAGAATTTTGAAGTCCACCCCTAGATCAATCATTACATGTTTAACTTTATTGTTGTTCAAATTTGCGATAATTAATAGGGGACCATTTTTCCAATCTCAATATTTTGTAATTTGATGTACTTGTTGTTTGTTCTTATTCTAATACTTTCCTAAGTGTTTCAATTTTACTAAAAGATCTTTTTTTTGAGCCAGTGAGGCTAGATTATTCAACATCACAACCTCTTCTTCTGATAAACAGGCTATCTCATCCTTCTGTTGTATAATTTGCCTCCTTGATTTTTCCACTTTTTTTATGTTGTTTCTTATTGGCTAGAAGTGGTAATACTCTTCTTCTTCCTCTTCTAGTTTTTTTTCTTCGACAATTTCTTCAATCTCTCTTTTTTTCTTTGTATCTATTCCCTAAATATTTAGTACTATAGCTTTGTTTTTCTTTATTCTAGATTTTTTCTTTTTTCTTATTCGTCGTGGTTGTTCTTATTTGGATAATCTTCATTTGATGTGTCTGAGGACTAGTTATCTACTATTTGGTAGCTTTTAACTCTTTTTCATATTATTCTTATCACTCTTTCTCATTTATTGTCTTAGAGATCATAACTTCTAGAACGTGGTGTCTTTTGATAATATTGTTGAGACTTATCACATCAAAATATATCATGGGAATCATTTCTACAAAAAGGGAATTTTATTCTCTTTTTGATCAACATTTTGTGGCATAATAACCTATTTTCCTACAATTGTAACATGTTGCATCACTCCTCTAGTAGTTGTTTCTATCGTTTCCTCTTCCTCCTCTATAATTGGATTGTCTATTATCTCCCATATAGTCTTGTGGTGGGTTGTTTTGTAACACATATATACTTTTTTATCCCTCCATGGTGGCTATCTATAACCTGTACTATATAGAGGTCCTTCCTCCAATCCTTTAACATGTGCCATGTTCCTATCTATGTTTGGATCATAGTTGTGGTGCATAGGGAATCAAGATCAGGATGATTCTATGTGTTCCAGACATAAAATTGGTTTACAATATTGTCCTTCGTGAAGTGACTATCCCACTCTTAGAAATTCCCACAATACATTGAGTTAGTTTTGGCTAGAACTATCTTTAATTCTACATGTAGTGTGACAACGGTTCTCTCTCCTTGAGCCTCAAGACAGTCATTCTAGAGGTGACCTTCTCGTGAGTAGTATTTGCACAAAATTTCTTTAATTTTCTTTGTTTCTCCTTGTTAGGAATAAGGTGTCTCAACCTTGGATAATTCCTATTCTTATTATTTGTTTTGTAAAAAGTATTTCTTGCAAATAATGTAATTAAGTGTGAGTGTACATGTCTAGTTGGCATGTTGATGTGTCACTCCACTTGATGTGTCGACATCTTGAATTGTGTGTAAGGAGATCATGGCTGAAACGGTTATGACGGATTCCTGTGACACGTAAGAGCTATTTCTAGAAGATTCAATGACGGGTGAAGACATGAAAGATATGTGGCAATTGATAACATTGAGTACTGTACACTCTTCCACAATAGTGGGGTTCAGGGCATCGCCCCAAAAAATATTTTCGGGTTCCTATTTTCTCGGAGAATGGTAAAACCCTAATACGACTATCTTTGGAAGTTGCCCTAAAAAGGAAAGCGCATGATATAAGCGTTTTTAGGGTTACAGACTGTGATAGGAAAAGAGTGTATTGCTGGTATGATCAGGTGCTATTGGATTTGTTTTTGAATGTCGATTATCTCCTGAAAGAACTTGCATTGCAAGTGTGTTGTAACCATTGTGTTGAAGATAATACATTGTGTAGGTTTTGGAGTGCTGGGGTTTTTTACCAAAAGGTTTTCCCCAGGGTAAATCATTGTGTCATTCTCTATTTTATGTATGCATGGTATATGGCTGCAATATCTTTGGTAAAGTAGTTAACGAATCTGAAATTGTAAGGATTTAAAAGAATTTGCACAATACTTTCCTTTTGAGATTAGTGTAGGAAGCTGTTTCCGCACCTGAGTTTCCTTACACTCCTCTTGATAAGATTTAATTCTGTATTGTTAGTTGTTCTACCATAAGTTGTAATTTCTCAATATTCTCTTTTATGTCATCCTTTTGAGGTTTGTACCATGTTTGAGCTTCAATTTGGTATGCCATGGTGATTTAATCCGTATAAGTGTTGAATATCTTCCTATCCAAGGATGCTCTTATATATATTTGAAGTCCTTAAATAAACCATTCTATCTTCTATCTTTCTATCAATGGTTCTTCCAGCTTGCGACACACTTCTTTCAATCATCTATCATATTATTTTATTGATTCATCTTCCTTTTGTACTTGGTCTCTCATTTTACTTACACTTTTTGTTGGAATGTTCATTGTGTCAAATTTAGCGAAGAAATATTGTTTTACCTCATTCTAGTTTTTTCCATGTTTATGATAGGTCTTCTTATACCAATCTAATACATCTTTCTTGAGTTAGGATACAAAGTCGAGTAATTTTGGTTTATCTTCATCTATATCCCACCTTTCCCACATGGATTCTAGAAAAAATATATGTTTTGTGGCTTTTGTTGTATCTTTCCCAAATATTGGGATCTTGATTGTGAACTCCATCATGTCTTTTCTTTCTCCTATCCTAACTCCCCAAATTTGTGGACTAGGTTTTTATCCTTTCTCTTTCTTTACCTTTCTAATAGTATAAGGTTTTTTCTCTCTACCTTTGTCTCTTGCTAGTTTTATATCAAAGTATTCCTTCCCACTCTACTTTTTCTCCTCTTAGCCTAACCCCATCTCACAAGGTAAGCACCAAGTGGATAGTTCCATAGATTTTTATATCCTCATTGGTTCCCTTTTCTTTCTCTATGTCTGATTTAAATTTTTAATTTTTTTGGTGTTACAGTCATTTATATCACCTAACAAGGGTCCCGAAAAGGGAACCAAAGTTAGCGAGCAATTGGGGGGAAAAAAACCAAAGTTTTGAGCCCCAAGTATGTTCTCCTATTTTTCACGGCATTATCGAAAAAGGGAAAAATCACCGAAAAGGGGAAAAACCCCAACTTTGTATAACCCTAATCCGGAAGCTTCTAAAAAGGCTGGTTATAAGGGGTTCAATATAGAGTTACAGTATGATAAGAAACATGCGATTATTCACGATATTGTAATAGGGTTTTTTGCACTGGTTAATGAAATCATTGGATGGCTACGGTTTGGTGGATGTAGCCCATATTGGGTGAACCACGTTAAATTCTCTGTGTTATTTTTCTTGTTTGTGTTTTTATTTCCTAGTTTATTTGATAAAATCTGCATTTAGCTTTTAGATATTTGCCTTCAAAACCTAACAAGTAGTATCAGAGCGGGTTGTTTTTTTATTATCGTCTGCAGGAAAGTCTCATGGTTGAGTGGGAGTCTCATGGTTAAGTGGGAGCAATGGCAGATGAGGGTAAGTTGAAGGTTGATAAGTTCAATGGGCAGAACTGTTGTGGGTTTCTTGGTTTTCCCTTCCAATGGACGCGATAAATCCTTTTGATAGAGGTAGTCCTCCATCTGCATCTTCCATAACTGATAAGTAACAAGCTCCTTACAAGCTATCCATCAAGTCTTCCATCTGGGGTATAGGAAACCTATACCTAATAGTAATCTTGTATATTGCTCTTTAGTTAGTACAAAGTCTCCATTCTCCACTTTTCTTTGGTGCCAAAATGGTAGGCATAGCACAAGGGCTCAAACTCTCCCTTATCAGACCCTTATCCACTAGCTCTTGTATCTGATTTTTAATCTCCTCATTCTATCTAGGGGTCATCTTATACGCTACCTTGTTGGGCAGACTTGCACTCGGTATGATATCAATGTGGTGGCTCACATATTTGATAGGTGGCAAAGAGTTTGGAAACTCCTTCACCACTATGTCTTCATATCTATCTAACAAGACCTGCACTTCCTTTGGTACCTCTTTTCCATCTGCTGCTACATCTGAAATAGGATTACCAACTATGGCATAACCAATGTTCTCCTCTTCCAAGTCTTTCAAGAACTCCTTTTCCTTCACTATGATCACACTTGATCCTTCATGAACAACACTATTATCTTCTTACAGAGGTGTGAGGGTGTAGGCCACTCCATTCTTCTCAATCACATACATATTCTTGTATCCATCATGCTTGGCCTTTCTGTCAAATTTCTAAGGTCTTCCAAGGAGTAGGTGACACACATTCATTTGAACAACATCACAAAGGATCGTATCCTTGTAAGAACCTATGTTAAACTCCACCCAAACTTGCTCATTAAAAAGCACTTGCTGTCCTTTTCTAATCCATGCGATCTTATAAGGAGTTGGATGAGGATTTATTTTCATTTTTAGCTTTTCCACTATTTCCAATGACACTATGTTGTCAGTTGAATTGGAATCCACTATCACCTTGCACACTTTGCCTTGAGACTTTCATGTTGTATAAAATAAATCCTTTCTTTGAGGGGGTTCCTTGTTGGTTGGTACCTTAAGTAAGGTCCTCATAATCATTAAAATTTATCCTACCTCTCGGGTAGCTTGTACAGATGGTGAATTCACACTCTCAAGATCCTCCTCTTGCACTAACTGATTTCTTCTTTCTCCACCATGAGAACTTGCATTTTTTTTATCAAGGCACTTGCATGTAGGATGTCCATACTAATTGCAGCTATAGCATCTTCTAGTGAAGTTATTAGACTCTCATCCTTGACCATTGAATCTTCCTCTTCCATTTGGTCTTCTCTGTCTACAACTTCCCCTTGATTCACTATTTGTTTCTTGATTTACAGTTTGTTCTCCTTGGTCTCTTTGTCATCCTCTTCCACTAGAGGTTCCTTTGCCCCTAAATTTCTTTCCTCTGCCCCTTGACTATTTTTCTTGTCTTCTTTTGATCTTGTCTTCTGCCTTAGTGGCCATTTGAAAACACTCCTCTATTGTTCTAGGCTAGTGAGACTTATCTTATCTTGGATATTGTATCTTAGACTATTCAAGTACCTTGCCACCTTCTCTTTTTCATTCTCAAAATGTCCAGACCTTATGGTCAGCTTGTGAAACTCCTCAGTGTATGCTGCTACATCCATCTCTTTTTGTCTCAAATTTTGTAACCTTCTAAACACTTGAATCTCATAATCTGCTGGTAGGAATTGGATTTTCACTTTGGCCACCATCTTATTCCAAGAACCAATCTTTTTCTTACCATTCTTTATCCTCTTCTTGAATGTAATTCCACCATGTCAAATTTGTTCCTTTCAGCTTGGTCTTGGAAAATTTGACCTTCTTCTCCTCTTCCACCTCCTTGTATTCAAAATAGTTATCCAAGGCATCTATCCACTCTATCACCTCTTCACCACTCATTTTACCACCATACATTGGTAGTTCCATTTTCACTTCATGAGAATCTCATTTTGCAGCCTTGAGCACTCTCAGGAACTTCTTCTCTTCTGGATCCAACTCCTCTTGTGGATCTTGAGTGGGGTTCTCATTCTCCCCTTCTTTCTCATCTTCAAGGTCACTCTCATAGGAAATACCCTTACCTCTCTTTTGTTTAACTTCTAGTGCTTCCATCCTGGCTAACACAACTTCTTGAGACTCCCTTAGGGCCTTAATCTCCCTAGCAACTACTGAACCACCTTTTGGAGGCATTTTGATTGCTCAAACTAACAATCTTCTTTGCTTCAATATACTACTTACTCCCAACCGATTAATATCCTATGCTCTGATACCACCTAATGAAAAACAAGGGTAGATTAAGCTTGACAGGGCTTGGACAACCAAGATTCCACCATTTGTTTGCTTCCTAAAATCCCACACATGAGATTTCCGTTAGCTACCCTTGCAATCCTTCTAGGTTTCCCCAATGACATAATTTGGCATAACTCCAAGAAGAAACTTTTTCTAATAGATATCCTACCCTTTTTAGATACCCATTTGGACATACCATAACATGTCTTAACCAAGGCCTAGGTTGTTTTGGAGCAAAGATCTCAAAACCGGTCTGCTACTCTGAGAAATATGCCCTTTAGGCCACTTTTAGAAAGGAAGTATCTCAAATACTTCTCCCAAACCTCCAAAAAATTTACCTACACCTTGAACCAATCTCAAATGAACACAATCTATAGGTTTTATCAACCATTCACTCCTCCAACCTGTTGTACTACTTCTTAGCTATGCTTCCTAGCCTAACACATGAAGATGTTAGGCTAGGATCTTGAAAAAACCCTCAGGAATATTCATCCCCTATTACCTAATCCTATAAAACACATAAAAAAACCTACAATCACCATTCCACTATTCCTATCTATCTTACATCGGTGGAATGGCTTTGTTTCTAAATTTTTCAAACTAAACCCTTGAAAGGTAGGGTTTCAAGTAGTAGAGAGAAAAAGTTTCCAAACTAACTCATAACCTAATGAAAAGAGCTCAGATATGATCCAAAAGAAATATAATACCAAAAAAAAACACTTCACATGGGTTTTAGATCATGACAGTACTATACGAGCCGTATAGAGTTGCAAAAACAAAGAATTTACACTTAAAACTCAAAAAACAAAGCCTTCCCTTCACTTTTTTGTCATTCCAAGATTACATTCCTCTATCCTTCAACATCCTCTAACATAAAACATGAAATGCATCCCTTGAACAATAGTTAAAAACCTCAGATCCAAGAAAGGATCGACCACCAACCAAACATGCAACTATGACAAGTGATAAAAACAAGTTTTCCAACTTTTCACCAAATCTATACACAAACGCCTAAAACTAATTACAAGATGAAACTAACATGCCACCTAGGTCTCCTTCGACCTTATTCCAATGATTAAAATGATCATGACTTGAAAATATAACTCTAACACCTATTATGCAATCCTATGTCTAAACAAGATAGGGTGCTCTGCACCAACAATACACCCCACTCATTAGGTCGTCACTGGTAATGAACTAATATCCAAATTTTCCAATTGTACACCCACATTTGAACATGTGGACCTCCAAAATCTATGTCAATTAGAATATACACTCATCTAACACCTGCCAAAATTTCCACAAAATGAAAAAAGCAAAATTTTAATCTGTGAAGAAGTGTGCATTCACCAAAGCATATGCACTGAATTGGAAAACACCTAAAACTACTAAGATAAACATCTATTAATGATAAATCCAAAACCAGAAACCAAAACAAGATGAAACTCTAGAATTAGGTTCCTTTATCAATCAAAAAAGTTATTTTAGAAGCATAAAGAAAATATTCATTAGTGGACCAATGCAGACCCAAATACCGAATCCCCTGTTCATAGAATCACTTGAATTGACACTTAGTCAATTTTCACAATAATTGTCGTCACCGGATCAAAAATTCTTACAAAATCTCCTTTCACTATCATCCTCAAACATATTCAAGACATCCAAACTAAATGCACCGTAGTCTTCATATCGGGATACAATGTTGACATCAATGATAACACTACAATGCATAATTATTCACTTTGTTCTCATCCTACATGCTCATGTTTCCAACAAACTCATCAATGAAATTTCTTTATTCTTCTAACAATATCCCCCATTGTCATTGATGGAAACATGCCAAAATTAACTCCAAAAATTATTCTCCCCCCTTGACATCAAGGGAAAAGGGCGTATACAACAATATTATTACATACCAGATCTCCCCTTGACAAATATATTCATATATACAAACTAAAAAATTGAACTCCCCCTAAGAGATCCATACACCACAACTAGTTCAAAAAATCATACAATCCACATATGTACATTAGAGTTTGAAACAATAAACTAAAAATGCATAAGAAAATAGAAATACTATCAATTGAAAGAGGTTGACTCTTGGAGCTTCACAACGTGAACTTGCCATTCTTGTTTTCCCTCCTCCCAAATATTCTTGGCTATACCAAGCATCCTACACTATGTTTGTAGCTCCATTAGGTATTCTTCCCCTTCTTCCAAAGTGTTGGGTACCAGATTAATACTTGTGGATTTATCAACACTTACAAGGGCATTGGAAACATATGTGAACTTTGAGTTTACCAAGTCTCTGAGGTTCTTGAAATGCATAATGATTTTCTCTTTTTGACCTTGCAGTTGGAAGTATTTCTCATATAAATCTTCTATGGTTGATCTTGTGCTAGATCATATGCATGAGAATCTCTATTTTTTTGTGACTCAATTGATTCCATTTCATCTTTGATTCTCTTTGTGGCTCTGAGCCACTTCATGGAAAATTGGAATAAGGCTTTGACCTCAACCACACAAGTCTGTGCACCCTTAAGACTATCATGAATTTTTTGTGTGCTTGTGGATGGACATTTCTCTGTTATTTCCAATATTCTCTTCTCATATATTTTCTTGTCCATTTATTTTTTGAGTTTCTCTTTTAGTCTAAAGGCATACTCTTTGAATGAATCAATTAAAGACTTCAAATTTTCCATACCAGAGAGTGAATTGTCAATTGTCACACAGGGTATGGACTCCTATAAGGTCTTCACTACCACCTTAATTAATTCTCCACTCCTCTAATGTGTTTCAATGATTTACTTTCGTGCAAATTCATGAAAGAAATCTCATTTTTGTAGCTTGTGGAGCAATTAAATCTTGGCAAGGTCCACATTTCCTTCTTGCATGGGCAGTTGTAACAATTGAGTGGACAAAACCAATTGGAATTTTAATTGCATATTCAATATATTCTGTAGAGAATCTCTAGAGGTTCTAAAGGATTTACCAATTTCCTTTACCTCTTCCTCTATAGTATTTTCTTTCAATTCCTTCTCCTTCTCATTATTACTAGTATTAATTGATGTCTCTACTTCTTTCTTTTCCTCATCTCTAGAGGCACCTTCCTTCTTTTCTTGTATCATCATTACTAGTAACTTGTTCAGTATTATCTAGAGGGATGTCTATCTCTGGTTGGTCTTGCATTCTCTCAACATGGGCATCAGTTACCAGAAGAGGAGTAAGAGTATCCTCCTTTGCAAAATCTTCTTTAGTAGTTGCATCCCTTTCAACTTTCTCCTTAGCCTCCACATTTTGTTTTTTTGCATCTTCCACTTCCAAAGGAATATTATCTTGTGTGTATCCTTTAGTTGTCTCATGCTCATGTTGAGCATCACCCATCTACACATCATCTCTGACATTCTCTTCCACATGCATTTCTTTCTTATTGTCAGGAGTCATTCCTAGACTTTATACTAGGTCTACTACTATTTCCATACTCTCCTTCCCAAGCCTCTTGAGATCATTTTGATCTTTTACCATAAGGGTTGTCACCCTTTGTTTTGTTCTGAGTTCTTTATTGAATAATGTGGCCAATGTGGCATTATTTTCCTCAGAAAGAGGAGCACTAATCTTCCCCAATGCATAGGCCTTCAATTTGGACTCTTCTTCTATTGTTTCTTGTGTCCTCTCAATGAAACATTCCAAAGCTCTGTAGGTAACTTTTTCTCTATGTTTCTCATATCTACTTCAAAAACTATAACATTTTTTATAATAACTTCTAATATGGTGGCCTTGTACACCTCATCAACCTCATTATATAAAGGTATAATTTCCACTAACATATCATTATGGACAATTCCATTAAAAAGTGCATCAAATTTCATTAGACTATGTGATATTACCGAACTCTTCTTCTTTTGCTTCTTCTTTTCTTTCAGTTTTCTCTTCTTTCTCACTTCTACTTTCATATCTCTTACCTCCACTCTAAAGCCTTCTTTTTCTTTTTCCACCTCATCCTCACTATCTGTATCAATGATATCAAACTTTATCTTCTTTGTACCAGCTTCACCTTTTCTCTTTTAGACCAAATGTGGTCCTTCTTATTCTTCATCTTCATCTTCATCATTGACACCCAAATACTGCTCTTTGGTGGCTTTGGTCTTCACTCTTCTCCTAAAAGGGCCAATTTGATGTGCTTTTGGAGTAGTCTTTTCTTTCTTAGGCCTCTTTTCTTATTTTTTTAGGGAAGACTTCTCCTTCATCAGAGCATCGGTTTTCTTTGTAGAAGTACTAGTCTCCTTCCTCTTAGTTCCATTTGATGAGGGGGTAGTCTCAGAGGACTTATAAGCACCTAGAGGAGTGGTAGATGTTCTACCAGATCTCCTCACACTTCATGAGCTTCTCACAACTCTATATTTAGCCTTAGTTGCCTCAACTTGTTCTAGTGTGAGGCTCATTACCTCTGCAAATTATGCAGTCATTTTATACACAATTTTCTTTATTTGAGATTGTCTTTGGTCTAGACGTACCTCCATTGATTTCTATTCATAAGTCCCATACCTTTCTTTGGAGGTGTCCTTAGGTTTGTTCAACATATAATTTTTAGATGCCATAATCTCATCCTCATAAATCTCATATCCCATTTATGGGATCCATATTGTTCTTGGCTCTGCTACTTGTATGATACATTCATCTTTAGAAACCAAGTTTAGACAATATAATTCTTATGCTTCTCAATCCTCTCTCTCTTGCATCCTTTTCTGAAAGACTGCAAAGAAATCCACAAGGGAATATTCATGTGCCTTAACATCTCCTAGACATCTTAATAAGTCTCTGATCCGGTGTGCAATAGGTCTTCCTTTCAACCACACTACACTCTTTGTACAAAGAATTTCCTTCAAGAAATAAAGTAGTAAACATATAACCAAAGTTCCATATTTAAAGGGATATCTAGTATCATTTGTTTTCTATAGGTTCTCCATGAGCTTCTACCTTAGTAATTCACATAAGTCATAAGTAGCTCCCTTCTCCACTATTTCATAGGAAGTATTGATGGTGGTGGAAGATATAGAGATCTTGTTGTTGGAGAAATATAGTTTGTATCCTATCATCATAGAGGCATACTTCAAATCAGGATTTCTTATGTATTTAATGTTTAGGGCTCTCCTATCATACTTAGCTCTTGTTCTTTCCATCACAATCTCATTTTTCATAGATTTGAGTACTGAAATGGGTCTGGTGGCACATAAACCTATAACTTCCCTAATCACCTCCTTTATGATCAATTTGGGCATATATGTCCATACAAATTTATCATGGATTTGGGTCAAAGCAATTCTTACCTAGGCATAGTGAAGGAAAAGGTTGGGAAACCCTTTCCAAATACCGAGCCCCTTCGTAACTAGATTCTAATATTTTAGCTTCAATACAAAGTGCTCACAAGTGATCTCATTTATCCACACATCACCCAATTTGAAATGGTCATACTCTTCAAGTTTTTTGTGAATATATATCCTGATATCCTCTATGTGTAGGACTTAATAAGGAACCCTCAATAATAAACCTTCTAGATCAACCTTGGTGTATTTGTCAGGATGATTCTTAAATTTAGGTCAAGGTCACTCAGACACATCCACAACCCTTAGTGTAGCCATTTAAAAAGTTTCTAACTTGCATTCAAAGAAATTTTTGAAAGATTAGGGCAATAGATTTCGTAAATACATTTCAATTCAATTTTTTGACTAGGGTTTGCATGTACTAGGACTTAATCACTTCAACAACACTAATCTACTCTTCATCTGATCTTCTTTGATTGAGACTTGAATGAAAATGGATTTTGGTTAATTGTAATAACTTATAAACCTTTTATCGTGACCTAATTTCACATTGAATACACAAACCAAAATGCTGGTAAAAACCCTAACTATCTGCACAATCACTTTGAAACACTCTACAAACTTTTGCATTAAGATATTTTCTACTAGTATCTTCTCTAGTAGATCAAACACATTACCTACACCACATATCTTCGTTCTAAAACATCAAAACCATTTTCTTTGGTAGGGGATGAAATATTTCCATTATATCTCCCTCTAAGCCAAATCTCTCAACTTAGTTTAAGGAGGAAACATCTACACCAGATGATGGTATAGATTCATTCTTAACCTTGGTCTATTCCTTATTTTTCCAAATCTTGTCCATCTCCTTCTTTGTCTTTGTCGGGTCAACTTTTTGTTCTGGATCATTCTTCTTCACTGGATTATCCTTCTTCATATTTTTGCTTCTGCAAAACATAGAGATGTGTCCATGCTTATTGCAATTGTAGCATATGACATTATTTTGAACTGGCTTACTTCCATTCATTCTAGATATGCATTAATTAGCTTTATGCCCAAATAAATTGCATGTATAATAGTAGCCATTGAAATATTGAACCATTCTACCATTGTTATAGCCATTCATCATTTTACTTCTGCATTCACTAGCTCTATGACCAAATCTCTTACATGTAAAACATTGACTAGGAAAAGTGGAAAATTTTGATTCATTATGCTTCTACATTCCATAGTATTATGTCCAAATTTATTGTAGGAATAAAAAAAACCATTAAAATATGGGTACTTTGTGTATTTGGTTGTTTGAATGGTGGTCTTCTAGCTTCATTCCTTTGATTCTAGATCTGCTTGCCATTGTTCTTCTTGTCTTCAATCTTCCTTTTCAGGCTGGCTTATTTTCTTTGAGCTTTCTCTTATCTCAAACCCTAATCCTTCTTTATCTTTGTAGCCTTTCTAATTTTCAATTATTTCATCAAGATTTGTAGAACTCATCTTTAATTTGTCTTCATGACTTCTTACTTTTTCAAGACCTAATCTTAGATTCACCACTTCTTGTTCAAGCTATGTGCATTCTTTAGATTTTATTTTCACCATTGCATTCGAACATTCTTCAACTCTTTTTCTTTCTTCAACTTGCACTTTTAGTCCAGTGATTATTTTATTTGCTTGCTTCAATTTCTCACTGACTCCTTATGAATTTCTCTTAATATCTTGATTTCTTCTCTCAATTTTTTGATGCATTCATCTACTTCTTTGATATTATCTTTCAAATCTTTGTTTTCACCTTTAGTTCTTTCTTGATCTTCAAGATAAACTTTGAGTTCTCTATTTATGTCATATATGCAATATTCTTTTGTAGATCCAACAATAAGAATCTCTTTTGGAGGATTAGGTAATCTTCTAATAGCCATGTGTTCAACTTCTAAGATCTTCCCAAAGTGGTTAAACTCCTTCCAAGGAACCAAACTCTGATACCAATTGTTGAACACTTGGAATATTGAGAGAGGGGGTGAATCAATATTCTTTTAAACCATTCAAAATATAATGTATATCCAATTTACAATTTTAAGTAAACCATTAAAACATCCAAAAACATCACATAACACATGAACACCAAGATTTTTACGTGGAAAATCCAAAATGGGAAAAACCACGGTGAAGATTAGGTCACAATATATTATAACAGGTTATAGTATATTACATAAGTGCTCACTATAGGTGGACTCATTGTTCAAGTGGACTCACTGTCCACTGAGAATTAAAAGAGATAGAAGAGATTGTGGCTCATATCTAGATTTGAACTATTACAATTGCATCTAACACATGCATGAAATATAGTTCGATTGAATCTCATAACATAGACTCAAAACTCTTCATAATAATCTAAATCAACACTCTTCTCTGCTATGTATTCACTCTAGATTCACACAATTCACATTCAAAATTTTTTATCACATGTCACCACACTCAAAATACTGAAAAATAACCTTAATATATATCTACTTCACCTACAACATCAATTAGGTCAGTGTAGTTAGATGTAATATTAAAAATGTAACTTGTCAGCTCAAGATCCTTACATACACACTTTGTACCAATATTTGAAACTTATAATAATAGAAAATAGGTCATCATGGAACCAAAATAGCATGCACATAATGGATCATAACATGTTCATACTCTGTAATATATCCAACTCATTAGGTCATCACCGGTAATGACCTAATATAAAAAAAATCTAACTGTACACCCACATTCGAACACGCAAACCTCCAGAATCTATGCCAACTATAATATACACTCATCTAACACCTGTCAACATTTCCACAAAACAACAAAGTAAAATTCCAATTTGTGAAGAAGTACAGATTCACCAAAGCATATGCACTAAACTGGAAAAATATGACGCTCTCTCGCCATAGAGAGAGTATCATCGGGAAGAAGGCACCTAGCTATCTTAAAGGAAAATTTTATGAAGGAAGTACATATGTGCACACCACTTTAAAGTCATATAAATAATTTTTAATATGGATGCACGCTTGTCTTATGCATGCATCTTTCAATTATAGATTTGTTTTATTTTATTGTTTTCGAGTATTAAATCTTGGAACTAAACCTCACAAAACTAGAAGTAGATATATAAAATATATATAGTAATTATAATATTTTTTTACTTACTTTTATATATAGACCAATATATAATTATATAGGAATTTTCTTATTATTAAGTGTCATTTAAAAAGCACTTCACTTCAAGTATTTAAAAAAGGGGGGAAATTGAAGTTTAGCCTAGAATTTAGGGAGATAAATCCTAGGTAGGAAGGCCAAAATCAAGGGAAAAGGGGTACTTAAGAAAAAAAATGGACTCCGCATGGAATTTAGGGAGAATAAAATAGTATGTTTGAAATTTAAACCATGCATGAAGGGTGCATACTTAGGATCTAGAAATTGTGAGTTTAAAAGAATAAAGAAAGAAGAAACTTTAGAATGCAACATGTAGGGATTGGCATGGTAAAAAACAAAAGGGAGATAAGTGGTCTAGAGAAGAGAAAAGGTTTTTTTCTTTTCAGATAGGAAAGGAGAATCATCTCTATCAATTTGCATAGGTGCGAGTCAATTTCCCCATTTGATGCTTGTCTGGTTATAATTTGGAAAGGATTTTGAATAGTTATAGGTCATTCATTTTCTATTCTTCCATATTTGTATGCATCTGCAAACTCATTGATTATGTGCATATCATAATATTAGTGCAGCCCCTATCATCTTCATGCTACTAAAATCCATATGTAGGTTCACTATTGTAGTTTTAAGCTCTAGACATTCTATCAAAAGTTAGCATGCCTTGTTTGTGCACTTGCACATCTAGGACCTCTGCAATTTAGACTATAAATATTTACTCCTATATCCATACCTAGTTTGGTTTGTTTCTTTTCTAGAGATCAATGTCCTTCCAAGAAATATTATTATAAATTAGAAAACATTGTGAAAGCGATACAATTTTTACAAGAGTTGCCACTTTTTTGACTATTTATATATATCAAATAGTTTTGATTGTTTCAACAATTAAGTGTTTTATCTTGTTATGGTTACAATGATTGTGAGATTTATAATTAGCTAGTTTTATGAATGTTAACTTGCATTTTATAAGTTGTGTTCTTATTACGTGTTTCTCTTCCAATCCAACAGTTTTCAGAATAAACTAATCATGTAACTTGAGCTTTATTTGTGCTAATATTTCAAATGGTTACCACTGGGTTCCTCAATTTCTAACTTCGTCTCTCAAATCAAGAATTTTCCTTAACCCATCAAGAAATATTCTTATGATCTTCTTTAAGATTTCAAATTTTAACCATTCAATTCCTCAATTACTAGATTAGTCGCCTAGATCAAACATTCACCTTAATCTATCTACAGATATATTCTTACCCTTTTCACTCCCTAAATTTGTTATATGCCAAAATGCCTATAGTTGGGTGTTACTTGTTAAGAACTAGTATTAGTAGTGAGTAATAGGAAAAGCCAAATATAGGTTAGGTTGCTCCAAGTTCAATAATGATAGGATGCAATTACTTGCACCTATGCTTCTCTTCTATGAACTTAGACCATTGTAAAATATCACAAAAAATGTCAAGCAATTAAATTTTTAACTTTAAAGGAAATTACAATATTACTTGGTGGGAGTCAATACCACCACTTACCTAGTTGATTTCATGCATACAAGGCTTGGTGTTGGTTTCCTTGCAATTAAAATTCATATCTTTGTATAGAAATTTGCATGAGCTTTGTGCAATAAATTATATTTATGTTGAGATACAGTCAATATGAAGGGTCTAAAATTGAATTTTAAGTTGTGGACCAAATAGTGGAAATTATGTAAGATCTAAACATCTTATCATGGATATGATTGCTAATTATATTTAACATATTCCTCACATATTATGGATTGAATTTAGTTTTATTGTATGCAAGGTAGATTTTCTAGCTACTTATTTTTGTTTTAAGCCTTGACAATCATTTGACAATTAGTTTTGTGAAATATTTTATTTTGAAGTTTAAAACTCATTTTTCTTATGTGTACACACATAGAAACACATGAGTATGTTTCTGTATAAACAAATTTATCTACATATGTGTGTGTGTGTTTATGTGTATAAGTATGAGTCATTGGTTGTTAGACACATAGGAAAACTGAGGGAGGGGGGTTGAATCGGTTGTACATTAAAACATTAAAACCCTCATTTACCTTCAAACACTTATTATGCATCAACATGAATGTAAACTAATGAAACATAAGCACATTCACAACCATACACCATAGAACACCAATTTTCAGTGAAAAATACAAATCAAGGAAAAACCATAGTGAGGATTAACCCACATATATGAATTGTTTAATGCACAAGACAACTAAGAGGGGGGGGGGTGAGTCAGTTGTATCTTAAAACTTTAGAACCCTCACAAACATTTAGATCCACATTAATCCAATTAATCCTTAATCTATTATAATGATTTATCATGAAATAAAATAATAGAAATGAAACCAAATTAACATCATACACAAGGAAACACCAGATTTACGTGGAAAACCCTAGATGGAAAAAACCACGGTGATGATTAAATCACAATATAAAGTAATATGAACACCAAATACAATAGGGCTCACTACTAGAGGGATCACTGCCCAAAAGAAAGAAAGGCTCACTACCAAAGGGTTACTGCCATAATAGAAAATAAGATATAGAAGAGTGTTACAATGAGAAATCCATCTCACTACAATAGAAAAATCCACCACAACATCACTAACACCTTCACAGTCTTTCTGAAGAATTGTAGACACCTTATGCTCACTGCATTCACTAATCTAACACATGAAAGCTCACTCTACACTGCACAAATTAACAACCTACAAATTTGCAATTCATATTAGTCACATCTCTCACATCTATCTTATCATCTCTCACAACTCAACTCATATTTATACCATCTTCAACCTTAAAATATTCTCCAAGGTCAGCTATGCACCTCAATTATGCAAATTCAGATTAGGTCAGCACCAAAACATTTCCACTATGGAAAGTAATGAAGGCACACCACAACAAACCTTATCTATGACCTAAATCCACTCATACGTTCCACACCATGCTTACAAAAACACCAAATAAACTTCACAATTAGCGTAAACACCCAAGGTCAATCAAACCTATGTTAACAACATTAAACAATTAAGTACACGCTTCCTCAAATCCAAAGGAAGACTCACGAAAAATGCACCATTCTTGAAAATGATCTAGAATATTCCACAAACACCCTGAAATCCAAAAAATTCCTTCACAATAGCTTCCACTTAAAGAATGTACACACCCAGTACACCTAGACAACTCTGCCATACACTGCAACTCAAGAAGCTAACTTCTGAAGCACCAAACCTCAAACAACTTAAACTAAAGAAAGACATGAACACTATTAGCACCCTTATAGATATGCAAGACTTGAAACCATTCTATAGAGAAATGTACAAATTTTTTTTCTCTCCCAAATACCTTTGCAATGCATAGTTCACACACTAGTGAACACACCTTCCTCTACACAACTATCCAACACACAAAATTCTAGATGCAACACCTATGAACACCTCTAATCAGCATATTCAAACCACACAAGTAGATCTTCAACATAGAATAAATGTGGATCCAAAATAGAACACTATTCTACAACATAGAACACCACTGTAACACACAATTTTATCTTTTTATTCAATTTTCTCAAAAGAACTTGGAAACTAAGCACTAGAGACACATTCTCAACATCTTTAGTAGTTCCTCATCACCACCAAGCCAACTAAAACATAGCAACTCAACCATACATCCATATAGAAAATATTATCAAAGAAACACTAGAGGTTGACACTAGTAGCTTACTAATGACAATATAATGAAACTAATCAAAGCATCATTAGAGACAACAACAACTCAATATCAATTTCTCACACTCTTGCAAAAATATCATTCTCATACAGTTGACACCAGTGACAACACAAGTTTTCTGACATCAATGACACCACCAACAACACATACTTGTAACAATCTCCTCCTTTTTCATTGATGACAAGACATAATGTGAAAAAGCATCAACAAAAACACAACTCTGATCCTCAATACTCTTCTCCGTACAAACTCATTATATATTTCTCCCCCTTACACAAATAACTCATTAATTTGTTTCACATGAATCTCTCCCCTTTTCTCAATTAAACATTTTTCACATTGCTCTCTTTTCCCCTTTGACATCAATGAAAAAGGAAAAAATATTTGGATCATTCATTCTCCTCCTTTGACATTAATCATATTATTCACTAGTGCTCTATAATTTCCTTTCCTTTACTGCTCTGCATACTCCCCCATAGGATCACACACCAAACTGCATCAATCAACAACCAGTACACAATGACAACACTCACTCATGTTGATTGCAATAATCAATAATACCACTACCTACTCCCCTTGAGAAGTAGCCACCAACATTAGTCTAGACCAAAGAATGAATCATGAGATCTATTGGAATAATGCATCTCCTTATGCATCTAGTTCAAATAAGGAGGGGTAATAACCCCCAAATTCTCCCAGAGATACTTAAAAGTATCCTTAGGAAGAGACTTAGTGAATATATTAGCAAACTGATCCTTTATAGGAACATATTCAAGCTTCACTTCATTCTCTACAACCTTCTCCCTCAAAAAGTGATATCGAATTGAGATATTCTTTGTCCTTGAATGAATTACTAGAATCTTTGATCTATTGATAACACTTGTATTACCATAGAAGATAGAAACTTGTTCATCATATACCACTCTGATATCCTTTAATGTTTGTCTTATCCACAAAACTTGTGTGCAACAAGATGCTGCTACTATATATTCTACCTTTGCAGTAGATAAATAAATTGAATCTTGTTTCTTTTGGGAAGATTGGTCACATCCAGAAGTTTTGTAAAAAGCATTTGGGTGATGAGAAGACCAACTCGGAAGCGTCTCAACAAATTGCTCAAGTGGTAGAGTATACTGAGCAGAAGGAGTTTGCATACTATGATTTTTGAGAACCAACACACCATCTGAATATGGGTAGACTTAGTTTTTATGTATAGGATGACCATTAAGGGAGGGTATTAAAATATTAAATGTAATATTAATGGTCATCTTAGCTTTTGTTAGTCGTAACTTTATTTAGTTATTTTTTAGTAACTCTCGTTTTTGTTTTTGTTCATTTTAGCATCTTTTAGTTTATTTTTTTAGTTTTATTTAGTTAACGATGGTTTCTTTTTAGAAACATCATCTTGTAATTTTCTTTATAAGGAGATTTCTGTCCTTTTGTAATCACAATTATGAATATCAATAATCATTTCATAGGCGAAACAATTTTGAGGGTTTGGATTAATGGTGATGAGAAATATCGAAGACAATATTCCACAACATATAATAGCCTTTATGCATATGTGATATTTTTTGTTCCTTTGGAAATCGAAGAGTACTCTAACAATTTTCTCTTTATCTTGCATCTTCCTAGATGTTCAATTAATTATACACTGAATATCTTTAAATACCATGATATAGCATTTCACAAACAACATGTGTTAAGTAGGATCATAATGGTTGACAAAAAGGATTGGGAAAGTTAGAATTTAAATTTGAACACTTGAATTTCAGATTCATTCTCATGTGCCTCAAGGGTTGAATCTAGCCAATCTTGAGTAACATGGAAATGGACCAAATTTATAAGCGAATTATCTTGAGTTCAAGGGAAAATGTATAGAAGTTCAAGTTGCGATAAAATCAATATGGGAAGAGGTCAACTATATGAAAAATGGTGTGAATATGGAAGAAATAGATGTGGCTAGGAATTGGGCCATAAGTCAAGCTTAATACAAGAGTATGTCATTTATTGATATGTTGTTGGATTTAAAAATTTTCATTGAGGTTGTAACAACCCTTGTGGTGTTTGGATCTGAATTTTTCTTTTTTTTTTCTTTCTGATTTTCTTGTGTTTTGAATGGTGCCAGCGGTAGTGCCAAAAATTAAAGAAAAATACATAAAGAGAAAAGAAAAATGAAAATGCATAAAGTGATTAAAATCCATTTGATTTTTATTAATTTTTAACACAAAAATAACATACCCATTTACTGGTTACAAATGTCAGAATTCTAATTTCCTAAACAACACCTTGATTTGTCATGAAGATTTGGATGCCCACCTCCAAACTAGTGAAATTTTAATGTGAAGTAAGTCTACAACTCATTCTTAAACTTGGACGCCTATGTTAGGTGTGATAGCAGTTGGAAGAAGGGTTTGATCTACTATTTACAACCATCACGTCTCCTAAGAAGGTGTGAACTATACCTAGTAGCTCACACATGCCAAAGTAGTGTCTTTTACTGATAAAAATTCTTAGAAAATGTTAGTAATGAGGACGCCTGGATCTGAGAGGAAGCAATGAATGGTATGACCAAGTGAAGACTCCCACATTCCAAGAAATCAAGCCAACTCTTACCCACATGTTGAATTATTGCTAAGCTATCTGCATTTTATTCATACTCTAATTTCATTATTTTGATTTGCAATGAAATACTAATGATTCGATTTATTCTCTAACTCCAAACTTTGAAATTAAGTCCAATTATTGATCCCTAAATGAGGCCAACCTGAATAGGAACCTTGGATGATCTTGCACGCCTGTAGAACCTGCTCTAATTGAGGGAATTCATCGTCAATCAGCCTGAAAACTACAACCTTGTAGTTGCTGCTAAAAAATGGTATAATATTTTGTCTATCACAATGAAGCTCTTTCTCTTGCTTTTATGCTTTCCCACACCCACATTAGGTTTTTCTCCTTTTCCTTTTTGAGTTTTCAATCTTATCCTCTGAGTTTCCATCTTTATCCTTTGTGGATAATATTCACCTTTTTGCTTTATGAGTTGTCAATCTTATCCTAGGTTGTCATCCTTATCCTCTGAGGATAAGATATTTTGCAATCTTTGTCCAAAGTTTTCATCCTTATCCTCTGTAGATAAGATATTTTTCAATCCTTATCCTTTGACTTTGACTTCCTTTTGATTCCTTTGAATTTGACTTTGACTTTCTTCCCTTGACTTTGACTTTGACTTTAACTTTTGCAAAAATATTTTTGTTTTCTTTTTTAGCAAGGAACTACAAGTGTCATTACTAACCCTGATGTTACTAAAAATAGTAACTAGCAAGGAACAAGTCCTAAAAACCCTCAGAATGATCCCTTAATCATCCTATTAGCCTACAAGAACTGTAGTAATAGGGTAACCTTGTCCCTCAAACCACTAGCTAGGAAGCAGACATTATAGAGGTGGGCACAAGACTAAATAGAAAATGGTAGGGGTATGCTAATTCCACCATAAAATTTTACCCCAAATTTGATGCACGTGTGAAGCTTAGCATGAACATGCATTTCAAAGTATGTTGAAATTATCAACCAACATGAAAAGTAAATATCCAAACACTCATAAAAGGATATCAATTGATTCTTATAAAGTAATTGATCATTTTTTATTTATTATTGTACTCTCCCTATTATGAGCACTCCATCAAAACCTATAAAATAAAATCTATGCAATTAGTAGCATTTTCCACATATAAGATTTAAGGACTATAAATAAGGATTCTTAAGCAAACCTTAAGGAAACAATTATAGGCCAATGAAAGTATAAAAAAATACTTAAATCAAATGAATATTTTCTGAGAAAATGGCTAATCTACAACATAGTAATAGCTAATGTCGAGCATTTCATTAGTAATTTTCAAGCAAAACTTTGAATATTGAAGTAAATAATTAATTTCCTTTTAGAAGATTTTTGTATTAAATTTTTTTTTCAATATAATAGAAAGGTCCTTTAATTTTTCATGAAAAATAAAGTATAAATCAAGGAACTTAAGTAGAACATTTAGTTTTTAGGATAATATAACAATATAGGACCAAATATATGGTAATAAAATTTGGAGGAGAGCGAACTTTAATAAGTAGTAACCATTTGTCTAGCTATATTATATATGAAATGTTATGCTAAACCATGCAGGGAAGTTTTCTAATATGTTATGTCCATTAGCGATATTGAAATTACCAAATACCAATTCTACTTTAACCTACATAGATTAAGAAAACTAGTAAGAACTTTGAAAGCTATAAAATGGATAGTTTCTTATTTAATTCAAATGGAAATAAAATAAAGTATTTAATTTGTATAGGAAGTTCACCTTAAATCAGCTAGGCTTAATGAGTAAGCAATAAATGGTTATGCTCGGACATTGATGATAGAGTTATCTTTTAGATTTATTTTTGTCTTTGTATCAACATGTTCATGAAGACTTCCCTATTTGATTTTGTTGCTTATTAAATTTGAACTCTAAGTTTCATTTTCCAATATTAAGTTCTTATCATTAAACTCAACAAACCAATAAGAGTTGCAAAGTTAGAAATTGATGAATTGGTAGAGTATATGATCGGCTATGGGAGGTCACCTTAATTTAAGCCCCTTCTCTTTTATTTTCATTAACAATGATTTACTATAATTAATTAATATATAAGACATTTGATAGTTAAAAAAAAATTATATAAAATGTAAGACATAATTAATTTATATATATTGTCTATATACTATAATTTATTCATAAGAGTAATTGATATAAAAATTTATTACACACACATATATTATAGATATATATATATATAAGAATAGTTGTGCATGCATTCAAATGTCATCAGTTAACAATGTCATCACAAATGTTTATAAAAAGTTGAAGGAGCATAGAGGTAATTATACTAATGACTTATACTCAAGGGGCAACATTTCAACCAAAGGAACATTAAGAGACAAGATATTTTGTAAGACAATTTAATTGCAACTCAAATATTCTAGGGAACAAATTATTATACTATCGAAGAAAAGGTTACATAATATGATTGAATGAATTTTGAAAATAAAACACTTAATTAACATTTTTAGTTAATTTAACATTAACTCAATAAACTAGTAGTATCAATTTTCAATAATTAAAATATTATTTAATGCATTAACCATTATTGGACTTTTAACACATGGGCCATAGGTTCCTAGTGTTGGAACTTGGATCTGATACCAAATTTCATGCCCTAAAAATTTAACCAAACACGACCTATCAAAAAATTTCAACTTGCAACCCTACTAAGGAAGGTTAGAATTTAAAAGCTACCCTTAGATTGATGTTATCATACTTACGATGGCAACACATCATTTTAACTAACCTAGTTCACATTTACACTATTCAACTCTAAGACATAGCAAGTGCAAATTGTTGTACTACGAACAACATTTATTATTATTTTTCTAACTTCACTTTACTCTTCTAGTTTAGTAATGAAGGAACATGTTACTGCATAATGAAACTTGACTACAGAGAGTTTAAAATTTATAAGAAAGAGAAATTTTAATAAGAAATTTTTTCTACGACTATGAAATTTAAGGGATAATTCTAACACCAAGACAAAGAATAGATTTTCACCACCTTAACTTAGTAATAAATCTGTCGTAAGTCCAAGTCTTAAAAGGAAAATGAAAAAACTCACTTATTGGTTAACCAAGTGATTCTCATTTGAAGTAACATCATTATCTAGATAAAAAAAATTCTAATTTTACTAAGATAAATCTTCAATTCAAATTTACACTATAGTAGAATAGGCAAATAGCACCTAAAATAGCACCAAATTTTAGTGTATTTTTGTTCATGAATTGGGTGTTCTGGTTGGCATAAAACTTGGTGCAAACAAGCATGGTATTTTCGACGCTGATGTTGATGTCGGACGTAGTGCTGAACTAAGCGCCATGGTTAGCACCAAGAAATTGCAACGCCCCCGCTAGCGCGTAAAATAGTGTCGATAAATAGCGCCAAAAATAGCCCCTCTATTAGCGCTAGAAATAGTGCTAGAAATAGTCCCTCTGTTAGTGCCGAAAATAGCGCCAAAAATAATGCCAGAAATAACGCCGAAAATAATGCTGAAAATAACGCCAAAAATAACACTAAAAATAATGCCTAAAATAACGCCAGAAATTGTAGACACCTAAAAATGACCTAGGCCTGTGAACACTATTTTACCACTTTCCATCCTAGGATAATTGTAACATTTGAATTATGTCCCTAACCCAATTCAACTATTAATTAAATAATTCATGATTATTTAATTAATTCATAAACTTTCATTCTTCATGATTATTAAATAAATAAATCTTATTTATTTAATTTAATATGTCACTAATTGTCAAAGTCTTCTAATAAGTAAATAAAGTCATCAATTTATTTAATTAATCCTTATCATTAATATCCTCCTAATTATTAAATGAATATATTTAAAATATATTTATTTAGTGTGTCACTAATTCCTAAATCCTCTCTTAATTAAATAAATTCATTTATTTATTTAATTAATTAACTACTTCTCCTAAATTAAATAATTATTTTAATTATTTAATTATGGCATGTGACATTTCTATATTTTTAAATAAAACAAATCATTTAAAAATATCTCACATACTTAACTGATTCTTCATTTAGTAATTAATTTCAAAAATCAATTACTAATTACCTCACAAAATCTTCTATTTTGAATTAATTTAATTCAAAAGGGAAATATTCTTCTACAAATCAAGTAATTTCCAAAATTATTGATTTTCTAAAATCTCATCCTCCTGTCTTCTGATTTTTACTAATTTCATCTCCACTGTCACATTCAGTCTGGATTTAATTCATTTAATTAAATCTTATTTACACCTATGGGTATTTTTCCCTAACCCTAATTGGGGTTGCCTTATTGAATCTTCACCTTTGATTCTAAGGTATTCCTCAATCTCTCATCTTGTCCATCCATTCAAGATTGCATTTTCTATAAAATGACAATCTTGATCTCATTTTCGGATCGATGATCATTTGTTTACACTTTTATTATAGGCATTCTTGGCATTATAGGCTTTTACTTATTTTACTAGTTGCATAATTAAAATTAAGCTTCTAGTTTGCACATTAGTTTAGTTTTTAAAATCTTCAAAGGCATTGACTAGGGCTAGACATTATAGGATTGTTCACAAATCTGAGGGCATCATACTATTACAACAATCCCAAGAAGGTATAATGGAAGTGAAGCATGGAGGAGAAGAGATATGGGTGAGATCTATCTAATTCATCTCTTTTCTTATTTATTCTCTATTTGTATTCCATTATATGATTTATATTAACTTGCAGGTACAACTAATGGTTTGTTGACGTTTGCAGGAAGATTTTAGGTCATTACATTGGTGAACCCGATGTTCCAACATGAATTTTTTTTTGCAGGTCCAGTACGGAACGATGCATTTGAAGACCCAAATGACGCATTCACTCTGTCGCATCGCATTCGTGATCGCGAGTGACGCATCCACTTTGTCCACCGCATACAAGTCTTCCAGCGACGCATTTGACCAGCCGCGACGCATTTGACAGAAACTGAGTTGCATCCGCTCTACCGAGCCGCAGGTAACTGGTAATCTTTGTTGTTCTTTTTGATCATTATTGTAATCTGGATCCGACGCATTCACAACCAGAATTTCATGTTTTCTTTCATTTTTAGTGTTTAAAAAGAACCAACCCTAGGATAGTCACATAAAGTTCAATTTACCAATCCTAGGATAGGTAATTTAAGTGGAATTTATCAATCTAGGGTAGCCACCACATTTTTAATTTGGTTAAAAATGAACACCATGTCTGTGTGAAGCAACATCTTCACTTAGATTAGAAAATCTTTTTATTTTGGGTTTAAAATTGAACACTTGCTTTGTGTGTTTTGGATAATAGGCATATGCTCTCCCCTTTACTGGGTGATCAAAAAGCCAGACCTATCCTTTCTTTCATACTTATGCATTTATTGTTTTCATACAACCTTTAGAAGGCCTGCCGTAATGGGAAAAAGTACTCACCCTACGGGAACGACCTAAGTGGGAACATCTAAAGCCAAGGTTTCCAACCCACTATAATCAAAAGCAAGTTGTTGATGAAAATCCAACTTGACAGTAGTTGACAGGATAACCATCCCCAAAGCCTTTGTTAGAAAGGTTGGGAGGTCTCTCGAGGGAGTATATCCATTGCCACACTGAACGGAAAGCTTTACCAAGAACCTAGTGTAGTAGCCAGTCGTGTCAGTAACTAGACATCCTTTCAATCACGGTGCAAGGGGAGGGAAGAATCTCCCCCCAAGACACTCACCATATAATCACCACAGACTGTTTGCTCAAGGGATTCAGTATCCACTTCCGTCACCTTGAGTATGCACCTAGAAAAGACAAAAACATAGGCACCCTCTAGGGGTGACAAGGCTGTGTGAGTCGACGTGATTTTAAGGTGTGGGCTGTGATTGTGAGGATGACCCACTTGACTTTTAAGAGTGAGTCTGTTTGAACAAGCATTTCTCTTTTTTTAATTTCTGTGTTTGCCAAGAATTCTTAAAAATCTTCAAACAAATTACAAAATCACAAATTGGAATCACAAAAACTGGTCGAAAAATGCAAACTGTGTTCGGGTTTTTTCCCTAAAACTGCATATTGCAACGCAAGCGCTTTGCTACATCGCATTCGACATCTGAAAAACCGCATTCACTCTGATGAGCCACATTTGAGCCATCAAGAGCCACATTCACTCTGTCAAAATGCAATCGACAATTACAGAGCCGCATTTGCAACCAGTGAGCTGCATTTGGTTAATTGAGCCGCATTTGCCAGACATAAACCCGCATTTGCAAAACAATGTCGCAATCGACACTTCTAGAACTGCATTCGATTCTGTGAGCTGCATTTGCTCTGTCGTAACGCATTTGCTGCGACGCATTTCCCAGAACTTACAACCAATTTTTCATTGTCAAAACAGAAAGTCCACAACTTGTCTGAAATCCAATCAAGTCTTCCTTCACTGTTTCAAGTCAAACCAGAATCTAAATTGCTCAACTATCATTAAACATTACATTTTTAGATACCATCTAGCCCATTAGATGGCATTGGTAGTCTCGCCATCTCCTTAGACACTCACTTTGGCAGATTTTAGGAGTTGACTCTTACCATTCATTGTCCAAACTTTGCATTCATTAGTAGGTTATCATTGGACCCAATTACCTTTGTCACTTTGTCAATCCTTTTGTGAAGCATTTCCCACTCAATAGTCTAGTGTGGAGATTTCACTTTGTCCCATTTATAGTCCTTCTACGGTCCATTGATCCCCCAAAAATGAATCATTGCAAAAACATTGTTTGTCCAAGTTTGTCCTCTTTAGATCTCTCACTAGTAAGTGCATCTTAGGATCATTTATTGCATACCATTTAGTGTCACTCCACTTGCATCCACAAGTCTTTTTCATAGCATCCTTTTAGAAAATCCAAAAAACCAAAAACATAGTCTCATACTTAGATCATTCTCTCCATCATCCCAAGTTGAGCAAAACTTTGTATGGTTGAAACTAGACTATAGAAAAAGAAATGACTTATGGATTCTTTTAGACAAGACCCCAACTTTCTTGAGTTCACAACTGGCATGGACTCATTTCCCAATACCATGAATAATCCTTGTTTTGACATGGAAAATTCCACAATCAATCCTTTTAATGAGATGAACATACCATCATCTCCCTCACATATTTTTGAACCATTTATCCATCAAGATCAAAATGGGGATGTCTTTGAAGAAGACATATTAGCTGTCGCTCAACATCTAAAAGTTGTTGCTTTTGTAGAAGAAGTAGTCTTAAATGACTCTTCTAGATTCCTAGCTATGCTCCTTGACCAAGGGGCTAAGTTACCAAAGGGATTTGACCTTAACACTCTTCGAGCAACTTCTCCCACTCCAACATCATAAATTCCTCCATGGGAGCTTCTTCACATAATGTCATCAACACACTCAATTCTACCTCCCTTGGTCATACCACTACCACAACCAATACAACATCTATTGGAGGATCATCATCCCAAACCAACACATCACAATCCATCCCCCAACAAACATCCACCATCTCTTAACAAACAATGGGTGCCACTACATCAAACCTCTTTGGAACTTCATCTAGTTCCACGAGTACATCAGCAAACCTACTATTAGGTTCTTCAAGTGCCATTGCAACCAACTCATCTAACCCATTTGGGAGAAATAAACGAAGAGTTTTCATCCAAGGCACCCAATCCACTTCGTCACAGGTTAATACCAACACCAACATTCCTCAAAGTCAAAATCTTTTATTTGAGCAAGGCAATCAAGGCACTCAATCATACACTCCATTTGGGCATCAACAAGCTCAAAATCAACAAGGTGCTCCATTCTTCACTCCATTTGGCAATCAATAAGGTCAAAACCAGCAAGGTCCTCAAATCCAATCCAATATGGTAGGATATCATATTCCCACTTATGCTTCTCAAGTCCATACGCAGCAGCACATCCCTCATCAAAATACTCATTTCCAAAAAATGCCTAATCACAACACTCATGTTGCTCGCCGGAAACCCATTCCCAATCAACACATTTCACAACATTTGGGGAATCAAATCACCTCCACCACCAACATAGGTGATGCTACCAACCATCCAATGGTAGAAGCACTCACTCACCAACTCGCTACTCTTCAAACACAAGTGGAGACCTTGCAACAATCCAATAAAAAGTCATACATGTCACATGACTTGTGTCCTTATCCGTTTGACACAACTTTATATATGCCACCATTTCCTCATGGATATGTGGTCCCTCATTTTCCCAAGTATAAAGGCAAAACAAACCCCCTTGAACACATAAGGGAATTCACAACTAGTTGTATTCACATTGCTTATGAGCAAACTTATCTCATGAGACTCTTTTCTAGAAGTCTTGGAGGTCATGCACTAGAATGGTTCTTACTCTTGCCTAAGGGAATAAAAACTTGGGACGAACTAGCAAACAAGTTTGTCAAAAACTATGCTTACAATATCAACACAGACATTGACATCGCCTCCTTATGCAAACTTACCCAAGAGGATGTAGGAGAGACTTTCATTCCATTCTTTCAAAGGAGAAAGTAACCATGTTTGTGCAAACTCTCCTTGGACCACTAAGGTATGGATTACAAGTACATTGTTGCATCACTTTTGCTAACCTTGTTGAAAAGGGGGTTCAACTAGAAAATGCCTTGATTGTCAAAGGTGAACTGAAATATGGTGGCAAAACCATCAACACAACCACCAATAATAACCCAAGTAGCTCAAACGACAAAAATAAATACTGGGTTAAGAACAAACACATCACAAGTGATGGTGTAGTTGATGCAAAAAATGTCAATGCAATAGGTCATCTACTCACAATCAAAGGAGTACACAATCAAAATGCACCTATAACTACACCGACACCAACTACCAACGCTCTTCAAAATAATCATGCATAATCTAATCAAAGGCAGTTGCGTCAACCATGACAGTTCCAAAAGTGTACATTCACCCCGTTGGGTGAACCCATCAAAATTGTCTTAAAGAAACTTCTTCAAAACGGCGTCATCACGCTGGAAGAGCCAAAACCGTATGACCCTGGTCAATTCAAGCCGTCATGGTGGGATGACAATTCATTATGTGATTACCACCATGCCAAAGGGCACAAAACCTCCTCTTGTCGCCAATTGCCAAATTTGGTGCAAGATCTCATAGAAAACCACACCATTGAGTTGGGTGGTCAATCTTTTTCATCTAATGCAGATCATACCATACACAAAAACCCACTGCAGGATCATGGTAAAGCTTCCTCGTTTGGCACAAAGCATACAAACAATCAAGCCAACCATATCCACCCAGCCTATAATACTACTCATCCTGCATATAGTTATCCCGATGGTACTATTATTAACAATATTCACACTGCTAATGAAGATAAATCTATTAATACCATCAACATCAAAAGAGCCCCAAAATGCAATGTGACTACGTGTAAAGGCAAGGTCACTATCCCGGGTCCTTCTGCTCGTCAACCAAAGATCACCATACCTGGTCCATCCACTAGACAATCCACCCCAAAACCGAAGTTCAACATTGTTGAGTAGTTAAATAAAACACCTGCTCAAATATCCATTCTTGAAATACTCCATATTTCACCCACGCATAAGGCCATCCTCGATAAAGTACTGCAAGAGTCAACTGTCCCAACCAACATCGATGTTAACCATTTTGAGACCATGGTCGGATACCTAAATTCACCTCACCACATCACCTTTTCAGACAATGACTATTCCTCACCCAAGCCATCACATAACAATGCCCTCCACATTGAAGTCTTTGTCCACAAGCATAAGGTTCGACGAGTCCTAGTAGATGGCGGAGCAAGATTGGATATTTGCTCTCTGAAATTGGTCAAAGCTCTTGGTTTTTCTGAGACATGTGTAGATGCTAGCAAGAGCATCATCATCAAAGCATATGATGATGAAGAACGCGCTTCTAAAGGCATTATTACAATTCCACTCCGAGTGGGACCGGTCATCATAGATACCACATGCCAAGTCCTGGATCGTGATATCCACTATAATATATTACTTGGTCACCCTTGGATTCATGCTTTAAAGGAAATTCCATCCACGTACCACCAATGCCTCAAATTCCCTTTTGATGGAACTGAGATCACTATCTTCGGAGATCCTGATCCATTTCAATACTGCACCAACCTGCGAGCTACTGTTGAGCACCAGGTACCCATCAATTGGGAGGCCTCATCTTCCACCGCATCCAAATACACTGACCCAACGACACTCATGAAATCATCCATTCCATCATCTTCTACCACACCATCTCCATCGACTTCCATCCCAAGTAAAGATATTCAGATCCAGGACCTTGGTTGTGGGGAATTCAAATTAAATACAGCTTATTGTATAACTACAATACCGAAGCCACCTAAAGTCTATGGCAGACCATGTTTTGCAATTGAGCCCAAAGTAACTTTCAACGTTCCACCAAAAAGTGTTTTTACATAGTGGGGCGATATGGGTGATGAAGACATCATTGACATGGATAATTGGATCTACAAAGACCCAACAGAGTTATCTCCACTACCGTTGCATCTTTATGGCAAAGGATATGATATATGCAAAGCCCAAGGTTTTGATGGGACAAGCAGCCTTGGAAAGAGCACCAATGGAAGAAGGGAACCTATTATTATAACGGCAAGACCAAGATACATAGGGCTAGGGTTCAACCAACGCGGAACTGATGATCAATGTATCTATGAATTTTCAAGTAAGGACGTAACAACAACAAAAAGTGTCGGGACAAGCGAAGAATCCCTAACTGAAACAGACTCTAATGAATGGGAATGGGGATCTGACAAAACCGTTAGTGACTATGGCATTGATGAACTATTCTTAGAACCTGGCCAACCTTCCTTTGAAGAATGATTCTGCCAGCAATATAACATTGACCCTATTGACCGACATTCTAAAGACAAGAAATGGGTAAGCATCCCCTGGAACCCAGAAGAACATAAAGTGTCATCAGCAATACTTGAATCATCCCACCCCATTCCTGAGCCCACCCATGAGCCTGACCTATCTGAGCCCATTATCTATGCTTCTGAAATGCCTACTACTAGTCACGATGCTGATAATTTCATCCCATATTATGATTTTGAATTTGATTCATCTGACTCAGAGTATGGACCATCCATTGCATTAGACACAGAAGTGGAAATTGATAAATTTGCCTTTACACTTGAGGCATCAATTTGTACACTTTCCACATCCTCCCCATCCTTCACTAACACTAACGATGGAATCCCCCTTGTGTACCCACAACTAATCGACTAGGACCAACAAGATCCACTGGTGATGGACATATTTCAGAATGACGAGGCAATTACAGAATTCATGGGACTAAGAGAAGGTATTCCATGGGGGGATCACAAAATAGGGTTCTCCATTGATCTCGATTGTGCAGCTTACTTCCGGGAGACTATGCAATCCTCCAATCGCAAAAATGCAAAAAATAAAAAAGAAAAAGAAATGCCTTTAGGTGAAAACCGCAAGGCACCTTCTGGCAGTAAAATAGTAAAAACAAAGGACGCATCCGAAGGTGAAAACCTCTCTGAGGTGCCTAAGGATGGAGGATTGGACTTTCTCCCCGTAACATAGGAAAAATTGACCATGCTCATTGAGGATACAACATAAGTTAACATAGCTACACCAGAGAATCCCAAAATGATTCTCTTGGCTGCATCATTATCAGATGAAGAAAAACCTGAATTTAAACAATTCTTCACGGAGAGAAAAGTTAACTTTGCATGGTCATATGCTGACATGCTAGGACTGGATCCTAAATTGGTTCTACATCATCTGCCTTTAATCCTAGGAATCAAGCCAGTCAAACAAAACCTGTGCAAGATGCACCCACAAATCGCACTACTTGTCGAGGCAGAATTAAAAAAGTTATTGGATGCTGAATTCATAAGGTCAATTGATTATGCGGATTGGATATCAAACATTGTTCCAGTTACCAAGCCGAATGGACAAATCCATATCTATACGAATTTTAGAGATTTGAATAAGGCTTGCCCAAAGGATGATTTCCCTCTACCAAACATAGACATGATTGTTGACCTCACGACAGGATATGAGATGCTATCTCTCATGGATGGTTTTTTAGGCTATAATCAAATCAAAATTGCAATAGAGGATCAACATAAAATAGCATTCACTTGTCCTTGGGGAACATACTATTGGAATGTCATGCCTTTTGGCCTAAAGAATGTAGGCACTACATATCAGAGGGCTATGACAACAATCTTCCATGACATGATGCACATTCTAATGGAGGATTATGTGGATGACTTATTAGTAAAATCTTTGACAAGAAAAGATCATCTCAAAGTCCTAGACAAAATATTTAGATGGCTTGAGGATTACAAGGTTAGATTGTACCCAAAGAAGTGTGTCTTTGGAGTCACTTCAGGCAAGCTACTAGGATACATTGTTTCAAGACAAGGCATTGAGGTTGATCCCACAAAAGTAAAAGCAATTCTGGACATGCCTCCACCAAAGGGAATCAGTGAGTTGCACACACTTCAGGGCAGATTGTAGTCTATTCACCATTTCATTGCACAGTTGGTGGATAAGTGTCAACCATTCCAATATCTACTACGCAAAAGCATTCCTTTTGTATGGACAGATAAGTGCAACATGGATTTTGACAAAATTAAAGAATATTTATTAACAACTCTAGTATTAATGCCACCTATTGAGGGAAAACCCCTGATTCTATATGTATCTGCAATGATAAATGCATTGGGGGCATTATTGGCACAGAATGACCATGAAGAAAAAGAAAGAGCCATATATTACATCAGTCGCACATTAATTGGATATGAGCTCAACTACACGACCATTGAATGGGCATGCTTGGCAGTTTTCTTTGCGGCACAAAAACTAAGACACTATATGCTAAGTCATCAAACACATCTGATAGCAAAGATTGACCCATTAAAATATCTCCTGAGTTGAGTAGCACTGATAGGATGCTTGGCAAAATGGGTCATGATTTTAAGCGAATATGACATACAATATGTAGAGTGCAAGGCTATAAAAGGATAGGTAATAGTAGATCAATTGGTAGATGCACCAATTCAAGCCACTCGTTGATCACTGATTTTCCTGATGAGTCAATCTTTCATGCAGAACCAGCTCTACCATGGAAATTATACTTCGATGGATCCTACACTGGGCATGGCTTAGGAGCAGGCATATTATTTATCACACCACAAGGGGATTCAATTCCTAAATCATTTCGGACTACTTTCCCTTGTACAAATAATATTGTAGAATACGAGGCATTGGTCACAGGCCTCAAGATAGCAATCAAATGGAAAATTCAGACATTGCTCGTATTCGAAGATTCTCAATTAGTCATCAATCAAGTGAATGATGACTATGACACAAAAAATGAGAAGTTGCTTCCCTATAAAAGAATGGTGGATAGTTTCTTGATGTATTTCAAAATGATTGCATTTGAACAAATCCCGAGGACATAGAATAAAGTAGTCGATGCAATGGATACCATTGTATCTCTCCTAGACATCCCTAAGAATGTGTCACAATTTGAATTCTTAGTGGAACAGCTGCTAATGCCTGCATACGATATTCCAGAATTTGAAATGGTGTGCGAGATTGTTGGTCCTGGTTCACCTTGGTATCAAGACATATACGACTATCTTAAATCCCAAACCCTCCCACCCAATCTGTCTAACAACCAAAGAAAATCCTTTATCTGAAAAGCGGCTAGACATACCATTGTCGGTGACACCTTATACCGCCGTGGCTTTGACAACACCCTTCTTCGTTGTCTCAACACTGATGAAGCCCAAACAACTTTACGAGAAGTACATGAGGGTATATGTGGATCTCATTCGAGTGGTCTGACCTTAGCTAGGAAAGTCACCAGACTGGGATACTACTGGCCGACATTGGAAAAAGATGCTCTTCAGTTTGTCAGAACATGTCAAAAATGCCAAGTGCATAGTGACCTGATTCATGCACCTGCATAGTAATTGAGACCTATTACTTCTCCATGGCCTTTTGCACAATGGGGACTCGACCTCGTGGGTAAGATCCATCCTTCCTTGTCTAATGGCCATAAATTCATAATCACCACCACTGAGTATTTTACTAAGTGGATTGAAGCCGTCCCTCTCACCTACATAACCGATAAACAAATATCCAAGTTTATCCTGAATTACATCATTTGCCGGTATGGTGTCCCACAATCCATCATCACAGATAATGGCAGTCCATTCAAAAATCAGGATGTCTGTGAACTCTATGAGCGATTCCACATCCAACACCATTTTCCACTCCATACTACCCACAAGGTAATGGCCAAGCTGAGGCGTCCAACAAAACAATTCTTTGCATTCTAAAGAAGACCGTCAACGACGCTGGCCGAGATTGGCACCTACAACTCAATCCTGCTTTATGGGCCTATCGTACCAGCATCCGTACCCCCACTGGAGCCACTCCATTTTCCCTGGTCTATGGATCTGAGGCTATATTACCCATCGAGGTCGAAATTCCTTCTCTCCGAGTTTCTTTGAAAGGAATGATTGATGATGAAGAATACAGACATACTCATCTCCATGAGCTAGAAATGCTACAAGAAAGATGATAAAATGCCTTAAATCATCTACAGGCATATCAAAATCGTCTCTGCCGAAGTTATAACAAACGAGTCATGGTGCGAAAGTTTGAAATCGGTGACTTGGTTCTCATGCAGAACCCTAGAAATCAGGCGGATTGTGAAAATTCAGGCAAGTTTGAGGCTAATTGGCTTGGTCCTTATATCATTACTACCACATTTAGGTCTGGAGCTTATCAGTTGGCCACACTTGATGGAGAACAACTGACAAAACCTATCAACGGCTTACACCTGAGAAAGTTCTTCACATAGCATCAGAGAGCTTGGCTAAAAAACCTACAAAATATAAAAAAAATTGAAAAATAAAATGAAAATCATCCCTTGATGAAAACCTGGCAAATAGGCGTCTTGGTGACACAAAAAAAATTAAAAAATGACAAAAATAGTAAAAAAAAATAAAAAATGAATTCATCCAATAGTGAAAACCTGGCAAATAGGCGCTTTGGATAAGTACCATGGTGAAAACTTGGCAAACAGGTGCCATGTGTAGTCGATCATTGCTTTTCCATCTACTGTTACTCAAATCAACCTTTACCCATTTGTCATAATCACAAAGGCTTGACACATTCACGACATCCATCCTAAGTCCTATCAATTCCGACCATGGTTAACATCATTCCTTGCATATCCTTGCCTTTACCTGGCATCTAACTATCTCCATATCATTGAACTTGGGTGTTCTCCGACTTGTCTGGGTTCAAGAACTTTATCATGTAATTGTAGTGGGTACCACACATGATCCTACATTCTCAAAAAGTCCTGAAAAAATTCTAAAAATTTGAAAAAGTCTTGAAAAAATCCTAAAAATCTGAAAAAATCCTTAAAAAATCCTAAAAATCTGAAAAAGTCCTGAAAAAAGACCTAAAAATCAGAAAAACATCCTAAGAAAATACAAAAACATCCAAATTAGTGTCAAAAATCCAAAATCAAAGTCAATCTGATCAATTCAATCGATCACGTCATTCGATCTTTTGTCCATGTCTGAACTACATTGTCTTTGCACATTTGCTATGTAGGCAAGATTCATCTTTGAATCCCCGAGACATTAGGTCAGTCCTTCTAGGTTTGTCACAAAATAAAATCATGATTTAAAGTTTTGTCCTTTGGACAATGTCATTGGTCGTGTCGAACTACAAGGTCTCTGAGTGCACGACGTAGGCAAGACCATCAATCGATGGACCCCCGAGGCTGCACTATGTCAGTCCATTAGGGTTCATGGCACAATATTCTCACACACGTCAAGCTATCTTCGAATCAAGCTATCTTCAAACCAAGCGAATCTTTGAATCAAACAAGTCTTATGTCAATCTTGAATTATTAATCTATCGGCAATCTGTTCCACCAACACTCTCAGTCAATTCAGCATGTCAGCAACAACATGTAGTCAAAATCCTATCAAAACAATTTATCATGGCAAAACTTTAGGTTCTTCTTCAGATGTGTCCCTCTGAAGAGAAACTTTTGTCAACTTCTTTGTGCTTTTGGATGTGTCCTTCCTAAGCATCATCATCATCTGGAATTTTGATGGATTCTCCTAACTCCAAGAATCAATCTCCTAGATATCAATGTCATTCAGGATGTGTCCTTCCTGAATTTGATATCGCCCGACATTTAAAAAAACACCTGACATTAAAACACTTGGCAATTTTTTTTTCTATCTTTTGATAATAATCATGATATTAGTTCCTTATGTCCTAGGAACCACAACATATCATGATGATTATCCTTATTTGATTATCACTCTGCTATTAGTTTCTCCACGATGTCCTGACTTCAGGATTTAGAGAAGCAACAACATAGTATGATGATTTTACTGTCTATTTTTACTTCATGTGGCTAGTTTCTCAAGGATGTCCTATCATCAGGATTTAGAGAAGCAGCAACATCTCATGATTGGTTTGGTTTTTCTGGTGGTTGGTCATGATAAAGTGACTAGGGGCAACTGTGTTCCTTGCATGAGTCATGTTCATCCTTGTCTGCAACCGTTGATCTACGTGATGGTTCGACCTTGCACACTATTGATCTATGTCATATCATAGTGTTTGTCGACCATCATGACATTTTCGCCCAATGATGATTAAAGAGCAACAACAAGAATAGCACTATAGCAAAGCTTTTGAAGGATTTTTTTTTTTTTTTTCCGCACTAACATGCATATCTTTCTTCACACTAACATCCATCTTCATCTTCTCTTCTAGAGTTCTTTGACAATATCTTGTGACATACAAAAACAAAGCTGCATACATAATGCCATGATCATTTCATATTCACATCTGCATTTATCAGATACCATAATTCACATTACATAAACATTATCATTTGCATCCATTCATAAAACCATCATTGGCATCAACATATAAGCATCATAAATAAAACATTTACATCAACATATAGGAATCACATCATCACAACATTACACAATGCATACATACATCCATAATCACATTTATAAACATAAGCATAAATACATCTCATAGCATAATCAAAGCATCACATAAGCATCTCATAAAAACATAAAATACCATAATACATTACATCATATAGGCCACAACAAAACTGCATCGCATATATAATCTCAAAAAAATGTTATGTCATAGGATAGAGTCAAATGATATCCCAAAAATAGAGCTCACAAACTCGAATATCAAAATATATACATGTCTAAAGCAAGTCCTAAGATGGCCCTCCTCCATCTCATGGAGGTGACTGCAACTGAGTCATAAGGTGAACAGTGAACTGAATGGGTGTCCTCTCCTACATCTGACTCTGTGATCCTGAGGGATCTGTAATGGGAGGTTGGCTTTGCTCTATCTGATGCCCTGAAGACACTGATCTATGACCATGCTCTGACTTGTGACTGTGACCTGATGAATGTCTATGAGAGTTGTGAGATCTGTGGCCTGAAGACTGCCCTGATGTAGTAGACCCTCTAGCACTGGTGTGACTACTGCTATGAGACCGGCTACTGTGTGTCCGGTTGCCACTACTTGTCCTACTATAGGATCGGGACAACCCTGGGTCCCGTCTATCAGGTGGAACAACCTGCTCATATAATGCCCTATATTGGCCCCTGCTCTCTGCTACTCTGGCCAACTCTTGGGCCATATCCCCTATCGGTCTAGCACATAACTCAGCAAACTTTGCAACCCACCACTCTGACCCCTGTCGTCGAATGATGGCCTGATCCCTCTCAACTCGAGTAACCTCCAACTCCACTACTAAGGCCTTGTTCTGAGACAAGGCCACATCTAGTCTGCTCTGTAGATTAGTAATCCTCTGGTCAACCGTGGTATCTGCGGGCAAAATGGGTAATCTATCACCCTCATCATCCCCAAAGATCATGCGCTCCCGCAGCCGCTGATCTGCCTTGTCCTCCTCCTCATCCTCCTCATCTCTCTCCCCCTCGGCCCAAACCTCCTCCACATCTATGTCGAGAGGGTGTCCCCCAACAAGTGGATCTGCCTCCACTCTCTCCTCTACCACCACCTCCACCTCCTCCTCAAACACCACCTCCACCTCCACCTCCACCTCCTCCTCACCTCCTCTAGCCTCCTCAGCTCTCACCTTCGGCTCTCTCTCCTCCCCCTCCTCCCAAATAGGTGATAGTGGTACTCCACCTACTCTTTGTCTAACTCTCCTGGGCTACCTCCGCCCTCCACCATCCCTCCTCCTCACACCCCTCCCATCTCCTCCACCTCCCCCATCTCCTCCACCTCCTTCATCTCCCCCATCTCGGCCTCCGCCATCCTTGCCTCCATCTCTACCCCTGGCACCTCTGCCATCTCTCCCTCCATCTCGACCACCCCGACCTCTCCTCGGTACTCGCGGAATAACTGATCTCCGATCAATGAGCGGTGGACCATCTAGATCTATCAAAGGAATGGGCCTATGAACCTACCACCAAGTGTCAAACTCGGTCGATGTGCCTACATCTGTTGGACCCCCTCTCCAAGCCCACTGAACTGCCACCAAACTATCTACCTATTGCTCTGCAATGGTCACTGATATGGGCGGCCCCCACATGGTCTCTCTGGAAGACCGAGCATACTGTGTTGTGCCTACTGGCACAATCTGCTGCTCCCCAAACTACCGTAGTACTCGCTGGGGTAGGTACATCTCTATAATCCACTGTGTCTAAATGGTGCGAGCAATGAGATATCGAAACTGTCTACAAAGGACAAGTGGCCATCCTCATCTGTCCACTGGGCACAATCTCTATAGGGCCTCCAAACAAAACTGATCATCGTGTCTATCCGATGACGCCAGTACCTGGTATCTCCAACACGAGTCTGGCTAACCAATCTTGCATATAAATAAACATAGGGCATCCGATCACCCAACTGCTACATTTGTATGGATGGTCAAAAAATGGGAATGCGCTCCCATACCCAAATCATAAGCAAGGTGGTCCCGCAGCTGATACTATGCCCCTGAAGGTAGACTACCTCGTGCAACTAATGGTATAACATGGCCAACAAGCATGGCCCCCAAGCAAAAATAGTCCTCTATGATCTCATACGAACAAGAACATCCCCCCATCCAATGGGAAATCTGTGACCACGACGATCCAGGATCAGCAATCCGACGATCAGGGTCATAAGTATGGCATCAAACCTAGGAAATCGGTCAGCCACAACATCCCAGCCAATCTCGTAACCGTCCAAAGCCAACTGAGAACCATTGGTACCCTTGTACCTCTCTATCAAAACCTGTCGTCCTCGGTGTGGATCATAGACCACCCTCTCTCTGCTAATCGGAATGCGGAGAATGTGGTAAACATCCTCCAAAGTCACAGTCGTCTCTCTAGTAGGCAGGTGGAACGAGCAGGTCTCAGAATGCCACCTCTCGCAAAGAGCTGTCAGCAAACCTCTGTTTGCCCGAATAACGGGCATGTAGGTAACATGGTACAAGCCTAGGGCCATCAGTCGCTGCCTCTGTCTATCACTAAGACAATCTCGGAAAGCATAAGTAATTGGCTGGAACTCTCGTGTATAAATAGGCACAAACCGACTCTGCACAAGGAAAGGGCTAAGGATTAGAACATATTGAAAAGCATTATGGAAATTTTTGTACTACTGGCAAGTCAAGGGTACAGAAAAGTTAAGCTCGGCACAAGTCAACAAAAGTCAACTTTGGTCAACTTCAATTGCATCGCGTTGACAACAAATGCATCACAACCAATCAATTGCAGCTCGGGGCAAGACAAATGCGTTGCAATATATCAAATATGTCATTTTAAAGGGAAAATGCACAAGCAAACATCGAATGCGTCATTTAATCTATCAAATGAGCGATCTAACAATGAATGCGTCATTAGGCTTGTCAAATGCGTCGCAAAATTATCTATTGCATCACAAGTCTAGCAAATGCGTCTCAAATTTATCGTTAGCGTCACAAATTGGTGAATGCGTCGTTCACCCTCGTGAATGCGCAATCGCACAAAATAGACCTAGTCTACCCATCGCACTTGTGTCGTGACGCAAGCAAATGCGGTGAATGCGAAGGTGATTGCGGCATTCGCGATAGCATTTGCATCACACCACATTTGATTCCTGCCCTTTTGACCCTCATAAATGCAATAAATTTAAAATTTGACAAGTTGGATAGGGTACTTACCAGTGCACCTGCGCCCTCGGGTCGTTGAAATGAATGCACGCGATATCCACGGTGTGTAGTCGTAGGGATCACCATCCTCGCTCAGAGCTCCGATTTCTAAAAATTTCTATATAACAAATGAGAAAATGACATTTGGTTTAACCTTTTCAACCTATTTATAGGCTGAAAATTAGGGTTTTGACCTAATCGGCTGTACTAGAGGCTCATTTGACCAAATTTGACTGGCATTTGTTTGACTTGGCATCCTCCATTTTCGAAATTGTTCGCGCCATTGCTTATTTGGTCATTAACTAAGCTAATCGGAAAATTTTCCCGAGCGGGCATAGGCATTCCATACCTCCGCTGGGGCATATTCTTGACTTGTTTTCTTTGCCACAATGCGACAAGCTGCATTATGACAAAGAGGGGTAAATGTAGACATCTAAAAATGACCTAGGCCTACGAACACTATTTTACCACTTTCCATCCTAGCATAATTGTAACATTTGAATTATGTCCCTAACCCAATTCAACTATTAATTAAATAATTCATGATTATTTAATTAATTCATAAACTTTCATTCTTCATAATTATTAAATAAATAAATCTTATTTATTTAATTTAATATGTCACTAATTGTCAAAGTCTTCTAATAATTAAATAAAGTCATCAATTTATTTAATTAATCCTTATCATTAAAATCCTCCTGATTATTAAATGAATATATTTAAAATATATTTATTTAATGTGTCACTAATTCCTAAATCCTCTCTTAATTAAATAAATTCATTTATTTATTTAATTAATTAACTACTTCTCCTAAATTAAATAATTATTTTAATTATTTAATTATGGCATGTGACATTTCTATATTTTTAAATAAAACAAATCATTTAAAAATATCTCACATACATAACTGATTCTTCATTTAGTAATTAATTTCAAAAATCAATTACTAATTACCTCACAAAATCTTCTATTTTGAATTAATTTAATTCAAAAGGGAAATATTCTTCTACAAATCAAGTAATTTCCAAAATTATTGATTTTCTAAAATCTCATCCTCCTGTCTTCTGATTTTTACTAATTTCATCTCCACTGTCACATTCAGTCTGGATTTAATTCATTTAATTAAATCTTATTTACACCTATGGGTATTTTGCCTTAACCCTAATTGGGGTTGCCTTATTGAATCTTCACCTTTGATTCTAGGGTATTCCTCAATCTCTCATCTTGTCCATCCATTCAAGATCGCATTTTCTATAAATTACAATCTTGATCTCATTTTCGGATCCATGATCATTTGTTTACACTTTTATTATAGGCATTCTTGGCATTATAGGCTTTTACTTATTTTACTAGTTGCATAATTAAAATTAAGCTTCTAGTTTGCACATTAGTTTAGTTTTTAAAATCCTTCAAAGGCATTGGCTAGGGCTAGAGATTATAGGATTGTTCACAAATCTGAGGGCATCATACTATTACAGCAATCCCAAGAAGGTATAATGGAAGTGAAGCATGGAGGAGAAGAGATATGGGTGAGATCTATCTAATTCATCTCTTTTCTTATTTATTCTTGATTTGTATTCTATTATATGATTTATATTAACTTGCAGGTACAACTAATGGTTTGTTGACATTTGCAAGAATATTTTAGGTCATTACAAAAATAACGTTTGAATTGGCACCCAGTTTGGCTTTCGGTTTTTCTTCTATCTCTACTCCCATTTTTGCTTCTAGGTTTGCTTCCGATTTTGCTTTGAGTTTTGCTTCCAATTTCACTTCCAGTTTTACCTCCAATTTTTCTTCTAGTTTGGCATCCACTTTTGCTTCCAGTTTTGCTTAAAGTTTTGCTTCCGGTTTTGCTTCCAAGTTTGCTTCTAATTTTGCTTCTAGGTTTGCTTCGAGTTTTGCTTCCAAGTTTGCTTCTAGTTGTGCTTCTAGTTGTGCTTCTGGTTTTGCTTCCATGAATTTTTCTAGTTTGGCTTCCATTGTTGCTTCCTTTTTTGCTTCTAAAAATTCTTCTTGTTTTGCTTCCATTTATTAATTTAATATGTTTTATTTCAATTTAATTAGTTAAATATATCATGCCTCTTAAATAACTCATATGATTAAATAACAAGATAATTTATTTTTTTGGGTCGATAACACAAAAAATTTGTATTGCTTGTAAAGATAAAAAAGTACATCTATTGTTCAGTGTCATTACCCACCAAAAGAGCTTAACACTTCTCTGATTTTTTCAATTACGTTCTGGAGGTGCCAAGCATTCATTTTACCTTTCATCACGACCTGAACTATTATTGTAACATGATCATCGTCTATAATTAAAACAAGTGAGTCGAATATCTATAATTTAATTGAATTTGACAACATCCATCCTGAGCAGTAAATTAAAATCATCATATGTAATAAATATCCATCCAAAAATCATCGACCACTTTTAATATATATAAATTGACAAGTCAATACTGATAAGTTCATCATCATATATAACTAAAACAAGTGAAAGTCAAATATGCCAGTACATCAAAAACATGTCAAAATTATACATGTCCAATAGTTGGCATAAGTAAAAATGATACATGTACAAATGATATAAATAAAATTGATAAATTGTGTAACTCAAAATGATACAATTCAAGATGATACATGTCCAAATGATATAGTGAAAATGATACATGTCAAAATGATACAACTCAATAATATAGTACTGTAGGTCGTGAAAATGATACATATGATAGCAACCATGAAAAGAGTCATCATAATGATATATCACCAATGATCCATGATGCAGTCTATATGATCATGAATGTCACTGGTTACTACCACCAATTGTCTCATCATCATCATCACCATCATGATCATGATCATCGTCATCGTCATGATCATCATCGTCATCGTCATCATCATGGTCATCAGCCTCAATGTATTTCGTATCTGCGTCATCATCATCCTTTTCCATGTGATCTGTATTGGGAGAACCAATATTTTGTGGATCTATATCATGTTGAGTATCATCTTGATCTTCTGGAAGACCCGTGTTCTACAAAAAAAAACATTTAGAGTGAAAAATTATTATTTATTTCATGCAATAATTTTTTTTTGTTATATATCTAATATTACAACATATGAGATGAAACCATAATCATATTACATCATATCAAAGTGCACATAACATAATAAAATTTCAAAAATGTTACAACTAATACTGGTGGGTCAGGAGAAACTTCAGCTTTCAAAAACAAAGTCAATTAGGTTGGAAACATTGCAAATTAAATCCCTAGTAGTATATATGTAAGGAAATTTCCTTTAGATGCAAAGATTCAAAGCACATCAACTATGTGGTACAAATGATTAAATTCCAAAGATGATCTATAGCAATGAAAGAGTTTGAAAATTATTAAATCCCTAGCAGTATTTATGTTAAGGAAATTTCCTTTAGATGCAAGGATTCAAAGCACATCAACCATGTGGTACAAATGATTAAATCCCAGAGATGATCTATAGCAGTGAAAGAGTCTGAAAAGGAAGAGAGAGCTACATTGGTGACTCAGGAGAAACTTCAGCTTTCAAAAACAAAGCCAATTAAGTTTACAGACATGTGGATCAGGCCATCATTTTATGGAAGAGAAAGAAAGATTACTAGAACCAAGAAGATCAAGGATTTCAAGTTTTATGTGGAGGTAATAGATGTGGTCCAAACTTTAGGAGGGGCAAGAAGGTCAATGTATGATCCTGATGAAATTGAGGAAGAACAACAACAGAGGGACAAGAAAAATAAAATCAATGCAGAGTTTCAAGGATTTTTCAAGCGAGTAAGAGAGCTATGGGAGCAGCCTCATCTAAAATATTTTGAACTAGAGTTTGATATACCATTTAGAGCTTGGTTTTCATGGAAGAGGAAGAAAGATGATTACTTTGCTTCATTTTCATTTGCATAACCATATCATGGCATGGGAACCAAGAAGACCAAGGATGCCCATTTTTATGTTGAGGTAATGGATGTGGTCCAAACTTTAGGAGGGGCAAGAAGGTCAATGTATGATCCTAATGAAATTGAGGAAGAATAGCAAGAGGGACAGGAAAAATAAAATTAGTGTAGAGTTTCAAGGATTTGTCAAGCGAGTAAGAGAGCTATGGGAGAAACTGTTAGGTTTTGTAGGAAGATATCTAAAAGCTAAATGCATATTTTATCAAATAAACTAGAAATAAAAACACAGACAAGAAAAATAACACAGAGAATTTAATGTGGTTCACCCAATATGGGCTACATCCACCAAACCATAACCATCCAATGATTTCATTAACCAGTGCAAAAACCCTATTACAATATCGTGAATAATCGCCTGTATCTTATCATACTATAACTCTATTACAAACCCCTTATAACTAGCTTTTTAGAAGCTTCCAGATTAGGGTTATACAAAGTTGGGGTTTTCCTCTTTTCGGTGATTTTTCCCTTTTTTCAATAATTTCGCGAAAAAGTAGGAAATTTTTTCTTAATCACCAACCCAACCTGGCCCCGAACCCTAGCAAGGATACATGAAGAGTGTACAGTATACAATGATCAGTCGCCACATACCAACAAAAACCTCATCTAAAATATTTTGAACTAGAGTTTGATATACCATTTAGAGAGCTTGGTTTTCATGGAAGAGGAAGAGATATGATTACTTTGCTTCATTTTCATTTGCATAACCATATCATGGTGTGGGAACCAAGAAGACCAAGGATGTCGAGTTTTATGTGGAGGTAATGGATGTGGTCCAAACTTTAGTAGGGGAAAGAAGGTCAATGTATGATCTTGATGAAATTGAGGAAGAACAGCAAGAGAGGGACAAGAAAAATAAAATCAATGCAGAGTTTCAAGGATTTGTCAAGCGAGTAAGAGAGCTATGGGAGAAGCTTCATCTAAAATATTTTGAACTAGAGTTTGATATACCATTTAAAGAGCTTGGTTTTCATGGAAGAGGAAGAAAGATGATTACTTTACTTCATTTTCATTTGCATAACCATATCATGGCGTGGGAACTAAGAAGACCAAGGATGTCCAATTTTATGTGGAGGTAATGGACATGGTCAAAACTTTAGAAGGGGAAAGAAGGTCAATGTATGATCCTGATGAAATTGAGGAAGAACAACAAGAGGGACAGGAAAAATAAAATCAATGTAGAGTTTCAAGGATTTTTCAAGCGAGTAAGAGAGTTATGGGAGCAGCCTCATCTAAAATATTTTGAACTAGAGTTTGATATACCATTTAGAGAGCTTGGTTTTCATGGAAGAGGAAGAAAGATGATTAATTTGCTTCATTTTCATTTGCATAACCATACCATGGTGTGGGAACCAAGACAACCAAGGATGTCTAGTTTTATGTGGAGGTAATGGATGTGGTCCAAACTTTAGGAGGGGAAAGAAGGTCAATGTATGATCCTGATGAAATTGAGGAAGAACAATAAGAGGGATAGGAAAAATAAAATCAATGTAGAGTTTCAAGGATTTGTCAAGTGAGTAAGAGAGTTATGGGAGAAGCCTCATCTAAAATATTTTGAACTAGAGTTTGATATACCATTTAGAGAGATTGGTTTTCATGGAAGAGGAAGAAATATGATTACTTTGCTTCGTTTTTATTTGCATAACCATACCATGGTGTGGGAACCAAGAAGACCAAGGATGTCCAGTTTTATGTGGAGGTAATGGATGTGGTCCAAAATTTAGGAGGGGAAAGAGGGTCAATGTATGATCTTGATGAAATTGAGGAAGAACAGAAAGAGAGGGACAGGAAAAATAAAATCAATGTAGAGTTTCAAGGATTTGTCAAGTGAGTAAGAGAGCTATGGGAGCAACCTCATCTAAAATATTTTGAACTAGATTTTGATGTACCATTTAGAGAGCTTGGTTTTCATGCAGTTCCTTTCAAAGCCTATGCTTTTATTTTTCCTACGGTAAACTGTTTGGTAGAGTTGGTGGAATTACCTTTCTTATTAATCACTATTAGTGAGATTGAGATTGTTGATCAATTAGGCGCTAATTTCCTGTAGCAATGAAAGAGTCTGAAAAGGAAGAGAGATCTACACTGGTGACTCAATAGAAACTTCAGCTTTCAAAACAAAGGCAATCAGGCTGGAAGACTTGTGGATCAGGCCATCACTTTATGGAAGAGGAAGAAAGGTGACTGGATCTCTGGAGGCTCACCATAATGAATTTCAGTATTCAACCATGAGAGCAGAAGATAGAGTTGATATTATGTATCAAAACATTAAGCATGTATTCTTCCAACCAGTGGAGGAGGAGATGATTACTTTGCTTCATTTTCATTTGTAAAAATAATATCAATGCAAAGTTTCAAGGATTTGTCAAGCGAGTAAGAGAACTATGGGAGCAGCCTCATCTAAAATATTTTGAACTAGAGTTTCATTTACCATTTAGAGAGCTTGGTTTTGATGGAGTTCCTTTCAAAACCTCTGCTTTTATTTTTCCTACGGTAAACTATTTGGTAGAGTTGGTGGAATTACCTTTCTTAGTAATCGCTATTAGTGAGATTGAGATTGTTAACCTTGAGAGAGTAGGACTTGGGAAAAAGGCATTTGATATGGCTATTGTTTTCAAAGACTTCAAGTAGGATGTACTCTTCATGTACGCCATTCCTCAATCTTCGCTTGATGGCATCAAGGAATGGCTGAACTCCATGGATATAAAGTATTATAAAAGCATAATGAACTTGAACTAGCAACCAATTTTGAAGACTATTACTGATGATCCAGATAAATTTATTGAAGATGTTGGTTGGGAATTTTTGAATATGGAAGCTACTGATTCCTCTTGTGGATTTAGAATTCAAAGCCAGAAATGCAGATAAGGAAAAAAGAGGCGAGTCTAATAGTGAAGAGGAAAGGCGGCAACGAAAGGTAAAAGCTATAGGAAAGTCTCGGGCACCTGATATTAGAGATTCAAGAGGAATTCCTTCCAAGAGGCATAAAGTCAGATGAATTGAGTTCATCTACATCCTTCTACTATTTATTCATGCACATAAATGTTCATCTTGTAATCATAAGATTTGAGCTCTATTTACTCATCCTATGCATCAATAAACAACTCAACACAAGAGATGCAAATTGACATATTAGCACAACAATATCCAACTAAGTTATTGAAACTCAACTATTGATAGCTCGTTCTCCATCCAGATTACAAAATCATTCCACTTTTTTTTTTTAACATATTCTTTTCAAATTGCTTTGGATGGCAGCCATATTTCTCCTCCTATCAAAACATGGCACGTGGACTAGTTAAACTAATTAATATGCAATCATTTACTTTTTCAAGGAAAAAAAAAAAATCATTTAACATATTAAATATACTTACAAATGTATAGATCAAGGCCTGTAAACCTTTCTAGCCACTATGATGCGTGGCACAAAGTTTCTCAAGCCTAGCCTTGGAGGCCTTGTCCTGAAACATACACTAATTCAATTTAACTATGCACAAATAAAATTTAAATATCGTTTAATAAATTTGATATAATCTTATGAGAAAATTAAAATACCTACGCAATCTCCTCATCGGACTTCCTTCGTGCTTCAGACTTCTCATATGCTTTTACAAGCTCTTTCCATACTTTGAGACTTACATCAAGTGGCCTTTTTTTGAGCCTTAGCTCGGGAGGGATTTTTTTTATCTTCTTTGTTTGGTTGCACCGAAATCTCTTGCAATTTTGAGACATTCGTAGCTTTACCTTCTTCACAGACCAACCTATGCCAAATTCATTCTCCATGTCATGGATAACTGCTTTTTTCTGGTGCATGGGTATCTTTGAGAATGGAAAATGTAGATGGTCTTTGAACCATTGAAGGCATGATTCCTTCAACCTACTCACAAATGTTTTCCCAGCATTCGTCATTCAGACTTCCCCTGAAACCACCTCATATTCTATCTTTGTATTGTAGCTACCAATGCAAGATTGAAAACATGGTGTGGTTGAAGAAGTCTATGTCCCAGGATTGGAAGTCTTTGCTCCCTGTTCCACATTCTTAGAGTTTACTGTCACTAATTTCCTCCTAGATATTTTTCTTAATCCAGGAGTGGTTGGGGAATCACTTGATTCCCTTTGACACAATTGATTTGTTTGCAATGTTTGAGGGGTGTTACCAGATTGTTTTTCTATGTATCTGGCAAGTGTTGTCCAGTCCACATTAACCAATTTGTTCACTGCCTCTACCCCCAATATGGAAGCCAATTCGTCTTTATCTTTGTCAGTCTCATGTCCCTATATATATATTTTTAAATTATATTTCTTCTTTTAAATTAAGAAATAAAAAAGTAAAAAGTAAAATTCAAATAAATAATGGAAAATTTACAAATCTATAAATTGACAATGAATTACCTCATTGTGGACAGAGCTTGCTGAAAATGCTCGCTTCCATCCATTGCTTGACATTTTGAGGTGACCTAGGGAAAATTATTTTTGTCCAGTCTGTGGAGGCAAACAAAGTACACACTGTCAGGTATGAAATTTTTCGTCCAGTTTGTGATATGAAAGTCTTGTTTTGTGGGAAAATATGTTCGTTGGGTTTGCTTAGTGTTGATAACCTAGAGAAAATACGTTCACTCAGTTTGTTTAGTGTTGATAACCTTATCATGAAAACTCTTTCATAATGGAATCTTGCACAAATTTGTCATGGAATTGGTGGCTATGGCATAGCTAGACAAAACCAAGCGGTTTCTGCGTTTATTTTCAGCAGTTGCTCAGCAGTGACCGACCCAATTCCCCAATTTTCCTAGCAGTTCACTATTTCCTTGATACCCAGGTTAGGGAAAGAATACGGAGGCATCCTTGCTTCATGCTATAATATTTTGAGCCAAAGCTCAAATGGGTAGGGTAAAAAAATTTGTTGGTTTCTCAAAGGTTTTACAATTTATAATGATGGGACAATTTAGAGGTTAACTGGACTGGTTAGGCCACGAACCAGTAAAACATCACGAATTCAAATGCAATACAAAGAGCAATAAACAATCATGAATTCAACTAAGAAAAATAAATTGTAACCTTACCTATGGTGTCGCAAACTAAATCGAATTTCTCATCAGTTTCTGGTAGCGCCCTGCTCTCTTCCTTCACGTGGTGTTTTTCCCTTTTTTGTCATCTGATTTCTTCCTTCACATGGGAAAGTTTTAAATTTTCAATTTTGATTCATTAGTCGACATTTTAAATTTTTGATTTTGATTCATTAGTTAACGCCAACTTTAGCACTGACTGTTGGCCGTTAATGTAATATGTTTGGGACATATAAGGCAGCATCAAGTACACCTAATTTAGTGCCTATCATTTTTTTATAGTGACTATTTTCATTATTGTGTATCACAGGATCCATAGTGTTGGAAATAATTCCAACTCCTGCCTTGTTTTTGTGACCACCGCTGTCCCATGGCTCCTTCATCAACTCGGTGTAGGGTGAACCCAAAAAAGTTGTTTACAATTCGAATGAGGAAGGAAAACTTCCAAAAAACTCCCCCACTAAAAAAAAAATCGTTTTGAAGGGTTCAAATGAACTCAAGGTTCGATTGAACCCCTTTGAATGTGGAAACATGTGTTTTCCATTGTGGAAGGGGGTTCGCACGAACCCTAATTCAACCAAACCAGGGTTTGAGCGAACCCTCGGGGGTTCGATCAAACCATGTAGGTTCGCTCGAACCCCCCTTTTCCCACCTTCCCACCCTCTCTCACAAAAAACTTCCAAATTTTTGCCCTTCGAAGCGCACGTTGAGGATGAAAATGGAGGAGACTTCACAGACCCAAATGGAATATGGTATTCCTCAGAACGAGCTATCCAATGAATATAATTTTAATATGTTTTGGTTTTATTATGTATGTGTTTTTTTAGTTTTATTAAACATAGGTTTTTCACCGAAAATTAAGCTCTTTGTTTTGCACATGTGGAAAAATAACAAATTATCAAAATAAAAAATTTAAAAATATGTTTGTGTTAGGTATTGATGTCCTTGATCCATTAAAAAATAAAAATTAATTTCGATACATATAGAAAAATTTATGTTGTTTATAGTCCGCCTATGTCTAAATTGCAATTGGTTTGACTTCGAAAATTGATTAAGGAAAAAATATTCAATAAAAAACTATGAGACCAAATGAAAGTGCTAGATATCGTAATTACAAATCTAAATTCGAAAAAATTAGAATTTTATCCTCCATACAAAAAAAGTTATGTTGTATATGGTGAGCGTCACTTTTTAAAAATGTTGTTTTCTGAAAAAAAAAATAGTTTTCATGGGAGATGGAAAAAGAAGTGCAATTTGATTCCAAAAAATTTGAAAAAATATTTTTAGAATCTAAAGACAAAATTTGATGAGACTCTAGTTTGGATCATCTTCAATTTCCTCACGGTTTAGCCTCTATAGGTGCACGGATGTGAAGATTTAATTAATAATAATAATTTTAGTGTCTAGTTTGGCCAAAAATTGTAAACCACTATCGTGGGATCACCCTGCGGTAGAACGATTTTTACCGTAGTCCCGCAAGATGCTTCATCCTTCTTGGTGGTAGCATGGTGAAATCTTTTGTGGCAGCACGCGAGTCTTCCTTTTATTCCTGGCAGTGTTGCAGTGACTCCCGCAGTCCCGCAAGTCTTCTACCATTGGTGTGCGGCAGTGCGATGACCACCAATGTCTCGTGGTTCCTTCATCAACTAGGTGTGGTAGAGTGGTTTTTACCACAGTCCCGCAAGTTGCTTTTTCCTTCTTAGCGTTAGTGTGGTGAAAGCTTCTATGGTGGCATTTTTATTCACAAAGGAGGCCATGGAGAGAGGATGTGGATGACGTAGAAATACTAAATCGCTGAGAGGAAAGTGGGTGGAAATAAATGAGACAATGAAATCTATAGATACAATAAAGGTAAGAAGAGAAAGCAACCTCAACCGAAGGAGGAAGGTGTTTATAAATTCACAAATGCTACAACATAGAGGAGATAAGTCAATTTTTTGTCCACGAGGCCTCTGAGGTCAAACTTATTGGTTGAAAATGCATAGGAATGGTGATTAAATGTGATTTTATGATCAAGGGAAAAGTTTGAAAATTAGGATAGCCAAAATATGATATCAATATGTCAAATATATGACTAAAGTGAGGTTTTGTTATAATTGGTGTACTAAAAATTATTTACTATGTTGTGTATTATAGGGGCGAGACGAGGCCATGGAAACAAATTGTGTCATATCAAATGAGGACACAATGGATGAAGCAGGACATCAGGTACTCAAATATTACCTTAACTTAGGAAAAAAATGATCTGATGGCATTTTTTGATACGTCCATCTTTTTCATAGTATTATTGAAATTTTAAATGTATTATCCAATCTTGACATAAATTAATGCATGTTGTTGATTATTTTAGATGGAGATTGGAGCAAATATAGAGGCTAAGCTCTCAACTAGCAAAAGAATGAGATATGTATGTGGGAATGGACCTAAAACTATTAAATCGCGTAGACAACAGTGGGTGGAAGAGTATATGACAATGGATACTGCAGATACAACAAATGATTGCACTGAAGAAGAGGTAGGTCAAGACTATAGTACATGGGATGAATACTTTGAGAAAATTGTTGTTTGTGGATGTTTTGTATGTCGTCGAAAGAAACAATTCAAACAAGTGATTGTACAAAGACATTACATATATGATGAGATTCTAGTTGGTAGTATGCCTCCTACAATCGATTCAAATCCAATAGGAATTGTGGTGAGGAATTTTCCAATTTGATATAAATAACATGTATACTTCATTTAAACATTGTTTTATATTATTTAAATAACTATTTTTTTCTTAATGGATACTTGTAGGATAGAGTTCTTGGTTTAAAGTTTCTTGGATCACCGACTTCTAGACTAGAGGGCAATGATCATTTATCAAATGATACATCTAACAAAAATATGTGCCAATATACCAGCTCGAAAGATGAGGAATTGACGAAAACAAGTAACAGAACAAGAACCGGTGTGAAGATGCATAATTTGCTTAAAGACAAGGGGAAGGTGGACTACATACCCTATGAGAATGAATGTGATGGAGATGATGACTTTCCCCTGAGTTTGAAATCAATTTACAAAGAGACATTTGATCGTCGACTATATTGTGCTTGGCCTAGTGATCAACAACTACCTAGAGTGTACGAGTTGTTCCAATTTTGGGGATACAACTACATGATACGACCCTCCAATATTCATGGAGCGAATCTAGGCCTCTTTATTGTCCAAAATGTACATGTGGGATCCAAACATAGAAACAATTCAAAACAAACCACTAGGAGATTAATGCCATAATATGGTCCATCATATTATAGTGGTGAATGGAGAAGGCTAGTAGAATATAAGCCTAGCATGTCAGCATATGGACTAAATTTGAATATGTATACACATTGTCTCCAATTGGAAAGTGGAAAAGAAATTAATAGAGGTCACCTTATGTATATAGATGGACGTGCATACACATAAAAATATTGCAGGATTTATAAATAGTAGTAAGGGAAGGGACCCTACTGTAAGACCGAATTGTCAATTTGTTGAGGTTATAAATGATAAAGATGGATATATGGAAAGAGAGGTTGATAGATTGATAATGGTTGAGGCTATTATGGACCTTACCATTAGGGATGAGTTATTGATTGATTACCCCTTCTTAAAACGCACTCCTGCATGAAAGAAGAGGGAAGAACAAGGTCTCCCTAAGGATGTTCTTAAGGGCAGAAAACCAAAGAATAATAAATGAGTGTGGACTGATGTTTTATAAACTATTTTGTCAAAATTGTGTTTTATAGAAATTATTGTATAAAAAATTTAGTCTATAAAATAATGTTCCATTATTCAATTGATGTATATATGTTCATACAATTATATAATGTCTAATATATGTATGTCATTCATGTGCAGGTATTTTTGTATGAAGATATTTTTCAATGATGATGAAGATGATGTAGGTCAAGATGAGGATGATGATAATATTAAATACTTGAAAGAAAATATGAACATTTACAATGATACACTGGATGACATTGTAGTAGACAATAATGTTAATGACCAAGACTTCTAAATTTTTAGAATTATTTGCAATCCATGTTTAAAAAAGGTTGATTCTTATGGCCTAAACTTTGAAATTCTTCAGTAATATTATGTTGTACTTGGACAATTGAAAACTTTTTTTATTCTCTTAGCAAGCTCTTTTATTTTCCATTATAATTCTAGACCAAACAACATTTGCGGGGATGGCCTTTTACACCAATCTTAATTTGTACGAAGTTCATGAACCTGTTGTCAAGCAGTAAATTCCTTTCATATATAGGAAATGTAAAGGATTCATTTAAGAAAAGATATAGTCTATTTCTGAGGGTAATCCACATGCAAAAAGTAAAAAGCACATAAAAAAACAATTGTATAGTAGAAAATCATATTCAATCAGTTATGTCTTATTTCACTTGCACACTTATCTGAAAGATGTAGGGTATTCACCATACATTTCCCTTGACAAATAAAACATGTGCTTTCATTTATTTTTACTGTATATCTCAGAAGTGAAATTGTTGTTACATAATGATGCACTGAGAAAATAATATCTACAAAAAAATGTGAAGAAAATGTTTGAAATTTAACATGCAACCTACTGTGTTGTGCTGAAAGGAATCAAGATTAAGTGGGAGAAGAAATAAAAATAAAATTTTGATGATTGTACTTAAAAGTGAGCATGATATGAAAAGTGTGGACAATGATGGTGATGAAATTGAAAACCCTGATTCTAATGATATTACTGTATTATGTCATTCGAGATAAAGAGCACATACAATTTTATATACATAGAAAATGAAGCTTTGAAACCAGTAAATTGAAAATGTAAACACTATAATATTTTCCTTAAACAATAATTCACATACTCACTTACAAAAAAGGGTGAAGCATTTTTTATTCAAACTCTATTTTATTTAATAGACATAACAATAAAAGAATATTTACAAGTACAAAAATATATACATTGTTTCATAGAAAATAAGGAATGTTTCATAGAATATACAAGTACAATAATATATCATCATCATCATATCCTTAATTACCTATTGCAATATCCTTAAATTGTTCAATCTTTGGTATGAATTGTTGGCAGAAAAAATTAGGATTACTTAGATGCTTTTTCATTCATTTTGTATCAACATATGTTCATGAAGACACAAAAGTTAATAAAATATTAATGCACGTAACTCACAATTATTTAAATAAGCAACTTTATTAACTTTATTTTTTTTAAATAGTTTCCATTTTTATGTTGAACATGTAACAAGGAAAAATAAGCTCAAATTTTCAAAAAAATTAGAAGCATTACCAACATCCACAATAAATGCTTTATTGTATCAGCATATTCATTCATGTAAGCATAGTATTAAGGCTCAATAACTGATATTCATTCAAATATAAGAAGAAATAAGTATGGAAAACATAAGAAAAATACAGAAAGATAACACATTCATGGAGAATCTCTGATAATAAGATGTTCTCCATTATATTGCTTCAATTGATATATATTAATAACAAAAGTCTTCAAAATGGAAATGATATATGATGATGATAATTTCAAACTAGGCCTTGGTTTCCTATTTATATAGGAAGCAACAAGCTACAGGCCTTTTACAAAAAGAAACAACCTTTCATAACTACTTCTTTTACTAACTATTTAATTAGCATAATTAAGGAAATAAAAAGACTTAAGACATTTATGGTTCCATTATTCAACGTAGAAGACCTATGATCATTGATCTGGAAAAGTCTTCATCTCCATGATGAATGTCCAAATGCTCTCACCTCAGTGTCCTATTCTTCTGAAACCAACAACTATTTAATTAGCATAATTAAGGAAATAACAAGACTTAAGACATTTTGTTCATTATTCAACATAGAAAACCTGTGATCATTGATCTAGCAAAGTATTCCTCTCCATGATGAACATCCAAATGCTCGCGCCTTAGTGTCTTATTCTTCTTAAACCAAATACTTTTCCTCCTACTGATACGCCATAAAATATGATGGCCACTTATATTCCTAGATCTTTTGCATGTTTGCAAGATGAGTTTTCCATCGACTATCTAGTAATTCCTTTGTATCATTGACAAACTTTAGGTATCCCGCATCAAGAACAATCAACCCATCCATGATCTGATTTAGCCTGGGAAGACTAGTATCATCATCCTCCTATATATGAGTTATGCACTTATCAACAACCTGACTGAATTCTTTCTTCCACTTATCCAGGTCCTTCAACTGATCACCATCTCTCATGATTTCAAGTATATACCACTATTTCCAGGTATGGAATAAATCCATTTGTGTTACAATCTTTTTATCAAACCCTTGTACATACAGAAATTCATCACTAATCATCTTCACAGTTTGTTTAGTTGGCTTTAATGTTGTGGGTGCATCAGGACTTCTTTGTAGAACTTTGCATAACTTAGCCAAAGTGTGGTGAATAGGCTACCACCTTTTGAACAAAGGATCTAATACAAGCATATGTGTCTTTATTCGATCCATTGCTTGCTGAAGTGTTTTATAACTATCATGCACATTCTCCAGTTTATCCATAACTAATTTTATCCTATGCTCAAGAATATTTTCCATAACTTCACAAATTTGTCTTTTCACTTCATCCCGGGTTCGGTTGGCCTTCTTTACATCATCCACTTCCTTCTCTAGAGTTTTTACCCGTTGTGCAGAAATGTTCTTTGCGATATCCATTGGAGCAATAGGAGGCTTATATAACACCATCTCCTTGCTTTGTGAGGGTGCTGCTCTCTTAATTGTTCTTTCAATTTGACATTCTCCTTGAATAGTTTATTAACTTCATCATTTGCGAACATTTATTCCTTTTCATACTCCTTCAATCTATCTTCTAATCCCTTAATAGTTGCTCGAGTGAACATGGTCGAATGCATGGTAATTTTGGCTGCCTCCAAAGGGGTGGTATCTTGTATTTTCTTTACCATCGATGCCCCTCTCATCCCTTGAATTACATCCAATAATTTTGGCTTTTGTGTATTTTTTTGTTTGATCCATATGGCTAGGGTTTCAATCTTTGGGTTATACAGTTCCACTCACACTTCATCAGAGTCAAATTCTGCAACTAGCATTGGATCTTCCTAAGCCCGCACTTGATCAAGCATAAACATTTTCTTTAATTCCAAGCCAGGGAAAATGATCATATTGCTCTTCAAGAACATTTATCTAGCCTTCTGGGGGCTAATTTCAATGTTGTCAACTCTTAATTCCTGGAAAGTCTGTGTTACAATTTCATTTTTCTCTGATTCTTCAATTCCTACTTCAGTTGATTCCATCCTCTCTCAAAATTATTTTATCTTCATCTTGATCTAGAAATCCTTAAACTCAAGAGTTTTAATGAATTCATCATCTTCTATGAATCTTTTGGCTGCAATTTCCCTTTCATCTTCATGTACCTTTGTACTTTTTTCTTCTACCACCCATCCTTTCCTCATGTTTATGGGCACTGGTCTCAAGGATGGGTTGATCAACTTCAATATCACATATCAATGACTGCAGTAATGTAGCCACTTCCTCAGTATCACCCACCTCTTCAATATCCTCATAAGGTACTAAATGTTCAATGATTCATGTCTTCCATATTTTGGGAGGTAACTGCTCCATGGGAGGCTCAAAGGTTTCACCTGGGGTATGCTCTGCAATTGCACCACTACCATGTTCTTCGAGATATGCTTCCCTCTTTTTGTACAAGTCATCAAATCTACCAATTATCAATTCTATCCTCTTGATGGGGTCATTTTCCTCAACAAAGTATCCTAGGAAATTCTTAGACGTTTGCTTCATCCTTTCGTCAAGCTTCTTCATATATTCCCATTTTTTCTTTCTACTAAATACATCATTATAAGTAATGTAGTTCCTTATGACATCTTCTTCAAAATCCACTTGGTGTGGCACTGTCATTTTGGTAAGAATATTGTGCCTTATGTTGTTCATATGATTTTCAGGATCAAAAGCTCTTTCTTTTCCAGATTTCAATGCATATCTTATCTTCAAATAATACTGTAACTCCTCTAGTGTGTCTAAGCCTACAGTCCAATCTTCACACTTGGTTTGGTTTGGCAGAAAAGTGCCTTTCTTCTGCTCGTGCATTACATCTTTCTCCATCCACATCATTTTCCACATAAATTCAAGAAATGCTAATCTGAGGGGCACAAATTTTGGTAGTATGTGTGAAGCAACAGGGCATCCATAAACTCTTATTATTGTAACTTTAGGGAGGAAGAACCAATATCCAAAATTGTGTGTATGACCCTACTCTGGTCTTAAAGCCAAAGGTCTCACTAGTTGCAACATTTTGTTTAGCAATCTTGGTATTGCATACCCAAGAACTTTAAGAATTACATGCACAAAGTCTTCGTAGAATACAACAAAGCTTGAATTCTTGCATCGACTGTCCCAAATATAGCACCATTTCTGGATAGGTGTGGGATTCCCTTGCTCATCTATTATAGCTAAGTCCATTCTTTTATTCCAATGGTTCCTATTCTGGTACAATATCTGATGACACATTAGGGAATAGTGTCTGAATGTAATCGGTGTTCTATCCTCTATAACTTGGGAGAATTCATCATATAACGCCTTCTCAAGGTATGAAGCAAAGTCATATTCAATATTAGTTTCAGGGTTTTGAATTCTCATGGTCATCATCATTAGGCCTATTGGCATTTTATCTTGAGCATTTATCCCCAACACTTGGCAAAGTGCTAAATATGTATTCACAAAGTAATACTAAAAATATGTCACATTAAATGGTTCAGTAGTGGTAGTAGAGATGGGGAATGTTCTGTTACCAATGCCTATTTTGATATATAGGGGTACCTCATCACTTTTATAAGTCTTTTTTAACCTAGCATAATCCTCCTCACTTTTTTGTAGGTTTATCTTGTTCAGAGCCTACTTGTTTAAGCCAAAACACTCAATGATGGCTTTTCTAGTTACTTCTACCAATACTGTGTCATTTGGAAACCTTACTATTTTGGTAGTTGAGTGATAGTGTTTGGCTAGCAGTCTAATAAATTCTATATCAACAAACACATTTGGGACAATCAACCTTGCTATATCCAACATCCAAGCATTTGACACTAGAATTTTCTCATTTCTCTTACTATAAAAATACCAAAATAGGTCCCATCCAGATTTGGAAATGAGGGCATCCCTACAACTTTGTGCGGTGTCCACAAGAAACTTCTTATTACCCTCTTTAGTAGACCCTGGAAGTATATCTAATATGGATTGATGGAGTGGTCTCTTCTTTACTTTAGGTTCTTCATCTTTCATTTTAGGTTGACTTTATTTTAGTTCCGATTCTTTTGTTTTAGGATGGAGTGCTTTCTTCTTTACTTTAGGTTCTTCATCTTTAATTTTAGGTCGACTTTCTTTTACTTCTAATCATTTTATTTTAGGAGGCATGTTTCAATTTTCTCTACTATGGCTTCAGATGACAACACCTTGAAATATTTTTTAAATTAATAGAGCTCTTTCAGAGAGTTTTCATGCACTTACCCGAGTACTTCATGCTTGCAGAACTTCTTCTTCTCGTATCCTTAGCTCCTTCCATGCTAGTGCATTGCAATTAAGTGTGATATTGGGAAAACTCACTTATCTTTGGGTGGTGCCATATTCAGTCATATTAGCTTTGGCAACTCTTAATAATTTAATAGCATTTAATTTTGGCAACTGATGTGATTTTTTGCATTTATTGCTATAAATTATAATGATGCCATGATTATCGTACTACCGTCGTCTCTTATTATACTCATTGCGGTATGGCAGTGTTTTTCCCTTCCCTTCTACTGTTTACCACACTAGCGCCTTGCTCAAGGCTTCTTGTTGCGGGGTTGCAGTGTATATCGCTCTACCGCATATGTTGCTCACCTTCCCGATGATATAGCAGTGTATGTTTTTTATCATTACTTGAAGAGTGTAGATGAGACAATCTTATTTGTCTTACAGATATCTCAATGTCTCATCGACATTAGATCTTATGTTCCTCTGATGTTGGTTGTCGATGTCGATGAGACAAGTTAATATCTCCTACTGATATGTTGTCTCATCGATATTTTCCTTCGACGGTATTTCTTTATGTATTGATGTAACTCTGCCATGTCGGGGAGACTTGTGATTATCACTATGGTATAGCGGTGTTTTTCCCTTCCCTTTTGTTGTTTACTGCACTACCACCTTGCTCAAGGCTTCTTGTTGCGGGGTTGTGGTGTACACCGCTCTACCGCATATGTTGCTCACCTTCCTGGTGGTATAGCGGTGTATGCTTTTGATCATTACTTGAAGACTGTCGATGAGACAATATTATCTGTCTTATCGATATCTCAATGTCTCATCGACATTACTTCGTTATATCCAAGATTTTTATTTCACCAAGCACTTGTAGATATACCTTGTCAATGTGACATAAGTGATTCTCTCCTTGATATGCTTGTATCTTGTTGACATTTCACTATTTTATATCGTAGATGAGACATATAAATAAGTCTCTTCGACATAGGGGTGTCTAATCTGGCACTAAACCCAAAGCCAAACTTGAAGCTAAAGTCAGAGCTACACACAACGCTAAACTTGAAGCTAATTTCAGTGCTAAATACGACATTAATTTCGGTGCTAATTATCACTGAAATTAGGCGCAATAAATGCCAAAAATTATGCCATCTCGATAAATAGCGCCGACGGTTTCAAAAAATTGCCAAAAAATACATTAAAACAGTGGGTGGAAGCAAAAAACAGAGCAAAAATGGAGCAAATCACACAGATTTGTTGTAGTGTTAATTACATATTTTATGTATTTATTTCCTCATTAAATTTCTTTCGCAATTATTTGAAGGATAAATTATACAATCTCAAGAATGACTGAATGGCCACATAATATAGAAAATATTTTAAAGCAAGAAGTCTAAAATTTTAATCTTGGGAAATCGAAGAATAACCAAGTTTATAAATCTATAATTAATATCCCATATAGTCTATTTTTTATGAGTGTATACACCTAAAATTGGTCTGGAGAATCTGATTAATTAAATATAACTTATTTGAATAATTATCCTAAATTCTTCTACTATTGAATAAATAGAAATATTTTTTATATAGTTCATATTTAAATTCTTCTAATTCTACTTTTATCTCATCGTAATTAAATAAACAAAATTAAATACATTGTCTTATTTAATTATCAAATTCCTCTATTTTATCTTAATCACATCATTCAATCTTAATTAATTAAACAAAGGTTAAATACTTTATTGTTTAATTATCATATCCCTTCTATATTTAATTTAATAAACAACTCCTATAGTTTGTTTTATTAAATTATTTATTCCCATTTTGCTAATTTAAATAAATAAAAATATTTAAATAAAGGCATAAAAGAAAATTTCCTCTATTCACTCAACTACCAAATTAGATATTATATGTTTATGTCTAATTTATGTCTAAATTTAATTCAACTAGTATTCATGGGAAGCTGTGGAGACAAATTGGAAATCAATCCTCTTCCATCAAATTCTTCCTATCATCTTGCCTGGTGTTTTCATGGGTAGGAACCATTCCCAAAATCTTCTCAATCTTCTCAATCTTCTCAATCTTTCACCATTCAATCCTCCAGATTGAATCCAAGCCTCTACTTTGCTGCCCCTGTGCAAATCTGATGTCAGGAAATCTATAATACAACCTCATTCAACAGTAAATAGATCTATAATCCCAAATTTTTGAAATCTTACTCTACAAGAAATAGCAATAGAGAAATCAAGCATCACAACAATAACATTTTAGCAATCATAGCATCGGTAGAATCATAATCATGGCTGCATCTTAGTTTTACTGTAGCTCCATCATCATAGTTTCCTATCAATTTTTTACAATATCATCATATAGGATTAGTTTCCTAGATTTTGACAACTTCTCATTCTTTAGATTGTCATTTTAACAGTCACAGTGCTTACACGATCTGAGAGCCATAGTGGTTTAATAAATCTTTGGAGATAGAGAGCAATATGACACTTTCAATGGATTTCTGGTTTTTAATAGCTTAATTGTTTATTAAATTCATTGATATAATGTCTTATTAAGAAGTGTATTTACATTTTTACGTATTCACACTTACAATTTGGCACCCATCATGGGGCATAACCCCATATTTCACAAAAAAACTCTAAAAAGTGTCACACAGGTTTATGGCGTGTTCAATTTAGCATGAGCGAGAGCTTTTCTGGCGCTTTTGATGAAAACTATAGCGCTTCCACAAAAACTATAGCATTTCTGAGAACTATTTTAGTGCTTCTGAGGAGGAAACTATAGCGCTTCCATGATCTTTTTCAGCGCATCGGCCACACATTTCCAACACATCTGATATAGCACTTCTGAGAAATTATATGGCACTTCGGCAAAATTTTGTAGTGCTTTCGACTATAGTGTATCTGATATAAACTGTAGTGCTTCTATTCTCTATTTCAGTGCTTCTATAACTGCTTATCTGGATCCGAAGCGACCGCAGCCAGAATTTTATTTTGATACATTTAGACTAAAAAGAATCAATCTCTTCTGATGGGCATTGCAAGAGGCAATCCCTCTAGGATGAAGATTCTCAGGTTTTCATATATCCATGCAAAGGTACTCTAACAAAAGTCAAAATATGATGCAAATGGGAAAGCTAATACCCCTGAGGCATTGGTTCTGTTGTAGTCCATCCTTGGGATGTTGATTTCTTCAAACCAGTCGATCAAGTTCCAAACTCGATTTCTATAATACCGTAGGTGATCTTTTCTAACCTAAAAATATCCTTTGATCGACTTGTCGATTAACTCTACAACACCTTTAACACATAGGAGTTTGATTCCCATGTCTTCGATATCTTTGAGGCCTAACAAAAGCACCTCTTTTTCAACTTCAGTGAATTCCAATTGCACAAATGGGTGCAACTGTCCTTTAGGGGAGATGATCAATTCCCTTGCTTCTAAAACTGTATTTATACAATCTCCATCGAACTGTATTATCCATGACCTTGTATCCTCTATCGGTCTCTTATTAGAACAAGCAATTGTTTGGTCTTCAATTTTTATCTCTGATAGAGTCACACAATTACCAGGACCCGTTTCAGGCTTTTCTTTTGGTAGAACAAATGACTTGTGCACAACCTCCTTCTTTACAACTTTGAGAATCTGATCTAGTTGTTTTGGATGATCCTGAAGATATTCCAATTGAGAGATTTGTACCTTGGTCTTCATCATGGAAGCTATGATGTCAAAATTTGCTGCAAACGGATCTTGAGCAACTGGCATAGTGTTCTCCAGTGAAGATCTGGGATTGGAAGTGGAAGGAACTTCTTTTCCCTTTTCATTTGATTTCCGCCTTTCTTCTTCTTCTTTTTGTGCTTTGAAGTGTTGAACATGTGTGAACAAAGGCATTGAAACATCTTCATAATTCACCACAAGAGCGTACTAACAATATTCTTCTTCTTGTTCTTGATTGACAGGTTCTTTATCAAAGTAACCCTACTGCGGAGTCGACATCAAAGTTGTCTGTTTGTGGTGAAACAACGTTTGAACTTGGTGTTGGTACAAAACTAGAACTAGGAGTAGCTTCAGTGTATCCCATGATTTGGTTCATCCTCAAATTCTCAAGACATGTAGATCTGATATGTGCGTCAGTATCATGGAAACAAAAAAATATTGCATGGTGTGCAACTTCAATCATTGGTCTTGGTGGAGATGTTGGCAACCATGGCTGAAATTTTTCTCTTTTTGGCTAGTATGATTGTTGAACTAGAGATCTGATAGAATCTATCTTCATCAAGTCAGAAGTGATCATATTATCCTCCAACTTGATGGTGTGTTCTTGCGCACTCTTCAAATCTATTTGTTTTTCCGTCTTGAGGAAGAAAGTTATCTCTGATGGAAAAGCATTTATGAAACAACTTATCCAAATCTCTAGTGATGGATCAAGTGTAGAAGAAAGTTTTGTAACAAGATGATTAAATCTTGCTACAAAATACCTCATGTGTTTGTTGTGCCCCATCTTTGGATTTGTAAGTTGGGAAAACAACACGTGATTGTCTTTAGCGGGCTTGAATCTCACCAAAAACTTCTCGCTTATAGTTGTCCAGCTTGTGATATTGCCTGATGCCAGGTGATTGAACCAGTTGGCAACATTTCTCGCAAGAGTCTCAATAAAGAGATGCACCACGATGTCTTCATGTGCTATGTGCAAGATGATGCAAGCCATTGTGAATGCAGAAAAATGTTCCTTCGGGTGTTGAGTTCCATCACCGTGAAACCGGGGAAAGTGCTTCCTTGACCCTTTAGGTAACTCATGATTTACCTGAAAAGCCAAAGGTTTAATGTTATCACCCCAAGGCAATGGGGGTGGATGTTGTTGATTTCTATCAGCATTGCCAACATTATCATTGTTATCATTCATTGCTTATGTATGGATCATGCAATAGGATGCCAGAGTGTCATTCCTATGAAATAAAAGCGTTTAGCTTTTCTTGAAGTTTTCTTGCCTCGTGCCCAATGGTGGGAACTAAAAAATTGTTGGCATTACAATTCATACCTCTGGAGTGCGTATTGGCAACATACAACTATACACAGTGCATAGTGACTGCTCTTCAAATTTAGAGGGGAAGCTCCCTTTTTTGCTGATATGGATGAAAAAGTAAATGTTCTATATCCTATCTTTTTGACTCATCTAGACGAGGCACAAGGTTAAGAAAACCAATACACTGTGGCTAAAGTTTTGCATATCTTAACTACAACTAACTTAATGCTTAATCTATCCTATTTCCTCAAGAGAAACAAAGCATGAGGACTTAGGAGCAGGGAATATTTGACGATAATCTTTAAGTCAGGATTTCCAAGGAGGCGAGACACCTATCCGAGGCATAGGCTGAAATGAAGGTTATTAGAAATGACATCAAATGGTAAGTTAGTTCTCAGGATTCCTAAGGAGGCAGGACACCTATCCAAAGTGTAGGCTGAAAATAACTTACTGGAAACAACACTTAGACGACAATCTCTATCTCTAAATTCGCAAGGAGGAGGGACTCCTATCCAAGGTGTAGATATGAAACAAAGATTATTAATAACAACATCACATGATAAAATTTATTTCTCAATCCCCAAGGAGGAGGGACTCCTATTCGAGGTGTAGATATGAAACAAGTTTATTAGAAACAAATATAACCTAGGACAATAAATCGTATGAAGGACCTATCACACAAATAAATGATCAACCAACTTTATATTAACAAAAGTGAACAAGTATAGAATAACAATATTGCATGGCAAGGCGCCTCAACAATTTATTATTGTAGAAAAAATTATAATTACAATGTGAACAAATATTGAATAGTGATACTATAGGCAAGGTGGCTCAACTTTTTCGGTGAGGCTAAAAATAGCCTGTCGAGGGGCAATTTTTACAAAAAAAATTGACACATGGGTTTTGTAGAAAAATCGATTCTAAGCCAACCTAGATCGCCAGGAATTCAAAAAACTAACTTTTTCTTAGGGATGCAATGAATTTTTGGTGTAGAAGCTGCAAAGGGCACCGAAGCTTATTTTTTTCTCCGTTTTTTGAAATTTTGACTTTTTTTCGAAAACCCTAATTTTAGGGGGCTGAAGGGCAATTTTTCCAAAAAATATGTTACATGGGTTTTGTAGGCACCAATGAGTTTAAAAGGCTTAGATCCTCCATTTTTCAAAAAATTGAGTTTAAGGCCTGCATGCAAAAGAATCTTCAAAAAAAAAACACAGTGCTTCAAAAATGGAAGCAGCGAGGCAATTTTCTTGAAAAAATCTAGAACATGGGTTTTGCCATTGATGTTATGCTGAATCATCCCAGATGACTAAATTCTAAAAATTATGTCATTTGCTTTGACATGCGAGAGAAAACCTAAGACACAGATAGAAAAATTTTAGAGAGAGAAAATATAAATTATATTCTACCTCTGTCAATCTTTAAGAAAATCACCTCCTTGTCTCAATCTAATTAAATCTGCCAAGAATCTGCTGAAAATATGAAGAATGCATAATTATTCCTCTGTGCAACCTGAATGGAGAACCTCAAAGAACACTGAAAATGGCCTCCGTTTGATCCTTCAAAAGGTGTTAGAGAGAAAATAGTTGATTTTTGCTTCCACCTGCAAGCAATAATGAAGTTGTGACACCTATGCTTGAATGAATAAATTTTTTGGAGGTGATACTACCAGTTAGGTAAGTGTGCCAACCCTAATTCAGCTAATCCATGTGCATCCATCGTGAACTAAAGTTCTCCATTAATTTTGGACGTCAGATGCAATAGGTTGCACACAAAAATCACAACTGAGAGTTAAAATGGTCAAACTTTGACTTTTGGCGCCCAAGCTTAAGAGAAAATTTTCAAAGATTTTCCACCACTGCTGTGACAAATTGCCTAGGTTTGACCCTTAATTCTAGATGCCTGGTTGATCTTGAAGCTTAACTACAGATTCATCATGTAGCTAGAACAAGTCTAACAAGATGTTGTCAGGAGCTACAAGTACTAAAAACTTCATCTAGTACTTCAAATTCAAGGGCACCTTTTTCCAAAAGGGTGCATATTTCACTAGACAACCATTTTCCTAATTCTGACTCTCCACTCTTCAATTTGCTATTGCCGGTGACTGATGACTCCCATGGATTGAGTGTTTGATCCATCATGTAGTTGGAAGAATTCTACAAAGATTGATTGTATGTGCAATGCTTGAAAGTTGGATTAAGACCCTCAAATGCAAGGGTGCGCCTAGTTTGTAGGGGTTATTTTAGCTTCTGAGAATGATTTTATAATTTGTAACTTTCATTAGAATGCTCGTTTTTTACCCTTGCTGCCGGGAGTTGGATTACTCCAATACGCATGCTAACGATTTCATCGTGAAGATAGAACAACTTGGAAGAGATGTTCATGGGAGTGACAAAGCCAAAAAACTGCTTCTAAGACCTCTAGTAGAAGGGCGCCTTTCTCAAGAAAGGTGAAATTTTCCATACTTAGCCATTTTTCTGCTTATTTTTATCCTTTAGTATTTTCCACTAATTCTTCATCTATGGGCTTTTGACAGATCCTGATTGCTGACGGTTGGATTCACTACATAGTTAGAAGGATTCTACGTAGATCTCGTGAAGACAATAGCTACCGAAAACCTCTACTAGCTGGCGAAAAGGCTAGGTGCCCCTAGCTTGTAGAGGCATTTTGATATTTTGACTTTTATTTCCCCTCCATTCTATGTGCTCGTAGGATCATTTGCCGCGGTTGATCAGTATGTCTTATAGACTTGCGAATGGATGCATCATAGAGCTGAGATGAAACTGAAGAGATCCCCCAGAAACGGTTTTTGCAAATTCTATCATCTGCTCGGGGGTGCAAATTCTGAAATTTGATTGTCATCTTTGACATGTAAATCCTTCGTAATTTCTACTTCCGCCTTCAATTGTCAGAGTTTCACAAATCAGATGGATTCGCTTGATGGCTTGTCGGAAAAGTTGATAGAATTTCAGAGAATGAATATATTTGCAACCATTGATAACTACATTTGGGCCTTCAAATTGAAGGGCGCTCGTAACCTTGAGGGGCACAAATGTCACTAGACTTGGTAGTTTTTGGATGATTTTCACCATTTTTGCGCCTCGCAATCATCGTGTTATCTACTAAGTTGACTGCATTGAAGCATTATTGTCGCCGATGTGAGTGCATGATTGTATTTCATCTTTTTTACGTGTACAGACACTGCAAAGTTGACTTGTACGTTGATTGCACAAGTATCTCACATGTTGTAAAGTGAAGTGTTTCCAGACATAATATTTTTTACAATTTTCACCATTTGAAAATCCTCTCCATTGTGAAGCATCTTTTTCAACATCTTTCACCATAGAATCTTCTGTGATGAATTTTAGGCTTAGATTTTGACACCTGGTACTGGTCAACCGTCATTGACGACCTCAAAGGTCCTAACTTTTCTCCTGAAAAAGTGAAAACTACCCACCAAGCTTAAACAAAATTTTAACTGAAACTAACTTTGAGTTTCTTGAATAGTCGAGACAAGCTGAGTCAGATACATGTCAAGTGGGTAGAATATTTGTAGATCTATACCTTCACCATCAAGCACAAAAAAGGCCAATCCAACAAGGTAGCAAATGCTCTAAGTTGGAGGTCAATGTTGGTGCATGAAATACAAATTTAGAGTGTGGGAATAGAAGCCCTAAAGGATATATATGTTGAAGATGATGACTTCAAAGAGGTACATTTTGTTTGTGCTTAGTTTAAATATACTTTACATGAGGAATTTTTTGATTTTTGTTTGCAAGAAGGCTTGTTATTCAAAGGTGATCAGTTGTGTGTTCCAAAGTGCTCCATGAGAGATAATTTGATAAAGGAGAAACATTATGGAAGTTTAGGAGGACATTTTGGGGTTGATAAGACATTGGATCAAGTAAGGAGATTCTACTTTTGGCCAAAAATGCAAGTAGATGTCAAAACGTTTGTGGAAATTTGTACAATCTGTCAAAGAGCCAAGGGTTCTACCTCTAATGTAGGAATTTATTAGCCCTTACCAATACCTAACAGACCATGGGAGAGTCTAAGCATGGATTTTATATTAGGTTTTCCAAGAACTCAAAGGGGTTATGATAGTGTATTTGTTGTGGTTGATAGATTCATTAAAATGGCTCACTTCATTCCATGCAAATGTACAAATGATGCTTCTCATATTGCAGGGTAATTCTTCAAAGAAATTGTTAGAATTCATGGTCTTCCATTAACAATTGTATTTGATAGGGATTCAAAGTTTATTGGTCACTTTTGGAGGACCCTTTGGAAGCAGCTTGGGACTAATTTCACCTTTAGGACTGCCTATCATCCACAAATGGATGGGCAGAATAAAGTGGTCAATAGATCACTTGGAAACCTCTTGAGATGTCTCAGAAAGGAGCATGGACAACAATAGGACTTAGTTCTTCTTCAAGCTAAATATGCTTATAATAACTCAATCAATAGAATCATAGGGAAAATTATTTTTGAAGTGGTGTATGGTCTGAAACCAAGAGGGGTATTTGAACTTAGAGACTTGAAAGGAATGGAGAAGAGAAGTGTTGAGGGAGAAGCATTTGTAGAAGCTATGAAGGAGATACACCAACAAGTTAGAGATAATTTTTTGAAGAGTGTTGAAAAGTATAAGAAGCATGCTGATTTGAAAATAAGGGATGTATAGTTCAAGGTGGGAGTCTTGGTCCTTGCACATTTGAAGAAGGAAAGGTTTCCAAAGGGAAAGTACATGAATTTTCTGATGAAGAAAGTTGGGCCTTACAGAGTGGTCCACAAATTTAGGGCTAATACATATGAGATAGAACTCTCTCTTGGAGTTTCTATCTCCCATATCTTTAATGTTTCTGACCTATACCCTTTCAAGGGGTCTATGGATGTAGGTATAAGTGTTGATGCATATGTTGCTGATGAAGAGTGGGTCAAAGACCTACCACCCACTGAGCCATTGAAGCTTGAAGCCATTTTAGACACAAAAGAGGTGAAAAGGACAAGGCATAAAGTCTACAATGAATATCTTGTGAAGTGGAAAGGTTTACCCTCTAAAGATGCAACATGGATGTTAGAAGATGATATAAAAAAGCATGGAACATTAGTACAAGACTTGATCTCAACAGGGACCTGAGATTATTTTCTCTCTAGGTGTATGGTGCAAGGGCACCATGGCAATTTTGGTCTTTTGGTGTCTAAGTTTGTGTTTTGTGTGTTTGATCACATCTTTGGGTGTAATAAGGTCTAATTCAGACCATTTTGATGTAATTAAGTCATATAGGGTCATTTAAGTGTGTTTTTTAAATATTGTCAAAATGTTGAAAAAAGTTGCTTTGTAAGGAAGGTGAATGGTCATAAGTTCAAAGCACAGTTGTGGACCATTGGGTTTCTATTAGAAATTATTTAAATGGACTCACAAACTTTGAGGCAACACTTTTGATGTGATTTTGGTGGACAAGAAATTGAATAAACCCTTTTTTCTATTGAAATTCTATGTTTTTATGTAGCTTTGAGATTTGTACGGACCCATACAGTAGGTTACTGATCTGAAACATATGTGAAAGGTTGAAGGAGGGAATATAATTTGTTTTTAACTTGGTTGCATTGATTTTCATTGAGGAATAAAGAAGTTTGAAGCATTTTTCTAGAAACTATCTGAGAAACCCTGAATTTAAGGGTTTGTGAACAAAATCATGCATTACAGCCCATTCCACCATTGAATCTTGGCCAAACTCGATGTAATGGATGGATTTAATTTGATTTTAGTGTTTTTTGTTGTTGTTTAGAGCATGGAATGGAGTTTGGGGTGGTTTTATCCAAGCCTTAGCCTAACATCTTCATGTGTTAGGCTTAGGTAGGTTAGTGAATTGGTAGGACAACAATTTGGTAATGAATTTTGGTGAGAAAAACTACATTTTGGGACCCTATGTTACATGTTAGAACTATTGGTGTGGATTTTTGGTATTTGGTGTTTGAATTTCTTAGAGGTGCTTTGGAAAAGTGGCTTAATTTGGCCTAGTTTCAGCATAGAAGGTCAGATTTGAAGAATTTGTTTCAAAACAATCCTATCCTCAAATGAGATATGTTAAGGAGCCTAATGGGTGTTTGAAATGTTCATGGGTTTTTGGAGAGACAACCTTCTCTAAAAGATATCCCTAAAAAACTAGGTTTGAAGACCTAGAATGAGAATTGTGAAATTGTGAGTTAAGCCATCATAGTTGGGTTTTGAAACTTGAAGAAGTTGATAAATAGTGTTGTTTGAACCTACTCCATGCTGCTCTACATCACTTCATCTCTACTATTCTCCCTAAAAGAGGACTCATCCTATTCATATCCATCTATCACCATAGAATTCTTATGTAAGTCTTCATCTAGCTTAACGCTTACACTCTCAACAATCTTTTTCAGCTTCTTGTTGTAACACTAGTAAGCTTTATTTTTTGTAGAATATCCAAGGAAAATACCTTCATTAGATATTGTATCAAAATTTCCTGAGTTTTCTTCATCTATTTTGATGTAACATTTTCTTTTAAACACTCTGAATTATTTGACAGTAGGAATCCTTCCATACCATAATTCATAGGGAGTCTTTGACATTTTTTCTCTTGCTTTAACTCTATTAACTATGTAGACTATATTATGAATTTCTTCTCTCCAATACACTTTTGATAGATTTTATTTTTTCATCATTTTTCTTGCAGCTTCCGAGATATTCCTATTCTTTGTTTCAACCACTCCATTCTGCTGAGCAATCCTAGTGGTAGATAAATGCCTCTTTATTTCATGATACTCACAAAAAATATTAAACTCATTGGAGGTGAGCTCTCCACCTTTTTAAGACCTCAGACATTTGATTTTTATATCCATTTCATTTTCAACCATAACCTTGAATTCTTTTAACTTATCTAGAGCTTCTGATTTTTCTTTGAGAAAAGTAATGTAACGCCCCGCCACGCAACCCTAGAGGAAGTTGCATTTAACTACTTAAACAAAATAATTTTATTTTTTTTAAAGGATAAATAATAAGTTAATTAATTAATGCCAACAACCTCTAAGGTTACGAGACATAGGTTATATAGAACAACAACAAAACATGATTATAAACTAAGACAATTATTTAATCAAAATAGTAACACATACATTCCAAGTAAGATGAGATAACAACAACATATAGTATAAACAACATAAAATACACACCGTGAAGAGGTAATCTTGGAATCGCAGGGTGCTCGCAAGCGAGTGATGAGATCCGTCCCCTTCACCAATACAATATTACTAACTAACAAATCTAACATCATTAATATGATCAAAAGCATAAACATCATTAATTCAATTATCCACTATGCTAATCCAAAGCATGACATAATGATAACATCAGGACCAAATACCATCACAACAAAATATCACACCAAATCATGATAAAGATAGAGATTAACAGTAATCGAGTACCATAGACAAGGTACTAACAGAGAACAAGATATAACCAAATAAAACACTATTCGATCAAAAGAGCCAAAACAGAGGGGTCTTATATCCTCCCCCCCTAGGGTCAGGCTTACTCCTGGAAGCCTGCAACTACCCCTCCTGGAAGCCTGCAACTACATGCTCTTGTGTTGTACTTATGTGGTACTTGAGTTGTACTTGTGAGGTGCTTATGTGGTACTTGAGTTGTACTTGTGATGTGCTTATGTGATACTTGGGTTGTATTTGTGATGTGCTTTTGTGGTACATGTGATTGGATGTGTCAGTTTGGTTCAGTTATGATTTAGCCAGTGTCTAGAGGTAAATGGTCTTGGCTAGGATTCCTTGTTACTAGCTCCTAGCACGGGGGGTGGGCCTTTGGGTTCCACTTGGTTGGGTGGCGTGCACCTTAATCCGTTGGGTTCTATCTTCATGTTCACGTGGACGAGACTTCCAATTGGAGAGCTCGTTGGCTTTAGTATCAGTTCTTGGTTTATTCCATTTCAATTGATCTTGTATTATTTACCCCTCTTGTTATCGAGGTGGAATTTGTAATTGTAATCCTATTTATTGGACTTGCCTCATTCAGGGAATGAGAGTTGTAATTGTAATATTTAATTATGGATAATTGAATTGAAAGTTATCTTTATGCTTGATGTAATTATCTTTTGGAATGCACGTGTTTAATTTATTTAGTAATTAAATGACATGGTTTATATTCATGTTGTTGTTGTGGGTTATTATGTTTTCTCAGTCTCGTAACCTTAGGGGATGTTTGCATTGGGAAGTGAACTTGTATATTAATCAGACTTAAACAAAAAAAAAATTAGTCTGTTTAAGTAGTTGTTTGCAACTTCCTCTAGGGTTGCGTGGCGGGGCATTACAAGTAACCCATGTCATCCTAGATTAGTCATCAATTAACAAAATGAAATACATGTCACCTTGAAAACTTCTTACTCTTGTAGGACCACAAAGGTCTGTATGCACCAACTCCAAAATTTATTTTACCTTGAAACTTCTTCCAGCTTGCTTCCCAATCTAGCATTCCTTGCAAACAAAATTGATAGGCTTTGTAATCTTGGGTAGATCTCTCACAACTTGAACTGAACTGATGCTCACTAGGCTATCAAAATTGATGTGACACATTATTCTATGCCTTATCCAACTTTCATTAATCTGGGTCATAAAGCAATAACCATCAACACCTTTGAGTTGATAAACATTTCCATCTATCCTTTTTCCAGTAGCAACCACATTTCTAGAGCCATTTTTTTATCTCAAAACCATCATCCTAAAACATAATATTATAGCCTTTTCTACACATTTGTCCAAAACTCGAGAGGTTATGCCTTAGTCCCTTAACATAAAGAACATCATCTGTATTATGATTTCCATCAAAAATAATTTAACCTTTTCCACATATTATAGAAGATGTATCATCACAAATCTTAACAAGACTTCCTTCATATTTCTCAAGTTTAACAAACTTACTTTTGTAACCATCATATGATTTGAGCATCCATTGTCAATGATCTAGTAGTTCTTCTCCTCTCTAGCATGAAGAGTAGTCATCTTAGTTCCTTCAACATTATGACCTGCTTCCGGAGCACATTCCTTAATACATCTCTCAGAGTTAGCAGAATTAGTCTCAACATTTATAGACATGAACAAGAATTCATTATCTTTATCATCCAGATAATCAGATTCATCATCAGATATACTAGCATCTTCTCTAACATAATTAACTTCTCCTAATTGAATTACCTTGGTTCTCCTTAATTTTTTATTTAAAACTTTGTTTGGACATCTTGAAGCATAATGACCTATCTTTCCACAGCTAAAACATTTGAATGGTAACTTACCTTTGTACTTTCCAATACCCTTTTTCATTTTCCTCACAAAGTTTGCTTCTACATCATCAAGATCATCCTGATCTGATTCCTTGGTCTTTTCTAATTTTTTAGCCTTAAAATTAGTCTCAACTTTTGCATCATTTGAACCAAATTCTCTTAATTCAAAAGTAGATAAAGTACCATACACCTGATCTCTAGTATATTTTCTTAAATCTTGAGCTTCCTTGATAGTAGAAACTTTATGACTATAAGCTTTAGGATGAGTTCTTAATACCTTCTTTACCACCTCATCTTCATCAAGTTTACCACCATGTCCTATTATGGAATTAACAACTTCATCCACCTTATGCATGTAGATTATAATTTTTTATCCTCTGATGTCCGCATATTTTCAAACATGATATTTTGATTATGTATCTTTTCTTGTTTGACTTTATCATCTCCTTCATAAATACCTTCCAAAATTTTCCAGATCTCTTTAGTAGTTTTAAGATTCATAGCCTTCACAAGTTCAATGTGTCATTATAATATTTCCTTATTTCAGAAGCTACATGATTGTCCTCTTTTGTTTCCTTTTCATTGCATTGGACACATTCATTGATATCATTTACATTCTCACCTTGGGTCTCAACTTGAGCCTTTGGATTGTTGGAACACAACTATCTACTGAGAGGGGGTGTGAATCAATAGAGTTAATTAAAGCTTTTCCTTTAATTATTTTAAACCAAATTAAAAGAATATGTAGAGTCCAAACACACATAACTACACATAACATCAGATGTACATGGAAAACCCAATATGGGAAAAACCATGGTGAGAATAGCTACTAGGATCTATTGTCCTAATCTAGCCTCATAATGAAAACCTCATTGGTTACAAAGTTTAAGGGAACCGACCTAAGGAGACACCAATCCAATAACTAAGCACCAACTCGGCCTTCTAATGGCACCAACCAATCAAATATAAGGAGCTACAACTCCTTATTACAAATGATTCAAGATGAAACCAATTCTCTATTATAGGTCTAATATGCAACTATACATTTACTTCTTCTTCTCTGCTCTGTTATGCTCTTCAGAATATCCTTTATTCTCTATTTCTACAGGAACAATTATTTTGTCTACTACTAATCTCTTATCAACATTTCACTCTCCTTCCTTCTCTAAAAATATGTATCCTATATATCTATATGCATTTAATCTAGGTTTGTCATTACTACTTCAGCTTTGTTAAACATTTATGTCCTTCATCTAAGCTTTCATACACATTTCTTACTGAGCTATGAACCCTCTCTTTTTGCACACATATTATCGTTCACTCAACAACTTACATTTTGAGTAATAAAATCTCTTTTAAATGCTTTGTTCCACCACTTGTTTTCTCTATATAAAACCCTATATTTGATATACAATATATGCATTTTTAATAAATGACAATACTAATTAATTGAACTGTATCTAATCTTTTCATCACCTAAGTTTCTATGATGTTTTTGAAAAGTTAAACAGCATTTACGGGGCGTTGTACCCCTCACAATGGGCCACTAGGGCCAAAAAAGGACTAAACATTAACAAAAAAGAGAAAAAAAACCAGAGACAGCCCAGAGACAACACACCAACAACCGAAAAATAGCCGACAGACTAGCAACAGGAGTAGCTAACTGGCCTCATCCCAGTTCTTGATCAGGAGGTCGACCACCTCATCACCCACCCACTCCTTATTTTCCTGGCTATTATTCCCCTCCAATTCCTCTTTTATGACATTTGATAGTGCACTAGTAACAAAGTGGCTCAGTTTCATTGTGAAGTGGGTCAAGCCCCTAAATCTTTTGTCCAAGGTGTTCAATCTCTTCACCAGCATGTCAGCATCTTCCCCAATATCCCTAGTCTTCAGAAACCTACTAGGCTCATTCACCAGTGAAGTGTACGAATCAGAAACATGGCTAGAAAACTTGCTGTCCATCAGAGTAGGCAGGGGCCTCTCTCCCATCTCATCAATCTCATCATCAGACTCTTCTTCCTTATAGCCCTTGCTGTCAGACTACTCCACCTCCGAGTCCTCAATAATTAATCTCTTTTTGCTGTTCTTGGCCAACCTCCCCGATCTCCTCCTAACACTTTCCCCACAAGTCAGCTCCGTGATCCCCACAATCGTATCCCCTCCGGAATATTTCCCAACAACATTCTTGCCCTTGCCCTCCTTAACAGTCGTGGCCTGCCCGCATTTCTCCTTACCTTTCTTCAACTTAGTGACCTTATCAATCGTGCCCACTTGGGTGGCCTTTAACTCACAGAGCCCTTCCGCCGCACTGGCATGAGCCATGCCTAATCCACCCTTAAGCTTTTTGGTGGCTAAATTGCTTTTGACACTCCCCACCATGTCAGTCTGAGGAGGGCTCTTGGACTCAGCCGGGGAGATATGAATCGAGGAGATGGGTTCAATGTTCTCGACACGAGCAGTAATGGTTTTAGAAGTTTCTATGATGTTACTTATCTAATAACAACTCAATTTTGAGTTGTCATGACAGATCTGATTTCTTCTTCTTTGTCGAGCTCCACCACCCAACTATTCATACCACCACCTAACCATTGTGAGCTTCACAACTTTAAATGTTGATCATTCTTTTATCTTCACACCATTATCCAACAATCTTTATTGAAAGTTTTCAACTCCAAAATATAGTCATTGGATCAACTCTCCTTTAAAAGTATCATGTTGATCTCTGTCGTAACCTAATGGCTTAGTGCATTTTCACTTAACGCTTGTGGTCTTAATTATGCAATACATATGACTCAAGTGATGCAATAAAAAATTGCCACCTATTATTTGTGTATGTGTGTCATCATTCCAAATCTTTGCAAAGCTAAAGCGAGGACCCACCATGCCTTTCGTGGACTAGCAAAAATATTCCATTTATCACCATACATGAAGTTATATCACTTACTGCAAATTTCCGTTGTCTAGGTGATTCACAACTGTGATGTGAATCAACTACATGCAATGCAATTAGTATTTGAAAATTGTCATTATTTCATGTATCATAGTTACTACCTTGTCATTAAAATTAATAGTGCAATGTTGTGATAGCCAATAAGATATTGGTCCCACTCGTGGATAAGTTACGCACTTTCGCGACCAAAAACATCGGGTCCACTATGAGCCTTACAAAATAGCGGGAGAAGAATATTTAGACTTTAGACTTTAGAAATATTTAAGCTCTGCTTAGCCGGTAAGCTCTAGGTCAAGGGGCCGGTTGATAAATGACTTCTAGGGATTAAGTTGTAACTTAAGAAACCAGTGACTGACTATAAGTGGTCAACTAAAAAATATAAAACTATGAAGCACTTATGATTGAGAACCCTTAGGGTTTATCCGTAAAACCCTAGATATGCTAGAGAACATAAATAAATCATTTATGAGCTCACCCTTTCTCTTGAACATGTGAATCATGCTTCTGGAATCTTCTTGAAAAACCCACAACATATATGCTTCCTATTTTCTTTACGAACCTCAAAAAATGGTCTCTATAAAAGTATGACAACTTTGCATGATAATTTTGCAACTTTGCAACTTTGCAAAACATTTTTTTTCTAAATCATTATTCTAGTCACTATACCTCTATCATCATGACATCCTTAGATATCACTAATCACTATGAATACCCTAAAATATCCTTTTGACATCAACCCTTATGATGTCTATTTGACATAAATGACAATCATATAAAAATATATTTGTATTCTCCTATCTTGACATCTCCTATTGCCAACATGGATTTGGGACATCAGGATAGGTAGAAAACACATTATCCCCTTTATTGACATTTGAGTTGGAATTAACATTTGTAAATGTCATTTTTCCTTATAAGATCTATTGTTTTTCAGTTAAGTTGTTAGGATTTATACTTATTTGGAGATTCTAAGAATCAACCATTAAGGATAGTTTACTATTAAGATCTATTGCCTGAATTTTCTTTGTACCCAACTCCTCCCTATTATTCATAGAACCCTGCCTTAAGCAATTTTCCTTGAAATGCCCAAAATTTCTACATATTTGTTAATATGCTTTAGCATTCTCATATTCAATAGTTTGAATCCATTTTGCATATTTAGAATTCAATGCAATAGAAGTTGGTAGAAAAAAATTCACCACCACATTAACAAAAATCCTAGCAAACACCAGATGGGACTTTTTTGGGTGACTTTATCCACAACAAAAGATGACCAAAATGTTGAAAATTAAGGTAAAAATGTAGCTTAAAACTTGTACAACTATCATATTGTAGATCTAATTTAAGTATTCTTTGTTTCAATTCTTTATGTATTATTAATCTTGTTTAGATCATTTTTACCAATTGTAGAAAGAGATAGAAGATTGTAGAAGAATGAGACAAAAAGAAGGAAGTGACAACATATACATGGAGAAACCATTTCAGGAAAAAAACTCCACCACCAAAATCAATAGTGCTTGTATTATTTAACCTTCAAACAAGATTAAAATAATACTATATCAATCCTTGATTGATATGCTTCCATGCCTTCAACAATCCTTCTTCACAACATACAATAAACTCTCTTTGACTCTTATTGAACTCACATAGAACTCTCATACACTTGCTGCAATTTATAGACAATTCTGAGCATGCAAACTCACATAAGAATTATCAATACAAGAGATAAACTCTCCTCACAAATATCTACACCCAAATTGTGCAAGTAGAGTTTCACAATGTAACTTGAAGCCAAAACCAAAGTCTCCTCAATTTAGGCATCCCAAACTGAACACTTAACTGAACTCTAGATAAGAAGATATCTTGGAAGCTTCACCTCAAAGTTGGCGCCCAAGAATGGGCCCACTTAACTGAACCTTGTAAATATATTTTGATGAAAAAGGTGTTAACTAAAAGATGCCAACTTGGGTGCCCAATGTGGGTCCAAGTCAATCTTAGTTAACTGAAACATATCTCTCCACCAATTCATGCAAACATCATGCATGATTGATCATCCCCACTTAACTGAAAGTATCCACCTATTATCTATCATGCAACTGAAGTCATTAGTCATGCAACTCAAGTCAAATACATGCAACTCAAGTCAACTAGCATGCAACTCAAACTAACTACATGCAACTAAAGATAACTTAACCATAAATGAACTGATAGTGCCACTCTACTCATGTAAATATCAATCCCTATTTTTTAGGAATAAAACATGCATTACTAAAGTGTTATCAATTATTCAAACAGTTAACTGATGCAAGGTGGGTTCCACCTTCCATGTGGGCGCCCCATGTGTTCCTATCTTTTAGGAGCTCTTCTTGGAAGTCCCCACATGTTCCTATTATTTAGGAATACACAAATGCCAATTTACATGTTCATTTCATTTGAAATTAATCTCTTTTTAATCTTAGTGTTGGTGAACACTTTCCAAGGACTTAGGAGATACATGAAATATGTTTAGGATTGTAATTAAATGACATCATATTCCCAACATTCTCCCACTTGACATTATACATTGTAATTATTCTAAACAAGGAATCATTATTATAAATCAAGTACATCACTCAAGGCCAATGGCCCTCCTGCACCAAGAGGACTTATTTGCAACATTGATCAAAGTGTCAATTTTCTCTATCAATGCCTTTCCCAAATATATATAACCAAATTATCATAGGTATAACTTCATGCTATCAACATAACAATCCAAATCTACAAACAGGTCCTTGTATATACGCAATCCTACAAAATAAGACTTCATGGTAATAACACACATAGACATGCGATAAAAAATCTCTCAAGTAACTCATTGTAGTAAAGTGTAAGCAGTCCAAGAGAGGTGCCCCTCTCATACAGAACACATATACTTTTTGAAACTCCCACTGCACAAGTAATGTCAAATCCGAAAAAAAAGATCACAGCATTAACAAGTCCTCCTATAGCACTTCACATAGAGGATGTGGCTTACTCCTCTATCATAGTGTCAAAAAAGCATATAATGATATGCAAACACACATCTCTCTTAACAAAAGAACCTTCAAGAAGAAGACAATATTCCCACAAAGAGAGAACTTGCAAATCAAGCCATGTTCTTATACCACACTAACATGTCCCAAACTGTGTAAAGTAAGATCTCCTTCAACAGTCCCAAACTGAAAGGATATCAACATCTAACCATTCAACTTATAATGAAACATGACAAAAATTAGATGTAAACCTCTCACAGAAAGTAGATCAAACTTAACCAAACATTCCCACAACATAAGGGAATATTCCCAAAGCCACTAACTATCTCCCATACCTCTCCTACCCAAATCCTCAGAACTAACTCAAGTTCAAGATTGCAAGGAGAACAATGGAAATACATAAAATCATGCATCTACTTCTCAAGATACATATAAATAATGCATCTAATAATCAGGCGGGCAACACCTCTTAGATCATTTTCCTACTGAGTGGACCAAGAGTGGGATACAAGATTGTCCTATGTATACAACACCAAGCAATATAGGCTTTCAATAAACACAACCTTCTCATCAGGTCTATGATGGACTCACATCCATTTCTAGGTGTAGGCTCCTCGATCTTTACTGTTGATTTTTTTTTATAACAAGTAACCATTCCAACACATACCTCTTAACATAAGAAATATCTAGCCTAACCCAAGTCTGTTTAGTATCCATCAATCCATGCCAACTTAAAATGCAACCTGCATAATCATGAAGCTCCAAGCAAATGATTAATACTCAAAACCAAAAAAGATCTACATCCTCTCCAAAGGAAGAAAAATAACACATTTACCAAAGATTCTAAGGGTCCTCCATGAAACAAAATGTTAAAACCTCTTCAAATTACATGAAGATAACCATATCCTACCAAAGCTCCCACTAAACTATGATACCGAGCTATACATGGAAACAAGATAAACATCAAACCACCACTGTCAAAAACTCCCACTAAAACATGTAACCATCTCCTAAATGAAGATCATCCATGGCCTCAACACAATCAAAGAATCTGCTATTAATGACATAGCTCCCAAAAGGTCAAGCATAACCTAATATCTAAACCAAGAAGATTAAAACACACTTCTTTTACAAATCTATAATATCACAATAGGAAAAACTCTCACTACATCTAAAAAACCTTCAAACTTTTAAGAGAAAGGTATCCCAAAATCTACCCAACCGTTAGCTCTGATACCAAATGTTGAAAATGAAGGTGAAAATGTAGCTTAAAACTTGTACAACTATCATTAATTTAAGTGTTCTTTGTTTCAATTATTTGTGTATAATTAATCTTGTTTAGTTCAATTTTACCAGTAGAAAGAGAGAAGATTGTAGAAGAATGGGACAAGAAGACAGAAGTGACACAACATATATGTGGAGAACCCTTTCGGGAAAAAATTCCAGCACCAAAATCAATTGTTCTTGTATTATTTAACTTTTGAACAAGATTATAATAATACTGTATCAATCCTTGATTGATATGCTTCCATTCCTTCAACAATCCTTCTTCACAACCTACAATAAAATCTCTTTGACTCTCATTGAACTCACATAGAACTCTCATACACTTGTTACAATTTATAGACAATTTTGAGCATGTAAACACACAAAGAGTTATCAATACAAGAGATAAACTCTCCTCACAAATATCTATGCCCACATTGTGCAAGTGGAGTTTCACAATGTAACTTGAAGCCAAAACCAAAGTCTTCTCAATTTAGGCATCCCAAACTGAACACTTAACTGAACTTTAGATAAGAAGATATCTTGGAAGCTTTACCTTAAAGTTCAAGCCCACGAATGGGCCCACTTAACTAAACCTTGTAAATATATTTTCATGCAAAAGGTGTTAACTGAAAGATGCCAACTTGGGCGCCCAAGGTGGGTCCAAGTCAATCTTAGTTAATTGAAACATATCTCTCCACCAATTCATGCAAACATCATGCATGATTGATCATCCCCACTTAACTGAAAGTATCCACCTATTATTTATCATGCAACTGAAGTGATTAGTGGTGCAACTCAAGTCAACTAGCATGCAACTCAAACTAACTACATGCAACTGAAGATAACTGAACTAAACTGAATTGAACTATTAATGAACTGATATTGAACTAATACTAAACTGATAGTGCCGCTCTACTCATGTAAATATCAATCCCCATTTTTTAGGAATAAAACATGCATTACTAAAGTGTTATCAATCATCCAAACAGTTAACTGAATCAAGGTGGGTTCCAACTTCCATGTGGGTGCCCCATGTGCTCCTATCTTGTAGGATCTCTTCTTGGACATCCCCACATGTTCCTATTATTTAGGAATAATCACAAATGTCAATTTACATGTTCATTTCATTCGAATTTAATCTCTTTCTAATCCTAGTGTTGGTGAACACTTTCCAAGGACTTAGGAGATACATGAAATATGTTTAGGATTGCAATTAAATGGAATCCTATTCCCAACACAAAAGAGTTAGCAATTCCTTAGACTATGCCATGATTCCAAAATTATAAAGGAAGTCACAAAAGGAAAATCTAGGTAGGCTCAACCATACCCAGATCTACAAAAGGGTCAAACCTTGGCTTCCCTTTGTAAAGACAAAAAATTCAGCCCATTTTCAAAATCCCAAGGTCCCCCCCATGAGCACCTTAATCAAATCCTCTTGATTAAAAAAAACTAAAAAGGAAGAGACCCTTAGTCGTTGCACTTATGCTAAAACTCCCTTTTAATTTCCATACAAACCACTTTCTTACCTGGTCAATATTTAGATGGAACACAAGGAACTTTTCGATCAAATAAAGCTTGAGATCAACAATCGCTTCATTAACCAGTTCCTTTGGTACCTCCACTTCCAGTCCATCCACTAAGGAGGAGACATTCGACTTGGCAACTTTAGTGAGCTTCCACCAACCAATTTATCCACATAGGAGATCAAATCTTCTTTTGAGAAGAAGGATTCCAAGTCATAGGTCAAATACACAGGTTTTCCAAAGATTATGGTCAACAAATCATATAGAGGAAGAAAAAATGTTCCCAAACATAGTACCAACTTTGGAGATAATAATTTTGGATGGGGAAGCCTTCTAGGGCTCCCCACCAAACAAACCTATCTTCAAAAAAATTGAATTGTAGAGTGCATGCATGAAGGGTGTATGCTACCTTGCTCATAACGTTTATTTGATATAATTTTCTTGGATATTGTTGCATATGAAAGTATAATAAGATTTTTTTTGCTTAAAATTTTCACTCACCATAATAACTAGTGTGTTTGTAACTATAATTTGATAAATGTCGCAACACTTTAATGCACTTCAAAGTATTATTGTAATAGATTTTTTCTTGTTAGACATAAATGTTTAGAATTTTAGAGAAGAATTTTTAGGTAGAATTGATTATTGAATATCACGCCTCTATTGTTATTTATGCTTTTTTTATTATTGCATGTGACTCTATAACCCCCATAAGATACTAATCTAGAAAAAATTGACCCTCCATATGCTTAAAATGAATAAAATCCTTAATAAATAGCTTAAGATTAGAAAATCAATTGTTGTGTTATTTGTGATTCATTATATTGCTAGGGAAACATCTAAATTAAACCTGGAGAGTATTTATCTTGAGAGAGCCATGCTTTGCATATTTCTAATAGCTTAATAGATAGCAGTAAGTCAATTATTTTCTAGTAACAAAGTTTAGGATAAAAACATGCATTTGAGTATTACTATAATATATTTATCATGTATTTACTTAGTTGTATTGAAAAACTTGTTTAAAATTACCTCTAGCAATACCCTCCCGGGTCTAGCTAAGCTCAAAGTGAAGGGAAGTTTTCCTACTCTAAATAATTGGTATGTTATTCTTCACTTTTTGTTGATGAGTTGATTTATCCACCTTTGAGAATGACATCTCCTTGACCTCAAAGTGGACTAATCTCGGTAGAACAAAAAACTAGAACCCAATAGAAGGGCACCATTATCGAGGATATAAATCTTGTTTTCATATTTTATGGATCTTAGTTGATTAGTTTTTTTTGCAGCTAGGAATAAAATTTCCTTGGTTTAAAATTTATAATTTGTTGGTAAAAGAAGGTTTATATATCTCTTATTTTGTGGAGTGGTGACTTTGTTAAGAATCCAATCTAAAATCATCTCACATGACCAAAATTTGGTTATGGAAAGTAGAAGAAGATCTAGAGATCAACAAGGATAAGAATTTTCATCCAATGTAAGGAAATACCAAACCAAGTGGAGATAAAAAAATATAGGTAAGTTATCTATGTCAAGATCTCTCAATTTTTAAATGGTTAGTATATCAAGTAATTGGATGCATTATCTGATTTAAGAGATTAATATCAATATGCATCTAATGACTCAATTGTTAAAATGATTAAAACTTGTAACACAATTCTTAGATATTATGTTGGCATGTCTAAGAATGAGGAATCATAGGAGTAAGAAATTTTTTTATCTCATGAATAACATATTGAGGATATAGGCATAAACCTTCCCCTACCTCCATGTGTAAGAAATTTAAGGGGAGTTCATCAAAATTATCCTACCTCCTCTCATAGAAGAAAACAATAAATTGGCCCTCCCTTTCATGACACTAATGTAGCCAACTAATCAAAGACCAAACATAGCGAAAGAGAAGTAGATCAAAAAAAAAATTATTTGACCAAATTAGAAAAACGAAGTGCGAATTATTAGTAGAGGTTGAAATACACTAGGCACAAATTTCTTTAAATGCACAATAATTAAACCAAAATCAAAATATTTATTGGTAATATTGATAGAATTAAACAATACCTAAGATGTTTTCAATTAGTAGGTGCATAACCAACATTTCTATCAGCAACATAATATTTGATAGATTATAAGAATCCCCCTAAAATATAGGTTCAAAGGTTCTTTCCAATGAGATCATCATTAAGAATAGAGAGATAGCAACAATTAGAATTTTATGACATTCTAGGGCACCCTAATCTAATTTTGAATGAGATTAGAGGAAAGGAGCCAAAATTCCAAGGCAATAATGTTGTTACTAATGAAAATCACCCAAAGCATTTCATCAATGTGATTGATGAGTATGAAATGGAGGATGATGATGTCATGATGAAATTCTTCATGTAGTCACTAGAAGAAAAGTGCTAAAGAGTGGTATTGAAGTCTTTAGATGGTATCATAGACTCATGGGATGATTTTATGAGAGATTTAAAATTGTAGTATAGATAAATAAATGATCCTAAGTTTGCAATCCATAAATTGATAATGATTGAGAAAGAGTAAACAAGACTATTTCTTATTATAATGATAGGTTTGTAATGATAATGACAAAATTCTATCCCTATGTGAGGCCAAATAGATCAATGTTTTTGGTGCTATGTTGGGGAGTATTTGATACCAATTTCGGACATTGTTTGCATGATAAGAACCCTCAAACATTGATCGAAGCTTATTCCATGGAAATTAATATAGAAATTAACATGAGGGATTTTGATAAAAGAATGAAATAAGTTGATTTAAATATTTTGAGGATAGAGGAAATGACTTCAACTAATCCTCTCACTAAAGTTGACAAATTAATGGGGGTGGTTAAGGATATCTCATACATGGTTGCAAGGAATGAGAAGGGATTACATTCAAATTACCACTACCGCACACTTTAATCAAGTTCAAATATTACATGGTAGACCTTTTAATCATGATTGGTCCAAAAGACTACAATAACATGATAGACAAGTAGTTCCTAAGCAAAGGGATTTCAATCAATGCAATAATTCTAGATCCCTTATGAAGGGATATTGTGCAATTCCAAGACATAGTGTGACAATTTTTACCTTCTACATAATCCAACGAATTGTGTAGTTTCCTATTTTCCAACAAGTATGGGTAATTCTTTTATGAAGATATAAATGTAACATATTTTGATGAAGAACTTGATCACTTGGATGCATTCAAATATAGGTCTATAGATGAGGAAGATGAATGTATCGATGAAGAGGATGTTGATCAAGTGTTCAAATTTGAACATAATAATTATCTAGAATAATATGGATTACAAGCCCATGATTTTGAGAATCTACAGGAAATCATGAGATAAAAGTATAAGGAAAACACATCATTAATCGAGGATAAAATAATCCTTATTGAAGATGCAATTATACATCCTCAAAATGGGTATTATTTGAGGAATAGACAAGTACCTCAAAGGGGAAGTTCCACTACTAAAATTCCAAGAGGAATAAAACCAAATATAGAAAGAAACAAGCATGAGGTAGGATGTGAAGTTAATTATGGAAATCCCAAGGGACAATGGAAAAGAAAAAGGATGTAATTTCAAAAGGATAGTCAAGGTGCCACACCTTAAGGTGGGAAAGATGTTTTAAGAGGAAAATATTCATTTGTTAAAATACAATAAAATAAGAGAGAAATAAAAGGTAAGGGTTTTGTCTTCTTTGATTTAGTAATATTTTTTATTCCTAATGCTAGCAACATCACTCTCCCACATCGTACACCCTCACCTAATTATAGTCTTATACATATAGCATAATTAATAATTCAAATTAGAATATAAATGATAATAGGAGAGCTCCTCGCAATTCTCAAACATAGGGAAAGGGTTTTGTATTACTTCACTGCTATAAAAGAACTAAACTAGCCAATTGTCACTTTTAATGGTACTGTAGATCATAAGGATAAGGAAGAAACTATTAAAGTATACTTATGATGCAGGAGCATCCAAGGTGAAAAGACAATCATGTATCACCAAACATTTGTTATTTTAATTGTTTTATTTTTAAAAAGGGCTTAGGGGTTAGGAGAATAAATATTTTGATTTGTAACTTTGTAATTTCCCTTGGGATGAAATTGTAATTGTAATTTTGGTGGGAATTATGCATTTATGAATATTTTCTAAGGAAAAAATGGGAAATACCCCTCTTGGGCGTCCAAATCATGGTGGGGGCCATTTCGGGTGCATGTTCAATTGCATGCCTTGCATGTGGTTGCATGTTTGTGCCACAATTCTTGCATGTTGTTGCATGACCGTATTTGGAGCTGTCGGGGCCATTGAGAGTCAAAGAAGGTGCCTTGATTGTCCAATATGATTGGCCAAAAGTTAGGTACCCATGTGAAGGTGGTGAATTCTATGAATTATTTTATATTTTATTTTCTTATCTCTCCTCAAGCTGGGCGTGGGATTTATTGATGGTTTTGGAGGTTGTTTTGGGAAACCAATGGTGGTTTCTTCTCACATTATTTCTATATAATGATGCTTGCTCATTTGGTGAGGGGGGAATTTTGGAGAAGTTGTGGTTGCATACCCAGATTTTGCTAGAATGAAACTAGAATGTTGAGTTGCAGAATTTTGTATGTGTGAAGCCCATGTTGTATGTGATCATATGAGCTCCATAAATATGTATTTCATTTTCAGATTTTGAAGTTAATATATGTTACAAATTTCTCTTCCATTTTATGTGTTTCAAGATAATTTGTTACCTTCTTGCATAGTGTTTTATGTGTGTTTGTGATCAGATTTGAGAGGGAGAGTCTCCCTTTCCATCAACTTAGGAAATTCTTTATCTCATAGCCAACCTAATTTTTATCTCTTTTATAACACATTGGATCAATAAATAGTTGGTTCACAATTGCATGTTGAACTAAAATGCTTCACATAATGGTGTACCCCTCAAATTCATGAATGATCTAGCATTGAAGGTGTCCAAATACTCTAGAAAAATAAATTCTATGGATTCCAAGGAGGTGAACATTGTAGGTGTCATGAACAATGTGGAGGTCCAATTGGCTACATACCTAAATAAATCATTTCTAATGGACATACTCATTATTGATTTTCTATCTAAGGTATGTTTCTCTTTAGAAAGTGGATGGCCTTGATGGGTGGTAGTGTATATATGGATCTATCATATGCTACTATTTTATTATAGGTAAAATATGTCAAATTTCATAAGGAAAAGAACATGTAGTTATTAAAGACTAGTATAAGAACCCTTAGACATTGAGGGAAGCTTATGCCATGGAAATCAATATAAAAAGCAACTTGAAGGCAATTTATAAGAGTATCAAACAAGTTGATGTAAATATTTTAAGGCTAAGGATACAGGGAAAAATTCAACTAATCCCTTCACTAAACTTGAAAAATTAATGGGGGTGATGAAGGATCTCTCATATAGGGTTGCAAGAAATGAGAAGGGATTACATTCTAATAAAATTGCCAAGTATTTTAGTGAAGTTTAAAGATTACACCACATACCCTGTAATCATGAGTTGGTCTAAAATACCACAATAGCATGATAGGTAGGTGGTTCTTGGGCAAAGGGATTTCAATCAACAAGATTTGATAACTCTAGATCCCTTGTGAAGGAATACTGTGTAATTTAAACACACACCTTCATAGTGTGGTAATTGTTACCTTCCACATGATCCAATGAATTTTGTAGTTTCCTTAGTTGATAGCAAGGATGAGGAATTCCTTTATGAACATAGAAATAGAAGACATCATGATTAAAATGGGTCTTTAGATGAGGAAAATAAATGTTGTGGTAAAGGAGATGTTGATCATGTTCAAATTCAATCATAATAATGATCCAAAATAATATGAATTACAAGCTCCTGGTTTTAAGCATCTAAGGGAAATCATGAGACAAAAGTATAAGGAAGATAAACAGTTAATTGAGGATAAAAGAATCCCTATTGAAGCCATAATAATACATGTTTAGAATGGGTATTAGTTGATGAATAGACAAGTCTCTCCAAGTGGTAGTTATAGTACTAAAATACCAAGAGGAACTAAACCAAATATAGAAAGAAACAAGCATAAGGTAGGAGGTTAAGTTAATAATGGCAGTCCTAATGAAGGGACAATGGAGAAGAAAAAGGATCCAAAATAGAAAATGGCCAGGAAAAAATAACCTCAAAAGGATATTTAAGGTGCAACATGTCAAGGTGGGAAAGATTCTTCAAGAGTGAAAGATCCAGTTGCTAAAATGCAACAAAATCCATCTGAGCCATTGGGAAGTGGAGCTAAAGGTAAAAGAAAGAAGAGAGAAATAAAAGGTAAGGGTTATGCCTCCTCTAATTTAGTAATACCTTATATTCTTGATGCTAGTTGTATCACTTTCCCACATGGTACACCATTACCATATGGCGTAAGTGATAAGTCAAATTAGAATATAAACGATAATAGGAGAGCTCCAAAGAATCCCCAAGCATAGGGAAATGGTTTTATTTTACCTTGCTTCTATAAAAGAACTAGACTAGCCAATTGTTGCTCCTAATGGTATTCCAAATCATAACGATAAGGAAGAAACCATTAATTTATACTTAGAAAATTCCTTATCTAGTAACCAACCTAATTTTGATCCCTTTTATGTCACATTATTGATAAATGAATGGTTGGTTGACAATTGCATGTTGGACTCTAGTGCTTCAAGTAATGGCATATCCCTTATAGTCATGAATGATCTAGGACTGAAGATATCCAAATCCTATAGTAAATTCTTTGTTATGGATTCCAAAGAGGTGAACATTGTAGGTTTCATGAATAATGTGGAGGTCGAATTGGTTGCATACCTGAACAAATAATTTATGATGGATATTATTATTGTTGAATGTCCAACTAAGTAGGGCGTGTTTCTCTTAGAAAGTGAGTAGCCCAATGGGTGGTAGTGTATAAATGGATATATCATATGCTACTATTTCATTATCAAGCAAAGAGGTCTAATTTCACAAGGAAAATAAAATGTAGTACATTATTGAGGACTAGTATAACAACCCTCAAACATTGAGGGAAGCTCATACTATGGAAATCAATATAGAAAGCAACATGAGGGAATTTAATAAGAGTATCAAACAAGTTGATGTAAATATTTTAAGATTAGAGGAAACAAAGTTTCAACTAATCCCTTGACTAAACTTGAAAAATTAATGGGGGTGATAAATGATCTCCTACACAAGGTTGCAAGGAATTAGAAGGGATTAACTTTGAATAAAATTTTCACAAACTTTAGTGAAGTCCAAAAGAACATAATAGAATGGTAGGTAGATGGTTCCTACGCAAAGGGATTTCTATCAACAAGATAAGATAGATCTCAATCCTCTAGGAAGGGATATTGTACAACTTCAAGTCACATCTTCATGGTATGACAATTATTACCTTCCACATAATCTAATGAATCAATGTATAGTTTCCTTAGTTGATAGAAAGGATGAGAAATTTCTGTATGAAGATATAAATAAAAGATATCACAATGAAGAACTTGATCAAATAGATTCATTCAGGTATGGGTCTATAAATGAGGAAGATGAATCACCTGACCAATAGGATGTTGATCAAATGTTCATATTCAATCATAATAATTATCCAAAATAATATGTATTACAAGCTCATGAATTGAATCTAAGGGAAATTATGAGACACAAAATATAAGGGGAACACATCATTACTTGAGGATAAAAAATATTGAACCATAATGCTTAGAATGGGTATTAGTTGAGGAATACACAAGTCCTTCCAAGGGGTAGTTTTAGTACTGAAATGATAAGAGGAACTAAACCAAATATAGAAAGAAACAAGCATTAAAGGTAGGAGGTGAATTTAATAATGATAGTCTTGAGGACATGGCAATGGAGAAGTAAAAGGATCCATTGCAAAAAATGAGAAAGAAGAAATATCTTCAAAAGGATGATAAAGATCTACTAGCATATAGGTCAATATTGAAAAGATGCTTTAGGAGGAAAATATTTGGTTGCTAAATGCAACAAAATCTATCTCAACCATTGGGAGGTGGAGTTGAAGGCAAAGGAAAAAGAGATAAATAAAAGGTAAAGGTTCCACCTCCCCTGATTTAGTAATACCTTTTATTCCTTATGTTAGCAATATCACTCTCTCATATGGTATACACCTATACCTAATTATAGTCCTATAGATGTGGGACAAATAATAATTTAAATATGAATATAAATGATAATAGGAGAGCTCCTTCCAATCCCCATGAATAAAGAAAGGGTTTTATCTTACTTCACTACTGTAAAAGAACTAGACCAAACAGTTGTCGCTCCAAAAGGTATTGCAAATCATAAGGATAAGGAAGATACCATTAAATTATACTTAGGAAATTTATTATCTAGTAACCAACCTAATGTCGATCCCCATTATACCACATTGTTGATCAATGAATGGTTGGTTCGCAATCACATGTTGGACTCTAGTGCTTCAAGTAAATTCTTTGTTATGGATTCCAAAGAAGTGAACATTGTAGGTGACATAAAAAATGTGGAGGTCCAATTACCTTCATATCTAAAAAAAACATTTCTAATGGGCATAATCATTGTTTATTGTCCAACTAAGTAGGGTATCTTTCTCTTCATAAGTAGGCATCCTCAATAGGTGGTATGTATAAATGGATCTATCATATGCTACTTTTCCTTTATAGGGAAAAGAGGTCAAATTTCATACACAAAAGAAGGTGTGGTGCATCACTGGGGACTGGTATAAATCAGTCAATGAAGTGCATTATATTGATGCAAGATTCGATCACTTAATTAGATATTGTGAAGAATAAGATCATGATACTACTATCACTTTCCCACCACTCCTATAAAAGATGCAGATGAATTATGGACCATGTTCTTTTATGGTGCATATTCCTAAGATGGTTTAAAAGGTTGGAGTTTTTATTGTCTTTCCTAATGGAAAATCCTTCAAGTATGCATTCAAATTAGCATTAAAGTACACTAATAACATTGTAGAATATGGAGCTCTAATGCCAAGATTAAATGTTTCTCTCAAACATAAAATTAAGTGCATAAGGATACTTGGAGACTCATAAATAATTGTTTTGTAGTAAATAATATGTGTATAGTAAAAGATGTAAGGCTAAAAATGTATATAGGAATGCTCTTTGGGATACCATTGAGCTACTTGATGTAATTGGTTTAGAATGGATTGAAAAGATAAATATTGTTATTGATGCTTTGGTTGTTGAGGCATACAAGTTTGACTTAAATTTGGCCCTTTCCTAGTATCAACCTAGTGTTGAGATCCTCATGAGACTTGGCCTACTTGATAACATTCACAACTAGTAAGAATTTAATGATAATAAGTAGATGTATAATTTATTGAATTGCATGCTTGAATTTGATAGCTAGTTGATTGGTTAGCAAGCCAAGGTTGAAATAAAAGTGTTTCAAGAATGATGGTGTTGTCATTGATGTCAACTGTGGGATGAAGATATTGAGAAATTTGTGAAAAGAGGAAAACATGTTGTGCATGTGTAGTTGAGACTTGAGGAAGTGTTGTGAGTACATGGAGCTATTATTTTGTTGCATAGTTTGAAGATGAGTTGAAATAAGATGAGACAATGGTTCTGGTACTTGGTTTCCAAGTGCTTTTGAGAAAAAAATAATAAATAGAGTAAATTTTGTTGTGCAAATGATCATAGCGTGCTTTGTATTGTGCTCCACATTCTTTATGGGTTGATGCTTGTCACGTCTCTAAATTTGGTGATGCTTACTTTTATTTTATGTGGATTTTACTTCATGATTACATGCATGTGTGTGGTAGATTAAATGACAATAAATGTGGTGTTAAAATTTGTAGAAGTTTGTAAAGAATGAAGTATTTTCTATTTGGAAATGATACAAAATGGAAAAATGATATTCAAAATTATTATAGTATGATTTCATGAGTTAAGTTGATTTGATTCTATCTGGATACTAATCTCATGTTGGTTGTTTGAGTGTACTTGAGTGGTAGGTGGTCGAAGACCAAGGGTGTGGCTAAGGAGGGGAGATTAGCCTCTTGGCAGGGTAAAGTAGGAATGATACTCTTGATCACACACAAACACTTAGAGTCATATAAATGCATTTAGCATGTGTTTTGGATGATTGTTTTATTTCAATAATTCTAAATGGTTATTTTTTTTATTTCCATATATGCATGCAAATTAAAAGAATGGAAAATTAATTCTAAATTAATTTAATATTGCATGTGCAATTGAACGTTGAGTGGGTTGATTAAAATAATTGTTTGATTTCAATTAATGTGAATTTCATGCTCATATTTCAATATTTGAATGCAAAACTAAATAGTTTATTTAGAATTTTGTATTTAGAAAAATGTTGGAAAATAATTAAATAGGAATAATTATTAAGTTGGAAATAAAAGTTAATTAGGAAATAAATTTATTTTTAATTATTTCTCAATTTCAAGATTAGGTCTCGGGAAATGGGAGAAAATCTTTTAAAATGAGAGAAGAGGTTATGGGAACACAACTGTTTTCTATATACAATCTTTTTGGTTGCTCTGCAAAAATGGGGAAAAATTGGGTGCAAGAAATGGGGGTTTTCTTTATCTGTAGTATTGCAAGATAAGCTATTGAGAATTGGAAAGAAGATACAGGAAGAAGAAGCAAGGAGCAAAGGAGATCCGTCAGTTGGTCTTCCTACAATCAAATCTTGGGAAAAGCGAACTCCGGGTTTTAATCTATTCCATGGTATTTAAATTCTCATTGAAAGTGTGAAAGAATTACTGTGAAAAAGAAGAAAAAAAGAAAAAAAGGGTTCTCTCCAAACTTGTTTGTGCATGATCATTAAAAATTTGGTGCTTGTTGTTTGAGAAATGCTTTGTTTCAACTCTATTAAATTTTGTATATTTATATATATCTTACATATATATATACATATATATTTAAATAAATATACATGTTTATATATATATATATATATGAAAATATATACATATTATTTTGCATACCATATTAATGGTCGTATTTACTTCGAAATCCAAACTTTTCATTTTGAATCACACCATGGAATGCAATTAATGTTTATGATTATGCATACCGTTTTATTATTGTGATTGTGGTATGGGAGTGGAGACGGCTACCCCAGCCACTGCCCCCATTAGTAGGTAGCATTGTGGAGGCAATGCCTCCCCACAGGCTTCAGTCTGTGGGGAGTCGCCGCCCCCATAGGTTGTGTCCCCATAAGGGGCCATGGCTTGGAAAGGCCAACACCTCCCCAATGGGTGGGTTCCAGGCACCACCAATACCTCCGTAAAAACTTTGTGTGCAACATTAAATCTGTCTGCCCTTTAATTTATTCTTATTTAGTATATATATGTATGGATATATACATATGAATGTGACTATACTCTTGTGTAAATATATCTTGTAGGGTTATATGTATATATATCTTACGGTGGTATATACCTTTTCTTTTAGAATATCCTTATGTGTATATATACCCTACAGAGGTATACATATAATTAAACAATATATTTGTGTATTTATTTTTCCATTATGGTAAATATTTTATCAAAATATATGTATGTATATATGTATATACACAAATATGTATAATGTATATATACATATATAAATAAATATTAAATCAGTACTCTTAAAATACAAGTATATATCAATATTTTTGAAAATAGATAACATATATTCATCTGTATATTTTTGTTATTGGCTGCGATTGGCTTATTCCGAGATTGACATACATTTTCATATATTTGTTCACTTAGGAAATAAGAATACAACCAGCCTAAGCCTAATACTATTTGAATGTAGAAAATTAGTTGAACATGAAATATTAGTTGAATGATATGTATTTCTTTTCTATATTTTCTATAACAAACCAATGCAATCATTTTCTTATGGGAGTAAGAATACTTTATGAGTAGAGCAGATGTTTAAATCTGAATAAAGGGATCAAATTCTCTGATTTAAATGATAAATCCATATATTCAATTGTTCATTTCTTTAATTAATTAAACAAATGTGCCACCATTATTCTCCCCTTTACCGTTTATATTACTGCTTGGTTGAAAACCATTTGATGTTGTGAACATGTTAATCTGAAACTATATCAATGTAGAAGTGATTTAATGATGTTATGAGAACAATTAGCCAAAACAAGCATTGGAATTTAAATACTATCTTCCAATGAAATGGGAATAGACCGAAAAGAGTTAGACAATGCAAACTGGATGTGGAAAGATCTTGTATGAAATTATCATGAGTTTTTCCTATGAAATATATGAAACGGTATTATTTCCACTGTATGTGACTCAAAGAATTATGCTTCATTTATTTATATTGTGTTATGGAAAACTTCTGGGGTAGGATGCCCAATGTGGGTACACAAAGATAGTAGTTTATCCTTTTCATAAACTACCTTTTATATTTCTTTATGCTTGGCCAAGCAGTGTACCATTGAAATAGATGAATTTAAAGCCTAGATTATTATGTATAATGTCTCTGCCACATCTTGATTGCAAGAAATATGTTTTTTCTATTTAGGAACGCATATAGGAAAACAAGCATGCATCAATAGTACCCTCCTACTTTATTGTTCCAGGTTGTTAGGCTCCTCATGCAGGGTCAGGGATTTCTTCGAGTTAGGGAGATACTTGAAGAAGTCATGTGCTTCATGGTTGGATGGAAAAGGCGCCTTAACCACACTCTTGGCCTTAGTGCGAGAAGACCAATGGGGCCAAGGTGGATGAGGTTCAAAGATTCTATTGTTTGGTTATGCTTCATATATTGTACTTGTATGGCTTGATAGCCCATTGTAAATTGAAAATTCTATATCATGGATGTATGTAATAATGTTTATTGACATTGTATCATTGAAATAGATGATTTGTAACACCCCAAAGTGGTGTATTTAAATGATAATTTGTCAATTCATTAAATTATTGTTACTTTGGAACACTTGTGGATGTTATTTTAAATTTTGCTAACTCTAAATCTTACTTGTAATGTTCAATGAACATGGGAATGATTATTTTGAAATGAGTTAAATTTTTGTGCTCTACAATGCTATGCATGTATGGATCTTACAGGTTATTCAAGGATGATAGAGGTTTTTGTATTTAGAATTTGGGTTTTTGGATCGTGGTACAGTGCAAGATATTTTCACTGGTGTGTGAATCAATTGTTCAATGGTGTTTTCTAGTGTCTGGGAGAAATGTATTTGCTTTGAATTTCTCCACTGATTGGATTTAGGTTGTGCAGATTTGGGGAGTTTCTTATGTCTTTATCTTTTCATGATCAAGTTTATACTTTATTTGATGTAGTACAGTATGATTTTCATTTAACAGTGTGCGAACAAGGGCTATCAATTATCCTGAGTTAAGTATTTTTTGATGCAAAGTTGGGTTGAAGTATTTGATGAATCTTAAGTAGTTCATGGATTGTTTTGGATTGAGTTCAAGTAAATTATGTTGTCCAAAACTTTCAGCTTGATTTAAGGAAGCATGTAATTAATTTTTATGGTGTTTTGCACGGGTGATGGCCGACCTTGTGTTTAACACTACTTGCGAGGCTTGTGAAAGCATGTTGAAGTCTGTTGGGATCTATTTGGTTCCTAATTAAGAATTTTTGTAGGTATCCTTTCGTTTCTATCCATCACGAGAATGTTTGGGTGCCGACCTATTTCAAATTTGAATGTATAATGGCTAATGTTTGACATTGGAGAAAGTTTGTGATAGAACTTGATATAAATATGTATGGTGTTGATGTAAGAGATAAGGAAAGAGTAAGAAGCAAGATAGATGTGAAACGTGATGCGAGTGAAGTGTATGTGATGCGAGTTTGAGAAGATCAATGCAAACTTCATGTTAGGGTTCTTGAAGGAAGTGAGTTGAAGGCATCCAAAATATTTCACGTGTTACTATGAAAGTGTGCAAGCAATTGTGGTGGACTCTTTGTTGCATTGATAAGTGTTTCTATGTGTAACATTCTTCTTCTATCTCCTTGTATTCTTTTTGTGGCAGTGAGCCTTGACTGTGAGCCCTTTAGACAGTGCATTATTCTGGCAATGAGCCCCTTTGTACTGGTTTTTTTATTACCTATATTGTGAGCTAATCCTCACCATGGTTTTTCCCTCATTGAGTTTCCACGTAAATCTAGTGTTCTTATGTGTTTGGTGTTGTGATTTTAGTTTCTGTTATCTGCATTTCATGTTTAATCATTTTAATAGAATAAGAGTATATTAAATGCTTGTGGATCTATTTACTATTGAGGGTTTTGAAAGTTTAATTTTCTACAAATGATTCAACCCCCTCTCAGTTGTCTTGTTCATTTCAACAATTGGTATTAGAGCGAGGTTCCTTGAAGAAGAGCTTAACCAGTTAAGGTAGATCTGGGATGGCGAACAAGATTCCTTTGGAATACCCTAGATTCGTTGGCATTGATTATGCATTTTGGAAAACACAAATGGAAGGATATTTGTGTGCCTAGGGATGTGAAATTAAGAAGGATTTTCAGACTCCATACACTCCACCTCCAAATGGTTTTAGTAGAAGTGCAGAGGTCAAGACACATGAGATCAATGCGAGAGCAAGGTACATTATTACAAATAGTCTTTCAAAAATTGAATTAGTTAAATTTATGAGTTTGAAGACTACTTAAGAAGTTTGGGATAAGTTAGAAATAATTTATGAAGGAGATATGAAGGTCAAGCAAGCAAAGTTATAGAACTTGAAGGCACAATTTGAAATGATGCAAATGTCCGAGGATGAAATAGTTAAAGGCTACATTAGAAAATTGATGAACTGGTAAGTGATATGATAGGTCTTGGTGCAACGGTTCAAGAATCTAAAGTAGTGAAGAAAATTATTAGATCTCTTCTAGATTGTTACTGTGAAAAGGTATATGCTATTGAGGAAATAGTTGATTTTGATAAATATTCCAGAGATCAATTGATTGGTACTCTGACTGCATTTGAAATGAGAAAATTGAAGAAATGAACAAAAGTAGAGATTGCTTTTAAGGCTGAGAAATCAGAGAAGGGTGAAGAAATAGGTGAAAAAGATCTTTATGATTTGGAAGCTAACTTCGTAAGGAAGATGGAAAAGGGCACCGATAAGTATCAAGGTAAATTACCTTTCAAATGTTTTAGCTGTGGTGAGATAGGCCATTATGCTTATAGATGTTCTAAGAGAGCTATAAACAATAAGAACAAAGGAAATAAAGGGAAGATGATTAAGAAAGCTTACTATGTAGAGAAGATGCTAGTATTTTTGATGATGAATCTGATTATGAAGATTTTGATGATAATGAATGTCTACTTTTTGCTATAAAAGAAGAATCTGATTTTGCTAACATTGAAAGTTGTGTGAAGGAAAGTATACCAAAGAAGAAGGATAAGGTTGAAGGTACTTTGGTTTCAGCTTTTCATGTCAAAGAAGATAAGAATTACTAGGTTGTTGATAGTGACTGTTCAAATCATATGACTAGAGAAAAAAGTAATTTTGTTAAACTTGAAAAATATGATGGAGAATTAGTTAAATTTGGAGATGATTAAGCAGCTAAGATTTGTGGAATAGGTTCAATCAATTTTTATGGCAAGCATAATACTAAAAATGTTTACTATGTTAAGGGCTTAAGACATAATCTCTTGAGTGTTGAAAAAATGTGGAGCAAAGGATATGATCAGGAATGTGAGATTCATAAAGGGTCCAAAATTGTGATTGTTGCAAGTAAGAGAACAAAAGGAAACATCTATCAGTTGAAGGGTGTTGATGGTCATTGCTTTATGTCATAGGTTAATGATAGTTGGTTATGGCACCAGAGGATGTGTCACATGAATTTTGATAATTTGGCAAGAATCAACTCATTTCATGCTATGAAAGATTTACCTAAGAACATAAAACCTATCAATGTTGTTTGCAAGAGTTGTCAATTTGGAAATCAAACAAGGAGTATCTTTAAAGGAAAGGAACAATCTCCTACTCGACTATTGGAGTTAGTGCATACAGATCTTTATGGTCCTACAAGGTGACATGTACTTTATGCTTTTTATTGATGATTACTCTAGAATGGCATGGGTTACTTTTCTTAGAGAGAAATCTATTGCATTGGAAAAATTTAAGGCATTTAAAGCTTTGGTTGAGAATGAAATGGATTTGAAAATAAAGTGTTTGAGATCTAACAATGATGGTGAATTCACCTCCAATGAGTCTAAAATGTTTTGTGAAGTTCATGGAATAAAGAGGCATTTTTCTACCCCTAGAACTCCTCAACAGAATGCACTTGTTGAAAGGAAAAATAGAACTATTTAGGAAGCTATAAGGACTATGATGAAAAAGGAAAATCTACCGAAAGTCTACTAGAGAAGCTATTCATACTGTTTTTTACATACTTAACTAAGTTCAAGCTAGCGCTAACAAAAAAATACTCCTTATGAGCTATGGTATGGAAAGATTACTAGTGTGAAGTACTTTAGAGTATTTGGAAGAAAAAATTATATCACAAAAGATGAAGAAAACTTAGGAAAGTTTGATGCAAGGTCTGATGAAGTTATTTTCCTTGGATATTCTATTAAGAGAAAAGCTTATAGATGTTACAATAAATGGCTGAGAAAGATAGTTGAAAGTACAAATGTTAAATATGAAAACCTATAGAACTCTATTGTTGTAGATGGGTATGTTTCAGATGAACCTAATTATAGAAGAGTAGGAGGAATAATTGATGAGAAAGAGGTACAAAATGAAGAAGAAAGTTCTAGAAAAGACCCCTAAAACACCTAAGTATGTGCAAAAGAATCATTTCGAAGATCAAATTATTGGAGATAAGAGGAAAGGTGTACTGACAAGAAGCAAAGCTACTAAAGTTGAGGTAAATTTATATTTTCTTTTGTTGATGTGTTTTTTATGCACTTCTCAACACAAGCAATGCATAGGTGCATCACCTCTCTTGAAAGACAATCTTCCACAATCAAATTGCAGAACACTATCCCAAGGTCTCTAATGTCAGGTCTTGACAATGCTTGGAATATCTCAGTTGATTTATGTGATTTGATAGAATCACAAGGTGGTCTTACGGATGAGTTACAAAGTGGGAAGGTTCGATTTGCAAATGGAGTTTTTAAGATGGGAGAGTTGTTGTGCTTTTGTTGCAAGTTCAAAAAACAGTCTTGAACTCCATTTTATCATTGAATTTAGCTTTACAATGTGCAATGAACCTTGCCTAAAGTTACCTATTAAAAAAGAGGAAAAATAATAGGGAAGAGAGTAAGTTCCTAGACCTGAAACTATGAATGAACAATGATCATGAAAGCTGTTATAATAGACAAACTCCCCAAACTGGGTTTTGCTTGGCCAAGAGGATCCTACAGTTACACAAAACCAATGCAATCTTCTAAAGACTGCAAATTTTCAGATTACACACACACACATCATGCACATGCAATCGAACTAAGTTGCAGCAATGACGTAAAGAAGCTCATACTAGCTTTACAAAGTGATTCATCATCAACAAACCACAAAAAACATGAGCTGGAAATTCATCAAATACTGTAACAACAAACACAATCACCACTTCCCTTCAAGAAACTAATAACTAAACTAATAGGGAAGTAGAACCATGCACATATAATGAGAAAACTCAAAAGGAAACACCCGTAAATCATGCAATGTTGCTTTCTATTGCTGCATAATGCCTTTACACCAGCTCTCCAACCATTTACAAATGAGGGGGAGACCCATATTTATAGTTTTCCAAAGGCCAAATGAATGGCTAGGATTGAAGTACATTGTGTGGCCCAAATTTAATTGCACTAGGGCTTCACCTACCCCACAATATTCAGCAATTTAAAATACATCTTTTGTCTTTTCCCTATTTTGTCTTTTAGTGCCCAGGTGCTGTAGCAGTTTTGTCTTCTAATTGATTTCCCTTTTATTGTAGTTGAAACTGCCTGAAAGCTGTCTTTTGCTTGATGGACTTGCAACATTCTTCATTGGATCAAACAGGCCCGTCGACGACTAGCATCAATGGATTGGTTGCCTCTGATTTGGGCGAACAACTCCTTAAAGATCATCATCATCTAGTGAAAATTAGGACAACTCCCTTATACATCTTCAAGGCCACCCCCTTGCATGTTGTCATTGAATTCCTTGGCACAGGCCTTATTCTAATGCCAGCTCTGTTGATGGGTGCCATGAGGAGAGGGGGGCATAAAATGAATGGTGACAGGAGCTATGTGTTTTTCTTTGTTCAGCTTTCTCAATGGGTCTCCTCGACGGACCCGCAGTAGGCTTCTTGAAACCTGCATACATGAAGTGTCGTAAGTGCTTTCATACACACATCAAGACAAATTTTAATCAAATCTTGCAAAATACTGGAGGGAGTTTGGATAGTCCGAGCTTGAGAGGTCGTACTTCTCTGACCAAAATACTATTTTGAAAGGGCGAACAGGGAAGGGTGACCCAAATGGTTTCTCTCGGCTTCAAATTTGGAATTTCAAAAGTTCATTCAGGAGAGCGTCCAATTTCAACAGGTGCGTCAAGGCTTGTTTCCAAATTGGGAGACATTTGGATCATCATTGGGGCACCCAGAGCCATGAGGGGGGAAAGCTGTCTGGAGTTTTATATTTGGAACAGCCAACGTGAAACGAAATTTTGGGGGCAGAGTTCCAGGGTTCGGAACCCAGAGGCGAGAAGGATGACAACCAACAGACGACAGATAGAAAGACAAAAATCCGAAAGGAAAGTTCCCGGACGGTGGTGGAAGGTTCGGAACCCGAAGGCCGGAAGGACGTGAGCCAACAGACGCAAGGCAAACGACCAATGGAAAGACAACAATCCGGAAGCAAAATTCTTGAACGGCGGTAGAAGGTCCGAAACCTGGAGGCCGAAAGGACGTGAGCCAACAGTCGAAAGGCAAACGACTAGCGGAAAGACAACAATTCACAAGCAAAGTTCCCGAACGGCGGTAGAAGGACAACAATCTAGATGCACAGTTCTCGGATGGCGGCGGAAGGTCTGGAACCCGGAGGTCGGGAGGACGTGAGCCAATGGATCGAAGGCAAACGGAAAAAGAGGGACGGAGTTTCGGAAATGGTCACAGAGGGGTGGAGTTCTGAAAACAGCCACAGAGGGGTCGGGTTCCGGGAGTCGGAAAGCCAGGGGCGGATGAAAGGAAAAATGAGAAAGGAGGGACGAAGTTCCGAAAATGGCCACAAAGAGGTGGAGTTCTGGAAATGGCCACAAAGGGGTCGGGTTCATAGGAGTCAAAATGTCGGGGGCAAACAGAAGGCAAAACGACAAAGGAGTGACGAAGTTCCAAAAATGGCCACAGAGGGGTGGAATTCCAGAAATGGCCATAGAGGGGCCGGGTTCTGGGAGCCGGAACGTCGGGGGCGGACGGAAGGTAAAACGACAAAGGAGGGACGAAGTTCTGGAAATGGCCACGGAGGGGTGGAGTTTTGGAAATGGCCATGGAGGGTCCAAGCTCCGAGAGCCAAAACACCAGGGGCAGACGGAAGACAAAATGGCAAAGGAGCAACGGAGTTCCAGAAACGACCACAGAGGGGTGGAGTTCTAGAATGAAAATTCTACAACTTCCTAAAACTTAACGAAACCTTGGCAGTTCACTTAAGCACCAAAAAAAATCTCAAATCCATTGGAAACTTGTTCCCATAGAGAAAAATGAAGGAAAAAGTGAATCGAGTGAGTAGGGATGAGGCCTAGAGGACGTTGGGGCAACGGGCGAAAGGAGACTCGCAGGGGCACCTCCGCGAAAGAAAAAGACTTAGCGAAACTCAGGTAAATGAATTTGGTCAGGGGAATTTGATCATTTGATGACACATGACCAATTTAGGCTCCAAGAAAGGGGCATGCAAAACAAGACGGGAACAAAGTAGCCTGCCAGGAGCAAAAAGAGTTGTGCATGTTTTGCACACATGCCCCACTGTGGGCAGGGACCCCCTCTTTTCGCTCTCGACGAGCTACTTTTCTTCGATCTTGTCTTGCATGCCCCTTTCCTAGAGCCTAAATTGGTCATGTATCGTCAAACGATCAAATTAACCTGACCAAATTCACTTACCTGAATTTCGCTAAGTTTTTTTCTTTTGTGGAGGTGCCCTTGTGGGTTTCCCTTCGCCTGTTGCCCCGACGTCCTCTAGGCCTCATCCCTACTCGCTCAATTCACTTTTTCCCTTAATTTTTGACTTTGGGGACAAGTTTCCAATGGATTTGGGATGTTTTTGTGGTGCCTAAGTGAACTGCCAAGGTTTCGTTAAGTTTCAGGAAGTTGCAAAATTTTTCTTCTGGAACTCCACTTTGGCCATTTCCGAAACTCTGTCGCTCCTTTGTCGTTATGCCTTTCGTCCGCCCCTAGCGTTTCGGCTCCCAGAACCCAGCCCCTCCGTGGCCATTTCCAAAACTCCACCCCTTTGTGGCCGTTTCCGAAACTCCATCCCTCCTTTGTCGTTTTGCCTTTCGTCTGCCCCCGACGCTCCGACTCCTAGAAACTGGACCCTCCATGGCCGTTTTCGAAACTCCACCCCTCTGTGGCTGTTTTCGGAACTTCGTCCCTCCTTTTCCATTTTTCATTTGCCCCTGACATTTCGGCTCCCGAAACTCGACCTCTTCGTGGCCGTTTTCGGAAGTCCACCCCTCTGTGGCTGTTTCCAGAACTTCATCCCTCCTTTGTCCTTTTTCCTTTTGTCCGCCCCTGACATTCCAGCTCTCGGAACCTGACCCCTCCGTGGCCATTTCTGGAACTCCACCCCTCCGTGGTTGTTTCTAAAACTTCATCCCTCCTTTTCCGTTTGCCTTCCGTCCGCTGGCTCACATTCTTCCGGTCTCCGGGTTCCGGACCTTCCGCTACTGTCCGGGAACTTTGCTTCTAGATTGCTCTCCTTCCGCCACCATCCAGGAACTTTTCTTTTGGATTGTTGTCTTTCCACTGGTTGTTTGCCTTTCGTCCGCGGGCTCACATCCTTCCGGCCTCTGGGTTCCGGACCTTCTGCCGCCATCCGAGAACTTTGCTTCCCGATTGTTATCTTTTCGCTAGCTATTTGCCTTCCATCCGCTGGCTCACGTCCTTCCGGCCTCTGGGTTTCGGACCTTCCACCACCGTCCGGGAACTTTGCTTGCGGATTGCTGTCTTTTCGTCCGCCGTCCACTAGCTGTCGTCCTTCCAGCCTCCAGGTTTCGGATCCCCAAAACTCGGCCCCCAGAATTTCGTTTCACCTTAGTTGTTCCAAACAACAAACTCTAGACAACTTTCCCTCCCTCATGGCTTTGAGTGCCCCAATGATGATCCAAATGTCTCCCAATTTGGAAACAAGCATTGACCCACCTATTGAAATTGGACGCTCTCTTGCATGAAATTTTCAACTTCCAAATTTGAAGCCGAGAGAAACCATCTGGGTTGCCCTACCTTTTTCACCCTTTCAAAATAACATTCTGGCCAGGGAAGTCTAGCCTCTCGAGCCTAGACCGTCCAAACTCCCTCCAGTAAACTGCTAATGGCAATTTACACTGAATATTATGATCTTTTGATGATGCATGGGTGAATCTAACAAGGAGTTTGCAAGATTTTATTAACATTTGCCTTGATTTGTGTATGAAAGCACTTACGACACTTCAGGTATGTAGGTTTCAAGAAGCCTAGTGCGGGTCTGTCGGGAGACCCATTGAGAAAGATGAACAAAGAAAAGCACATAGCTCCTATCACCATTCATTTTATTCCCACCTCTTCTCATGGCACCCATCAACAAAACTAGCATTAGAAGAAGGCCGATGCCAAGGAATTCAATGACAAAATGCAAGGGGGTGGCCTTGAAGATGCATAAGGGAGTTATCCTACTTTTCACCAGATGATGATGATCTTTAAGGAGTTGTCCGCCCAAATAAGAGGCAACCAATCCATTGATGCCAATCATTGACGGACCTATTTGATCCAATAAATAATGTTGCAAGTACATCAAGCAAAAGGCAGCTTTCAGGCAGTTTTAGCTATAGTATAAGGGAAATCGGCTAGAAGACAAAATTGCTACAACACCTAGGCACTAAAAGACAAAATAGGGAAAAGACAAAAGATGTATTTTAAATTGTTGAATATTGAGGGGTAGGTGAAGCCCTAGTGCAATCAAATCTGGGCCACACAATGTAATTCAATCCTAGTTATTCATTCGGGCTTTGAAAAACTATAAATAGGGGTCTCTCCCTCATTTGTAAATGGTTGGAGAGCTGGTGTAAAGGCATTATGCAATTATATAAAGCAACATTGCATGATTTATGGGTGTTTCCTTTTGAGTTTGCTCATTATGTGTAGATGGTTCTACTTCCCTATTAGTTTAGTTAGTTTTTTGAAGGGAAGTGATGATGGAGTTTGTTGTTACAGTATTTGATGAATTTACAGCTCATGTTTTTTGTGGTTTGTTGATGATGAATCACTTTGTAAAGCTAGTTTGAGCTTTTTTACTTCATTGTTGCAACTTAGTTTGATTGCATGTGCATGATGTGTGTGTGTAATCTAAAAATTTGCAGTCCTTAGAAGATTGCACAGGTTTTGTGTAACTGTAGGATCCTCTTGGCCAAGCAAAACCCAGTTTGGGGAGTTTGTCTACTGTAGCAGCCTCCATGATCACTGTTCATTCATAGTTTTAGGTTTAGGAACTTACTCTGTTCCCTGCTCATTTTCCTTTTTTTTAATAGGTAACCTTAGGCAAGGTTCATTGCACATTGTAAAGCTAAATCCAATGATAAAATGGAGTTCAAGACTGTTGTTTGAACCTGCAATAAATGCACAACTCTCTCATCTTAAAAACTCCATTTGCAAATCCAACTTTCCCACTTTATAACTCATCTATAAAATAGCCTTGTGATTCCAACAAATCACATAAATCAACTGAGATATTCCAAGCACTGTCAAGACCTAACATTAGAGACCTTGGGATACTGTTCTGCAATTTGATTGTGGAAGATTGTCTTTCAAAAGAGGTGATGCACCTATGCATTGCCTGTGTTGAGAAGTGCATAAAAAACACATCAACAACTTTCTAAAGTTGAACCTAAATTAGTGAGTGAAGCAAGCAAAGATGAACATTGGATGAAGGCAATGGAAAAACTTATGTAGATAGAGAAGAATCAGACTTGGGGAATTGCTCCCTAGACCAGAAAACAAGAACATAATTGGAACTAAATGGGTGTTCAGGAACAAGCTAAATGAGAATGGAGAAGTTGTTAGGAACAAAGAAAGAATTGTGTCTAAGGGTTACTCACAAGTAGAAGGCATAAATTTTGGGGATACTTTTTCTCCTGTGGCTAGGATGGAATCAATCAGAATATTTTTGGAATTTGCAGCACATAAATATTTTAAGGTCTATCAGATGGATGTGAAGTCTACTTTTTTTTAAAGGAGAATTGGAAGAGAAGGTTTATATGGAACAACCATAAGGTTTTCAATTATCAGATCAACCGGACATGGTATTTAAGTTGAAGAAGGAACTATATGGTTTGAAGCAAGCTCCCAAAGCTTGGTATGCAAGGTTGGACAAGTACTTCATACAACAAAGTTTCAACAAGGGCTCTATAGATAGTAACTTTACTTTAAAGTTGAGGAAGACAAGATCTTGATAGTAGTCATATATGCGGATGACATTATCTTTGGTGGAAATGAGGTTATGTGCAAGAAATTTGTTGAAGACATACAAAAAGAATTTGAGATCTATCAATGTTTGGGGAGATGAAGTTCTTCCTTGGGCTACAAATCAATTAAACTAATAAAGGTATTTTCATTTCACAGTCTAAGTATGTCAAAAAAATGTTGAAGAAGTTTGGAATGAATGACTCCAAACCGGTATGTACTCCTATGGTGACTAGTTGTAAGTTAAGCAAAGATAATGATTCACCTAAGGTTGATCAAAGAAAGTATAGATCTATGTTTGGTGGATTGTTATATTGAACTACTACTAGATTGGATATCATGCATGTAGTTTGTATTGTAGCTAGATTTCCTGAAGATCCTAAAGAAACACATGTTGCAACGGTGAAGAGAATATTCAAATATTTAAGAGGCACACTGGAGTATGGTTTGTGGTATCCTAAGTATACTGATTTCACATTAAATGCTTATACAAATGCAGATTGGGTTGGTTGTGTTGATGAAAGGAAAAGTACAAGTGGTGGTGCATTCTTTCTTGGATGTAGCTTGGTATCATAGCTAAGTAAGAAACACGATTTAGTTTCTTTATCCACTGTAAAGGCTGAGTGTATTGCAATAGTATCATGTTGTACACATGTATTATGGATGAGGCAAACCTTGAAGGATATCACAGTTGTATTTGATGATCATATATCTATATTCTGTGATAATACAACTGCAATAAATATTTCAAAGAATCCAATGATGTATTCAAGGAAAAAGCATATATCTATCAGATATCACTTTTTGAAAGAGGTCATGGAGAATGAAGTGAAGCTTGAGTATGTTCCTACAAAGGATCATATTGTTGACATATTTACTAAGGCTCTTCCTAAGGATACTTTTGAGTATCTTCGGGAGAAGTTGGGGGTTATTGCCCCTCCTTTTATGAACTAGATGCATATAGAGGTGCATTATTCTAGTAGATCTATGGATCTGTCTCTTTTTTGGACCGATGGTTGGTGGCTACCTCTCAAGAGGAGTAGGCAGTATCATGTGTTGTCATTGTGATTGTTGATTTTGTTGGGTGTACTCCTAAGATCGTATTCAAAGCAAGTAATTTTGGTTCAGTGTCAAAGAGGAAGAAAAATGCTAAACATTTTATCCTTTTCCATTGATGTCAAAGGGGGAGCGAAAGAAATGTGAAAAAAAAAGAAAACTTATCTACTTAGGGGGATAAGATCATTTAAAGAAAAAGGAAAAGATCATTTAGAACTATTGTATGGTCTTTGGTGGCTTTCCACATCTTATGCTGCCATCAACGACAAAGGGGGAGATTGTTGCAAGAATGATGGTGTTCTCATTGATGTCAACAGAAAGTCTTCTAACTGGTGTTGCCATTAATGTCAACTGTGGGATGAAGATGTTGAGGATATTGAGAAAATTGTGAAAAAAAGAAAACATGTTGTGCATGTGTAGTTGAGACTTTAGGGATTTTTGTGAGTACATGGAGCTATTCTTTTGTTGGAGAGCCTAAAGATGAGTTGGAATGAGCTGAGATGATGGTCTTGGTACTTGGTTTCAAAGTGATTTTGAGAAAATTTAATAAACAAAGTAAACTGTGTTGTGAAAATGACCATAGCATGCTTTGTATTGTTCTCCACGTTCTTTCTAGGTTGATGCTATGTCTATTAGAATATTACAGGTTATTCAAGGATGACAAAGGTTTCTATAGTTAGAATTTGGGTTTTTCGATCATGGTACAGTGTGAGATATTTTCACCAGTGTGTGAATTAGTTGTTAAATGGTGTTTTTTGTTGTCTGGGAGAAATGTATTTGCTCCGTGTTTCTCCACTGATTGGATTCAGGTTGTGTGGATTTCGGAAGTTGTTTATAATTTCTTTATCTTTATGTGATCAAGTTTTTACTTGATTTGATGTAGTACAATATGAGTTTCATTTAACAGTGTGTGAATAAGGGTTATCAGTTATCCCGAGTTAAAGTATTTGTTGATGTGAAGTTTGGTTGAAGTATTTGATGAATCTTAAGTAGTTCATGGATTTTTCTAGATTGAGTTCAAGTAAATTATGCTATCATGAACTTTCAACTTGATCTAGGGAAGAGTGTACTTAATGTTTATGGTGTTTTGCATGGGTTTTGGCCGACCTTGTGTTTAACATTACTTGTGAGGCTTTTGAAAGCATGTTGAAGTGTGTTGGGATCTATTTGGGTCCTAATTAAGTAATTTTGTAGATCACCTTTCGTTCCTATCCACCACGGAATGTTTGGGTGCCGACCTATTTCAAATTTAAATGTATAATGGCTAGTGGACGACATTGGAGAAAGTTTGTGATAGAACTTGATATAAATATGTATGGTGTTGATGTCAGAGATGAGGAAAGAGTAAGAAGCAAGATAGATGTGAAGAGTGATATGAGTAAAGTGTATGTGATGTGAATTTGAGCAGAGCATTGCGAACTTCATGTTAGGGTTCCTGAAGGAAGTGAGTTGAAGGCATCTTAAATCTTTCATGTGTGACTGTGAAAGTGTGCTAGAAATTGTGGTGACTCTTTGTTGCATTGAGAAGCATTTCTTTGTGTAACATTCTTCTTTCATCTTCTTGTATTCTTTTTGTGGTTGTGAGCCTTTTTGGACAGTGCGTCCTATTCTAGTAGTGAGCCCTTTTGTACCGATTTTTCTATTACTTATATTATGAGCTAATCCCCACATTGGTTTTTCCCTCATTGGATTTTTCATGTAAATCTGGTGTTCTTATGTGTGGTGTTGTGATTTTAGTTTTTGTTGTTTGTATTTCATGTTTAATCATTTAAAAAAAATAAGAGTATATTGAATTCTTGTGGATCTATTTACTATTGAGGGTTTTGAAGGTTTAATTTTATACAACTGATTCACCCCCCCTCTCAGTTGTCTTGTTCATTTCAACAAAATGATGGTAAGGAGATACTCAGAAATGAAGTAGTGCATCTAAAAACCAACAAAACTTCTAAGGGGAAAGGGTGTTTGATAGTGTAGATTGTTATAAGAGTAGGATTCAATCAATTGAGGAAGATAATATAGAATGTGTAAATATAGGTACTAAATATGAACCTAAGATGATTTACATTGGTAAATGGTTCAAACCTTCAAAGAAAAAATATTGATTTCACTATTGATTACATTCAAGAAGTGTTGTGCATGTTTATTTGATGAGCTCAAAGCTTATAGAGAGGATTTTTTCCACCATATAATTCCTCTTTAGTCTAATACAAAACCATTCTGCAAAAAATATAAGGTATTCAATCTTATGTTTTCTCCCAAGATATAGAAGGAACTAATGAAAGGAGGAAGGCATCATCAAACCAATCTAACATTGTGAGTATCTAATCTTGTTCCAATCAAGAAGAAGAATGGAGAGAGAATATTATATGTGGACTTTAGGAATTTGAATTTCAAATCTCTCAAGGGTAATTATCCTCTCCCTAATATGGATAATCTACTGCAAAAGGTAACTATATAAAAATTAATGTTCATGATGGATGGATTCTTAAGGTACAACCAAGAAACGGTCAAGCAGACAAAATAATATAAAACTACATTCATGACTCCTTAGGGCATACATATATGTGTGAGAATGTTATTTTGTCTCAAAATATAGGATCAAATTTTTAGAGGGCATTGGATGTTGCATTTTACGCCTCATACATGAAATCATGGTGGTGGTATACAAGATGACCTAATAACATATTCCCAGGATAGAAAGATCATTACAAACACTTGGAGTGGATATTCAAAAGGTTCCTTAAATATGGGATCTTGTTCAATCCTAGAAAATGCATATTTGGCATAGAATAAGGTAAATTGTTAGGGAAAATTATGTCTAAGGATGGGATAATGATAGGTCTAGAAAGAGTAAAATCAATTGACTTTACGCACAAGCCTAAAACACTCAAGGGAGTGTATTATTTCTTCAAACAAATCAAATTTGGAAGTAGATAAATACCAAATTTTGTGGAGAAGACCAAGGCAATCTTCAAGATGTAGGAGTAATTAGCTACTTGGAGTGTTGAAATAGGTGAGGAATTTGTGAAGATCAAGGAAGCCATCAAAGAATTGTCAATTTTGGTAAGTTCGAAGTATTCCAAACCCTAACATATTTTCTTGTTTGGCTCCTTTCATATTATTGCTATTGTCTTGCTCTAAAAGAATAAGGATGAATATGGGAAGCCTATCACATTTTTATCAAGTCTTTACAAGATGCAAAACTATTTAATAATGGAAAAATATGTGTATGCCTTGGTTAAAGACAAAAACTTATAGGTCATATGAATAAAAACAATTATGTATATGCCACAATAAGATTAAATTATATTTTTAACTAGAAAAATCCCTCAAGAAAGATATGCAAATAGATCAATTAGATTCAAAACATTGCATAGAGGTATAACAATGAAGTTGGTTAAAGATAAAGTCTTGGCCAAACTAATGGCAAGTGCAAATTTATAGGTAGTTGATGTTAATTTAACTAGTTCATATTGTTAATATACTTGTTGCAAATTAAAGGTTGGTATTTGACATAAAGAAATTATATTCTACATTGAAAACATGAAATCTCCCTTTGGAATGAATGATCATTAGCAAAAAACTCTCAAATTGTAGTACCAAATGTATGTGCTAGTATGTGATAACTTGGTGTCAGCAGACTCTAATGGGTTGTTGCTTAGATTCATTAACCAAGAAAAATCCAAGGAAGTGATGGATGAATTCTGTCAAGGAATTTGTGGAGAAAATTTCAAGGCCAAAATTACTGCACACGGGATCTTCAGAGTAGGATATTGGTGGCCTACTTTATTAAAGATGTAGCTAGAAAAGTAAAAATGTGTAACACTTGTCAAAGGCTTTCAAGCAATTTGAAGTTTTTAGGTGACCTCCCTCTTACATTAGTCATGGTGGAGGATCCTTTCCAATATTGGAGAATTGATTTCATAGGGAAAATCTATGAAAAATCTAGTAATGGGTACAAGTGGATTCTTGTAGCCACTAATTTCTCACCAAGTGAGTTGAGGTAATCCCAAACAATAATGCTACGTCAAAATTGGTGGTTTATTTCTTACTAAATAACATTATAACCAATTTTTGTGTGCCTATTAAAATCATCACAAATAATGCCATGTATCTCAAATCACACAATATTTCAATTTTATGCACTAAATATAGAACTGATCTAATCCATTAATCTCCCTATCGTCCCCTAGGGAATAGAAAAGCTAAATCCAATAATAAAATCCTTATAAAGATAATTTAGAGAATATTAGATATGTACAAGAGAAGATGGGTTGACAAGGTGACCTACAAAGTAACTATAGGTAAGAGCTCATTTGAACTAGTATGTGGGTTAGATGCTATCATGCTAATTAGTTTATAGTTGCATATATACCAGTTATTGTAGGATTTTGATGAACAAGAAAATATTGCAATCTCTCAAAGAATGTTAGAATTGATCAAATTTGATGAAAATAGGAGGATCACACATAAGCATGCAACAAAAAATCTTTTTGAAAAGAAATCATTACAAAGAAACTTTCAGGTTGTGGAGATTTAGCCCATGTGGAATGTTAGGTCTCACGATAAAGAAAAGCAAGGTAAGCTTAATCCTTTAGGGCTTGGGCCAAATAAAATTGTAATGGATTATAGTCACAATGTGTATTGTCTCAAGGATTTGGTATGAAATTTTATGGAGATACATGTTCATATAATGGCGATTTTTCTTGTACATATTTTGTCTTCAATGTTGTGTTTGGTTTGTGTTCTTGTGTAGTCCTAACCCCTCTTAGTTAGGATGAAGTGTGATTATCTCAATCCCCTCTTTATGCCTATTTTTGTGATCTACTCCTAGAGCTCTAGATTCTTGTTATGTCTTCAAGAGACATGTGTCCCCAACTAGAGCCAATATTGGGACTCAATCTAAAACTATAAACATTTTCTTGAATCCCACCTCATTTGCATATTTTGATCCAATTCACCCATTACTACTAATTGATCCAAGAATTCTTTAATTGGGTCCCCTATGTTTTGCGTTGTCTAAGAATGTTCAATTAATGTGTTTTTGTCCAAATCCTTAGTAAATATTTTTGGGAGTATTTCTATGGTGAATACCTTGAAATATGATCCTTCCATAGGTTTTCTTAGGCCATTTTGGGGTTTCAAATTTTTTAGGGAGATTGGAAGCTACATCTATAATTCCTCTAGTTACTTGAATTCCGAAGTGAAAAAATATTTGAACTTGAATAAAATGTTTCTAGGGGTCATAGTATGAATTTGTAGTTGAAAATATTCATTATGGGGTAGTTGTGTTCAAAATTTTGAGATATTTTTTTGTTTTGTGTTATGAAATAACTTGCCCAAGAATAATATAATATGATACAAATACTTGATAATAATATGCCACTTTGAGGGGTCAACCTCCTAACCTACTTCAAGGGTACCTCCAATATTCTTCAAGAAGAACTCAATACTCAACATATGATAATAGCCTTACATATACCTCCTATATATACCATACTTATGCCTTAGATACCACCTAAGCTGACCTAGATACTTAAGTATAACTCCTAGGATGACCTAAATACATATATATCATTATAATAATGATTTTTTAACTTAATTAAGAGTTAAGATAGCCATAAGCCGACTAATCATAACACTATACACATTATAGAGGTAGGGACATAACATTACCCTCCTTTTTTGCAAAAGCATTGTCCTCAATGCTAACTTATTTTTTCTTCTTCCTCATCCTTTTTACTTTTGCTTCTTCTTCTACTATTGCTTCTTGTTCTTGTTCTTGCTCTTGCTCTTGTTTGTGGTTGTGTTCTTTCTTTCTCTTTCTCTTTCTCTTTTCTTCTTTTTTGTGGCTACTTTTTGTTGTGAAGAAGTTCTAGAAAGATAATTTTTCAATAAATCACACAAATAAAGTCAAAATAATCTATTTTTTTGTAACTTACCAAGGGCTAGGTTGTAGTTTTTTATAAAAATCTCTCAAAAATTATGTGTTTTGCAGCCCTAAGAGAAAATTTGATGAAAACTCTAATTCTGCAATAAATCACTTAATTATACTCCAATTACTCAAAAAAAATATTGTAGCCTCATCTCTTACTTCTTCAAAACCCCACTAAAAATTATGAAGAAATTTTACAATATTAGGAAGATATGCGCTTTCCAAATAAATTGGGAAACACCCTAATTCTACATTAAATCACTCAATTATGCTTCCAATTCGTTTGAAATATACACTATAGCTATGTCAATATGTTCTTCAAAAACCATTTAAAAACCAGATGAAAATTCACCAAATGTGAGAGATGTTTGTTTCACAAAATCACCTCCAAATTGAAAAAAATGTCATGTCTTCATGATGCCAAGATCATGCTCTAATACCACTTGTTATGAAATAATTTGCACAAGAATAATATAATATGAAATATGATGCAAATACTTGATAATAATATGCCACTTCGAGGGGGATACATCCAATATTCTTCAATAAGAACTCAATTCTCAACATGATGATAATAACCTACCTATACCTCCTATATATACCATACTTACACCTTGGATACCACCTAGGCTAACCTATATAATTAAATATAACTCCTAGGACAAATTTAACACATATATGATTAAAATAATGATTATGTAACATAGATAAGAGTTAAGGTAGCCACAAGTCAACTAATCATAACACTATACACAATATAGGGGTAGGGACATAACATTTGTGTTTGGGAGGCTCTTTGTTTCTCTTCCCATGCTTTTGAGTTTGCAGGGAGCTTTGGAACCTTTTAAATTTGTGTAAGGGTTCCAAGTTCCCCTAAAACCATGAAACTCAACATCCTTTGCATTCTATTCCCTTTGTGATGTAGGAGCATCCTTGGTTTTTGGCAATCTTGCATCAACCAAAAATATTTTCATTCAATTTTGTTCTTGTTCTTGTTCGAGTTGGTAGATCCGGTGTTTCTTCATATTTGCTCGCCAGATTTTGCATACCTATGGTTTTATTGTGGACATGTTCAATTGTCGTATTCCAATTTTTCAGCTCAATTGAATCTTTTTCCAACAAGCTATCACTTCCGAAGTACGTGACAGTTTTTGGGACTGGCCCCAGAATAACTTCAAAACCTTTTTGGGAGTACGGTGTTTTTAGATTTGTTCTATGGAGTGTCCTTGACCTTACACTTAGGTCCACACTTCACCATGCGCATCTACCATGGATGAATTTCAGATCTGAGGCCGACCTGTTCTTGCACACGTTACACTTTTCTCCTTGGATATTGTAGCAATATTTGGCCAACACGAATGTTTCTCGACCCGTGTATGTGATATAAAGCTAATATTGAATCATCAAATTAGGACAAAATTAAGAAGATAGAATATGATGTATATAGATTTTGATTTGTAAGATTTTTGCTCGCATATATGAGCCCTATATTTTGAGAATGTTGTAATCAGGCCTGTGCATAGAATCTGTAAGCTTGGATGTGGCAGACTATTTGTAATCACAATTTTTGATAATAAGAATGTTTGTATCTGCATTTTCCTCCATATTCTGTGTTTCTTCTGTTGTGTGACTCTTGTTGCATGGTTGGGACCGTTCTCTTTGAGGACCCTCCTACTGTGGTTGCACCAAACTGGTATCAGAGAGAAATTCATTCTTTATGAGATAGTCAAAAGTTGCATAGTCCTGTTGAAGATTTGTTGTAGGGTGGCAGATTGAGGATCCGACCTGCAATTGCAGAGGACTTGTGTAGAGATGGTGGGAAGAGGAAATGGTAGAGGAAATGGATCGAGTGGAAATGCAGACCCAGCTGTAATGGGGATGTTGAGAGAAATTGTTGCAAGATTGGAAGCAGTTGAAACAACCCAGAGAAGATGTCAACTAGTTGATGATGTAAGTGATGATGTAAGTGATGAAGTAGAAGAACAAGAAGAAGTTGCAAGAGAAGAGCAACCTGGCCTTGATCAGGGAGAAGAGAGGTTCATAAGAGCCCTAACCAGAGTGAACACTAAACCACATTTCAATCCACTGGATTATAATGGTAAGTTGGATTAAGATGAATTGTTGGATTGGATAATGAAAATGGAGATATACTTTGATTTTGAAGGTACCCCAAATGATAAGAAGGTGAAATTTTCTTGTACCAAATTGAGAGGACATGCATCCCTTTGGTGGTAACATTTGCAGACAGATAGACAAAGAAAAGGAAAGGAGAAGATAAAATCATGGGATCGGATGGTGAATAAATTGAAGACAAAGTTTATGCTTGCAGAACCTGAAGCAGAAAGAATCAAGTGTGACAAAGTATATTGAGGAATTCTATAAGTTGAATTATCAAATCTGGACATTCAGAAGACGAGATTGAACAAGTAGCTAGATATGTGAATGGTTTGAGGTCATCTATTCAAGATGAGATCAGTATGATTAAGATGTTGAGTGTGGAAGAAGCATACCAGAGTGCCCTAAAAGAAGAAGATAAACTGAATAAAAGACATGAACATAGACAGAGAGGAAGAGGTGGAAGATTTTAGAGAGGATGAATATTTACTGGAGGGGGAAGAGGAACTTTTGCAGATCAGAATAAAGATAAGGAGGTCAACAAGAATGAGAATTCATACCGAAGAGATGATGGAAACTCTTACAGAAGGGGAGGATATGGTAGTTACAAAAATGAAGGATACAAAAAAGATGACAGATGATAGGAGAAAATAATATTCAGGGGAACTTGTTTTAAATGTGGTGGAGAAGGACATAGAGCCTTTGAATGCAAATTCAGAGAGACAAGCAGAAAGATCGAGAACAATAGAAGAACAACCTCTGTTGAGGAGGATCATGTTGGATCATCTAATCAACTGGAAGGAGAGGTATTGGTGAATAGGAGAGTGTTGTGTCAAAGTGAATTGGAGAAAGAACCATTGCAACGAAAGAATTTGTTCAGGACCAAATGCAAGGTAGCTGGTAAATTTTGCAAAGTGATCATTGATAGTGGAAGTTCAGAGAACTTGGCTTCTGAAGAAATGGTGACCAAATTGAAGTTGGAAAGGTTGAAACACCCTAAACCCTATCAGATAGCATGGATCCAAGATGAACATAAAATATTGGTAAGTGAAAAATGTTTGGTGAAATTGAAGATAGGAAACTACCATGATGAAGTTTTGTGTGATACTATGCCTATGGATATATGCCATATCTTGTTGGGAAGGCCTTGGCAGTTTGATCGACAAATTATTCATGATGGAAAGAAGAACATATACACCATTGTTGCTAATGGGATGAAGCAAACTTTGTTACCCTTGGAAGATGTTCCTAAGGCTGTGATTTGTACGACCGCTAGAATCTGTTTGGTTGATGGAAGGAGATTTCTAGATGGACTGAGACATGAGAACATGTGCTATGCATTGGTGCCTAAGAAGGTTGAAGACTTGAAGCATGTAGAAGGACAACTTGAGGAGATAAAAGAGTTGCTGACAGAATATGAGGCTATCATTTCAGATAATGTACCTAATGGATTACCACCTATAAGGAGTATTAGTCATTGCATGGATCTGATTCTTGGAGCTAGTTTGCCTATTAAAGCAGCACATCGGATGACACCGACAGAGAATGAAGAATTGAACAGACAAGTACAAGAATTTTTGAGGAAAGTTTTGATTAGAGACAGCTTAAGTCCTTGTGCAGTACCTGTTGTGCTTGCACCTAAGAAGGATGGAGAATGGAGAATGTGTACAGACTCTAGAGCCATAAACAAGATCACAGTGAAGTATAGATTTCCTTTGCCCCGGATGGATGACATTATGGATTGTTTGAGTGGAGCAGCTTAAGTCCTTGTGCAGTACCTGTTGTGCTTGCACCTAAGAAGGATGGAGAATGGAGAATGTGTACAGACTCTAGAGCCATAAACAAGATCACAGTGAAGTATAGATTTCCTTTGCCCCGGATGGATGACATTATGGATTGTTTGAGTGGAGCTAAGTACTTTACGAAGATAGACTTGAAGAGTGGATATCATCAGATCAAAATCAGAGAAGGAGATGAATGGAAAACAACATTCAAGAAAAATGAAGAATTGTATGAGTGGTTAGTGATGCCTTTTGGGTTGAAAAATTCACCGAGTACTTTCATGAGGTTGATGAATGAGGTATTGAAGAAATTCTTGGGTAAATTTGTGATTGTATATTTGGATGACATTTTGATTTTCAGTAAGACTAGAGAGGAACATTTGTTGCACATAACACAAGTTTTGTAAAGGTTGAAAGAAGAACAGTTGCTGATAAACATAAAGAAGTGTAGTTTCATGAAGGAGGAATTGGTATATCTAGGATTTGTAATATCAATGGATGGATTGAAGATGGATCTCGAGAAGGTGAGAGCTATTGTTGAATGGCCTACACTTGAAAGAATTGGAGAGGTAATATCATTTCATAGATTGGCTAGTTTCTACCGAAAGTTCATTAGGAAATTTAGTTCTATTTGTAGCCCTATGACAGAGACAATGAGAGGAGACGGTAAGGATTTTAGATGGACATCTGGAGTAGACATAAGTTTTGAATTGTTGAAGTAGAAGGTGACTAAGCAGCCTATGTTGGCTTTACCATATTTTGATAAGGTATTTCAAGTAGACTATGATGCAAGTGGAAATGCAATTGGAGCAATGTTAAGTCAAGAAGGACGACCTGTAGCCTATTTCAGTGAGAAGTTGAATGATGCAAGGAGAAGATATTCAGTGTATGATTAGGAGTTTTATCCCATAGTTCAAGCCTTGAAAAAGTGGAGACATTACTTGTTATCTAAGGAGTTTGTGTTGTATATGGATCATCAAGCCTTACAGTATTTGAACAGTCAAGGTAACTTGAATCAGAAACACACGAGATGGATAGAGTTCTTGCAAAGTTACCCTTTTGTCTTGAAACATAGGAGTGGAAAGTCAAATAGAGTTGTCAATGCTCTGAGTAGAAGAGGGAATTTTCTGGCATAGATGAGGGTGGAGGTATGGCTTTCATGAATTGAGGAACTTGTATAAGGAAGACCCGGATTTTGTAGAACCCTAGAGAGCATGTAAAGAACTAGTTTTGGGGGATAGAAGTCAATGGTTGGATTATTTCATTCAAGAGGACATGTTTAGAGGAAACCAATTGTGTCTACCCCAAAGTTCAATGAGGGATAACTTGGTAAAAGAGAAACATAGTGGAGGTTTGGCAGGACATTTTGGAATTGACAAGACAATAGCGTTGGTGAGTGAGAATTACTTTTGGCCACAAATTCACAAGGATGTCAAGAAATCTGTGCACAGTTGCAGAGTTTGTCAAGTTCCAAAAGGGAGTAGTCAAAATGTTGGATTGTATAAACCTTTGACAGTACTAGAAAGACCTTGGGAGGATATCAACATGGATTTCATACTTGGTTTGCCTAAGACACAACGAGGTAATAATTCAATATTTGTGGTAGTGGACAGATTCTCTAAGATGGCACATTTCTTACCTTGTAAGAAGACGACTGATGCAGTACATGTAGCAGATTTTTTTTTCAAAGAAGTGGTCGGATTGCACGAATTACCTAGGAGTATTGTTTCAGACAGGGATACAAAATTTGTTGGCTATTTTCGGAGGACACTTTGGTAGAAGTTGAAAACATATTAGAAGTTGAGTTCTACTTTTCACCCATACACAGATGGACAGACAAAGTTAGTAAACAAAAGTTTGGGGAATTTGCTAAGATGTTTGGTTGGAGGGAAGACTAGAAGTTGGGATCTAGCCCTAGCACAAGCAGAGTTTGCCTACAATAATTCAGTGAATAGGAGTACTAGAAAGAAACCTTTTGAGATTGTTACAGGAGTTCATCCTAGAGGTATATCAGAGTTGAGAGACATTGGTAAGGAAGATAAAAGGAGTGCAGAAGCAGGAGAATTTGCAGAACATATGAAGATAGTGCATACTCAAGTAAAACAACATTTGGAAAATATGAACCAAAAGTATAAGGAGAAAGAAGATGAAAAGATGAGACATAACGAGTTTGAAGTTGGAGACAAAGTGATGGTGTATCTGAGGAATGAAATGTTTCCAGTTGGGACATACAGTAAATTGAAGATGAGGAAGTTTGGACCTTGTAGGATTTTGAGGAAGTTTGATTCAGGGAATGCTTACGAAGTGGAGTTACCGGATGACATGGGTATATCACCTATATTCAACATTGCAGATTTACATCAGTACCATGAAGCAAAATCAGTGAAGACGACAAGGTGAAGTTGGAAGAACAACTTCCTAAACAACAATCAGATGAGATAACAAAAATTTTGGATGCCAGAGATGGAAGGAGGACTCGTGGAAGATAGTACAAGGAATATTTGGTGAAATGGAAGGGTAGACCAGTGGAGGATTCTTCTTGGATTTCTCAAATCGAGGTAGACCATATTGGTTTTCCTTTGGCCCCTTCAAAGTGAGAGGCTCACTTTTCATTAACCCCAGATGTCTGATGCAGGAGCATCCTTGGTTTTTGGCAATCTTGCATCAACCAAAAATATTTTCATTTAATTTTATTCTTGTTTTGTTCTTGTTCTTGTTCTTGTTCGAGTTGGTAGATCTGGTGTTTCTTCATATTTGCTCGCCAGATCTTGCGTTTATAGTTTAATTGTGGACATGTTCAATTGTCAAATTCCAAGTTTTTAGCTCAATTGGATCTTTTTCCGACAAGTTATCGCTTTCGGATTATGTGACAGTTTTTGGGACTACCTCTAAAATAACTTCAAAACCTAATGGCTATTTGGATCGATCGCGGATCTTTCCCGTGACTTGCAGATCCTCACGGTGTGTTTAGATTTGTTCTATGGAGTTTCCTTGACCTTACACTTAGGTCCACACTTCACTATGCGCATCTACCGTGGATGAATTTCAGATCTGAGGCCGACCTGTTCTTGCACACGTTACACTTTTCTTCTTGGAGATTGTAGCAATCTTTGGCTGAAGCGGATGTTTCTCGACCCACGAATGTGATATAAAGCTAGTATTGAATCATCAGATTAGGACAAAATTTAGAAGATAGAATATGTTGTATATAGATTTAGATTTGTAAGATTTTTTCTCGCATATATGAGCTCTATATTTTGAACATGTTGTAATCAGGCCTGTGCGCTGAATCTGGAAGCCCAAATGTGGCCGACTATTTGTAATCAAGATTTCTGATAATAAGAATGTTTGCATATGCATTTGCCTCCATATTGTGTGTTGCTTCTATTGTGTGACTCTTGCTGCATGGTTGGGACCGTTCTCTTTGAGGACCCTCCTACCGTGGCTGCACCACTTTGTCTCAAAATTCTAGACTTCCTCAAAACCCCAAAACCCTTTATCTATTTTTCCCCAAGCCCCTAGTTAGTAGTTCATCACATTCCCTACTCCCCACTATCTTCCTTTTTTCCAACGCTCTTTCCTTCTTTGACTCCAAAGTTCTAAGGGTTTTGTGAACTTTTTCGTGAAGTGCGAAGGTGTCGAGTTTCCTTGAAACCTCAAAATTTTGCCTATTTCTCATTTTCATATCCTTCATGACCCCAAAGCTTCAAATTATTTCTCCCTTCCCCAAACTTTTGACTTCCAAGGTGACTTGTAACCCTTACACTTGTTCCATTATCCCCCTCCCCTTGACTCTCTAACTCCCACCTTTTCACCCTTCATTCCTTCTCTCAAACTTTTGCAAATTTCATGAACCTTTACGTGTGTTCCTTGGTTACTTAGGGCCTAAAACTCCATTTCGCACCTTGAATACCCAAAAAAATAATTTGGCATGCTTTTCCCACCTACTTTCCCACCTTATTAGGTTCCTTAACAAGCAAGCATAATAGCACTTGTTCTCCAATAGGTCTCTATATAAATTTTGCGTGTTTGACTAATACCCCAACATGTCAAAAAACTAGCTTTTATTAATAGATAACAAGTTTCAAATTTTAGAAGTTATTGCATGTGATTTACATGGTATGGTTCGAGATTAAACATGATTGTGTGCTCTAAATTATCGTGGAAGGATGCATGAGAGGTGTGAGAATTCATAAGTGTAAGAGAGGGGGACCAACCATTGCAAGGCCCCAGGTCACAAAAGGCCGAGAGCAGTATGGCTGCCCTAATTTACCTCAGTTTAAAGGAGTGTTAGGATAGGCGAGATGAGAATGATGAGGACTATGAAGTCCATCGACCACTTTGCAAACCCAAGAGTTGATAGGAGACTAGGCAAGCTAGTTTTTAGGGTCAACTCTATGTCTCAGATAACTCTCTATCACAGGACAGAAGTGTGGTTCTGGGATGACAACGCGGCGCGCTGGCGTCTCTCAAGCGTGTTGGCATCCGTACGACTAGAAAACTAGGGAGACAAGGTCTAACCTTTGAGAAACAGACTGACAACCTAGTTTAAGAGTTTCTAAAAGTGCAAAATAACACTATGAAATGTGAGACATAAAGATGAATATGATAAATGAAGTATATTACCGTAAGAGTGATGGAGACGATCTCACACAATAATCCTTTCGCCAGCTTTCTCCAAGATCTCTCCACCTACACACAACAAAGAGGGAAAATGTTGGGGGGCTATTTAGGGGTCTGCCTTAGTCAAACCCCCATTTTGGTGTTTTCACCTCCACGAAAAGCCAAGTTTGAAACGATATAGAAATAATGATAAATAAAGGAAATACAAGAAAAGTACACAAAACACTACAAAACAGTAATGTGCTTACTCAACCAAGTAATAGAGAAGATGAGTGAGGAGCTTACCACCTCTGTCCAAAGCGCTCAAGGCTAGTGGAGGAGAAAGATGAGAGGAACTCAAGCCTCTACTGCAATGGAGTCTTCATACGCTTTCTCTATTGAAGTGGTGGAGTGATGGATTTCTACTATGGAGTCTGAAATGTTGATGCAATGCTTGAGAATGACTGAATGAAGTTGTGTAAGCTTTCCAAGAGATGAAAATAGATGAATGAGAGGTGAATATGAAGAAAGGAGGGCAAGAAATGACCATATTCAGGTTAGATAGCCGAACGGAGGCATTACACTTCGACTTCCAATAGGAAGTGTAACGTCTCTGCAGACTCCAGCCATAGGAATCTGCCAGGGACGTAAGTGCGTCGCACAAATGTCTACATATTGTGCGGGTGTCCCTGATAGAAACGTCTCCACCGACACTCAAAACAGGTGCCAAGTGGAATGGGAATAGCAGGCTTATGTGGAATTAAGCCTCTGAGTTTGGTTTTCTAAAGTGGAGATGTGTAAAATGGGAAATTGCATTAGGGATGCAAATTCGCTCCTATACATTTCGCCCCCACTTTAGCGAGCACGAATATTGATGAGTGCTTTGGTAAAGTAGATTGAAGAAGTAGTAAGGTTAGATATGTATACCTGAACCATCAAGGAAGCAGAGCACTGTCTGGCAAACCTGAAAGTGTAGGACAAGAAAGGACTTCATAGCTCCACAGAACTATAAAGTTGCAGAATGAAAGTGGCTCACAAGCCCACAGACCTACAAGGGAGGTATCCTTCAAGAACTCTCACATGAAGGAAACCAAGAAAAGTGCCTTACAAACCCGCAAACCTGCAAGGTATCCCCCAAGATCTCTCACATGAGGGAGACCGAGCAAAGGGGACTCCGCAGAGTTAGGAACATCGACATGTTTACCCACAGATAGAACACGCTAGAAAACAACCATGTAGGCCAGTGAACAGACAGTCACATAGACCATCGCCAAGTTGGAAGGCTTCCAAAGGGGTCCCTTGGGAACCCTTCAAAAGGAAGAGGGGTCCACTCAAGGGACGTGTTGTTCAAAATCCAATGTCTTCTTTCTCGAATCGATTCATTATCAAGGAATCTTTTTAAAAGATGTTCACTTCATCAAAAAATTCAAAAGGAAGGATATGCCCCTATGCGAGGGGAAGACCAAAGGTGTTCCTGCTTCAGAGGAAGGTTTTCAAGTCCTTTCTTTACAAACCCATGATGAAGGAAACATGTTCCGTTAGGGTTTCAAGTCAAGAATGCAATTCTACCAAAGAAGTGTGTGGAGGGCCTTTGAGAAAATATTTGTTGGTAACAAATACATTTTCTAAAGACCGAGCGATGTAGAAGTGGCGTTGTCACACATAAGAGGGACAACTCAAGAAAAAAAGAGAGAAAGATAAAGAGAAAGAAAAAGAAGAGAGAGCATGAACAAACGACACAGTTGGGTATGGTTTTGCAAGGTCAGATTTGCCTTTATTTATATATAATAGGCAACCGTGGTGCGAGGCGAAAGATCATCAATCCCTAACTAGATCGGGAAGAATGCATAAAAGACAAAGTAAAAATAAAAAATCAAGTCAACATGGAAGGAAGCCTAAATGCCCCCAATGTTTTGCATCGTCCCCAATTTGTTGAAAGTCAATCACAAACATGGAAGAATGATGATACACATGGAGGAAGGCTACAACACAAACACCACGCCTATATCCAAGCACCAACAGGGGTGACGAGGGTCATCCAGGCAGACATAGCATGATCACAGGGGAAGCACGTCGCAACACACACACATCTAATTTAAAGATTAAGAAGGGGTCTCTCCCTAACACTAGTCAACCAAGAGGTCATCAACTTCCCACTCTAGATCGTCGTAGGGGGAAGGATGATGGGCCTGTAGTGGTGTAATGTTAAGAGGACGAGATTTCGACCCTCCCACAACAAGGGCTAAGGAAGAAGGACCTGTGAGGTCTCTGTCGCTCAACTCTTATGGGTTTGATCAAGGTCAACGACCTGGTGAAGATCCCTGATAAGGTCGAAACTTCATCCACCGAGTTAAAAATGCAGTTAATGGGAGTGCTATGTTTCACCTCAGCGGACGGGGGAGTTTGCGCCTGAGGTTCACTGCTAAGCTCACCGAGAGGGTCAAGAGCGGTGACGAACTCGGGAGAGGCTAGGACTGGTTCCATCACTAGGACATGACAAGTCAACATAGGACCACCTTTTAGAGAAGGTGTGTTCCTCTTACGTCCTCCATTGCTAGAGGGAGCACTCTCTACCTTTTTTCTCGTCGGGGGACGCAAACTCCCCACAGACGAAGTGAGGAAGGAAGAAGGAGAGGAGGAAAGAATCACAACAGATACAACCAAAGTGTTAATCATATCTACAAGTTTCAAAAAAGGTGAGAAATTTGGAACAAACGTCAACAAAGGCAGCTACACGAAAGGAGCGATGAACACCTGCACCTTTCCAAGCACATGTGCACTCACAACGGAAGCCGAAAGTGATATGAAGCTAGTTTGGACATACATAGAAGGGAAGAGAGAGGAGGACACGAAAAGAGGTCCAGATACAAGAGCGGTCGTCTCCTCTTCTTTCTTTGGTAAGGTGGCTTGCTCAGCTAGAAGAGCCTTTCGCCGGTGCTTGCGCTCGTGCACAAGGTGGTTTCTGCAACTCTTCGAATCAGAAGCCAGAGGTTGTGGAGGAACGAAGGGTTCCTACTCAGCCATGGGAGTGTCCTCCACAACTATTTCCAGCGAAGGGATAGACTCCTCGATGAGACCAGGAGGAACAGGTTCATAAACGATTGAGGGAATCGATTCTAGCACCTAGGCAGCGAGCCTCTTCTCATTCACTGCTATAGGAGTAGGAGTGGTAGGAGGCCACGAAGGCCGGGACATAGAGGACTCCCCATAGGGGGGATTTCTATCTAACATATCGAACGGGCCTAGGTTTTGTGGGTAGGACAGGAAGCTCAAATGTAGGATGCTTAGCCTTTCGCCAAGCGAGCACCATGGGATTCTCTCGTAGACGTGAGACAGATGCAGATGGTACCACAACAGAGCGAGAGGAAGCATCAGGCTGAACAACAAGAGAGGAAGAAGGAGGATCTCGGGACCGCTTCTCTTCTTCTCTTCTACGTACCTTGGTGGCATCACTGTCACCTTTCAGGCAACCTCTATGCGAAACAACATAAGGCGAAGGAGGGTATCTCACTTTCGGATTAGAAAATCCTCTCTTATAATTTTGATACATGCAGTACAGAAGGTCCTTCCTAGGAAGGAGAGGACCAATATGCGCAGGCCAAAAGTAATCTAAGGTATAACTACCACGTGCAACCGACGATCTATATCTAGTGTCTTAAACAACATGTATTGAACCCCCATGAATGAATTTCAAACACTTGTGCACAACTGAGGGAATTGCATTCATAGCTACCAACCATGGGATGCCTAGCTTCACTCTGAAGAGTTCATACCCCGAGATGATGTCAAACTTAAGATTCAAAGATTTAGGTCCAACGAGGACCAATAGAACAATACTCCCTATAGGAGGTACACTTTTAATGTCGTGTGTGCAGATGGTTTCTTTCAAGTGCATCATATTCATCCTTATGCAGGAAGTTAATTAACATAATATCCTCAGTTATGATATTCACTTGAGATTTCGGATCAACGAGGACACCTACTACGGTATTCCCATTTATCCTTGTAGGAATGTAAAGAGGAGATGGTTCCCTATTAAAGCCCATCAACAAGTCATGTGAATTGAAGGTTATACTAGTACCACTACTCACAGACTGTGCAGAGGGAATAGGTTGATTTAAGAAAGAGCCCATCACACACACTAAACAGTACTTTCATAGAGCCTCTTAAAGTTTATGGGATAAGATAGTGACCCAATCAAGGTTTCATTATGCAATACTTTCGATACCTTTCGACTACGCCTACTAGTGGTCACAGGTTGGGTTGCAAGGTGAGAGTCTCGCAACACTCACACCTACAACGCTCCTAGGATGCAAGGAAAGGGACTTTCAGTATTACAAAATGAAACCAAAACGGTTCACGTCGGGTTCACCAAAAATGTAAGAGAGAGGGACCAACCACTGCAAGGCCCTAGGTCACGAAAGGCCGAGTAGTATGGCTTCCTTAACTTACCTTAGTTTAAAGGAGTGTTAGGATAGGCAGGATGTGAATGATGAGGACTATGAAGTCCCTCGACCACTCTGCAAACTTGAGAGTTGATAGGAGACTATGCAAGTCAATTTTTAGGGTCAACTCTATGTCTTAGATATCTCTCTGTCAGAGGACAGAAGCGCGGTTCTGGGACGATAGCGCGACGTGTTGGAGTCTCTCAGGTGCGGTGGCATCCGTACGACTAGAAAACCAAGGAGACAAGGTCTAACCTCTGAGAAACGGATTGACAACCTAGTTTAAGAGTTTCTAAAGGTGCAAAATAACACTATGAAATGTGACACATAAAGACAAATATGATAAATGAAGTATATTACCACAAGAGTGACGAAGACGATCTCACACAATAACCTTTTTTGCCAACTTGATCCAAGATCTCTTCACCTACACACAACAAAGAGGGAAAATGTTGGGGGGATGTTTAGGAGTCTGCCTTAGTCAGACCCTCATTTTGGTGTTTCCACCTCCACGGATAGCCAAGTTTGCAACAATGTAGAAATACTGATAAAGAAAGGAAATACAAGCAAAGTACACGAAACACTACAAAACAACAATGTGCTTACTCAATCAAGTAATACAGAAGATGAGTGAGGAGCTTACCACCTCCGTCCAAAGCGCTCAAGGCTAGTGGAGGAGAAAGATGAGAGTAACTCAAGGTTCTATTGCAATGGAGTCGTCCAACACTTGCTCTATTGAAGTGATGGAGTGATGGATTGTTGCTAAGGAGTGTGAAATGTTGTTGCAATGCTTGAGAATGACTGAATGAAGTTGTGTAAGATTTCCAAGAGCTGAAAATGGATGAATGAGAGGTGAATATGAAGAAAGGAGGTCAAGAAAAGACCATATTTGGTGCAGTCCCAAGAGCTGAAAATGGATGAATGAGAGGTGAATATGAAGAAAGGAGGTCAAGAAAAGACCATATTTGGTGCAGTCATAGTAAGAGGGTCCTGAAAGAGAATAGTCTGGACTCTGCATCAAGAGTTACACAACATAAGCCACTCAGAATATGGAGAAAAATTCACAATAAAACATTCTTATTATCAAAAAATTTAATTACATATAGCTGGCAACATCCGGATTTACAGATTGGGCTCACAAGCCTGATACACCATGCTCAAAATACAGTATTCCTATATGCTCCTTAATGCGAGCTAAAATCTTACATATCGAATCCCCTATTCGTTCTAATCCTATTTTATTCTGCTTTCCTAACGATCTATTATAGTGATTTATATCACATCTGAGATCTAAGATCATCCGCATCGGCCAAAGATCATTACAATCTTCGATGAAGGAAATGTAACGTGCATGAAATAGGTCGGTCTTAAATTTGAATTTCTCCTCGGCAGGTGCATAAGATGAAGTGTAGACCCAAAATTAAGCTTGGGGACACTCCACGAAATAATTTGAAACACCTCGCAAGGATCCGCAAGATATGAGAAGGATCCACAAGAGATCGAATTAGCCGTTAGGCTCGAAACTGTTTTGGTGCTTTGTTCTAGAAACTGTCACTTAATCTAAAAGCGATGACTTGCCAAAAAAATATCCAATCGAGCTGAAATCTTGGAATAAGGAAAATGAACATGTCCACAATGAAAACATAGATCCACAAGGTTTGGTGAGCGAATATGATGAAATACGGAATTTTCCAACTTGAACTAAACAACAACTGAACAATAACAAAACTAAATGAAAATATTTTTGGTTGATGCAGGATTGCAAAGAACCAAGGATGCTCTTGCATCAAACATCCGAGGTTATTTGAAAAGTGAGTCCCTCACTTTGTTGGGGCCAAAGGAAAACCAATACGGTCTACCTCAGCCTAAGAAATCCAAGAAGAATCCTTCACTGGTCTGCCTTTGCACTTCACAAGATATTCTTTGTACTATCTTCCACGTGTTTTCCTCCCATCTTTGATATCCAAAATCTCTTCTATCTCATCTGATAGTTGTTTAGGAAACTAATTCTCCAATTTTTTTTACTGTCTTCACTGAATTCTGCTTCATGGTACTGATGTAGATGTGCAATGTTCAATATAGGTGATATACCCATGTCATCCGATAACTCTACTTCATATGCATTTCTTGAATCAAATTTCTTCAAAATATTACAAGGTCCAAACTTCCTCATCTTGACCTTATTGTATGTGCCAACTGGAAACCTTTTCTTCCTCAAATACACCATCACTTCATCTCCAACTTCGAACTCCTTATGTCTCCTCTTTTCATCTGATCGCTCCTTATACTTCTGGTTCATATCTCCCAATTGTTGCTTTACTTGAGTATGCACTTTCTTCATATGTTCTACAAATTCCTCTGCTTCTGCACTCCTTTTATCTTCCTTACTGATGTCTCGCAACTTTGATATACCTCTAGGATGAACTCTAGTAACAATCTCAAAAGGTGTCTTTCCACTACTCATGTTCACTGAATTATTATAAGAAAACTTTGCTTGTGCAAGGACTAAATCCCAACTTCTGATCTTCTCTCCAACCAAACATCTCAGCAAATTTCCCAAACTCTTGTTTACTACCTCTGTCTATCCATCGGTCTGTGGGTGAAAAGTAGAATTGAACTTTAAATCTGTCTTTAACTTTTTCCAAAGTGTCCTCCAAGAGTAACCGACAAACTTTGTATCTTTGTCTGAAACAATACTCCTGGGTAATTCATGCAATCTGACCACTTCCTTGAAAAACAAGTCTGCTAAATGTACTGCATTTGTTGTCTTCTTACAAGGTATAAAATGTGCCATTTTAGAAAATCTATCCACCACCACAAATATAGAATCATTACCTCTATGTGTCTTTAGCAAACCAAGTATGAAATCCATGATGATATCCTCCCAAGGTCTCTCCAGAACTATCAAAGGCTTATACAATCCAACATTCTCACTACTCCCTTTTTCAACTTGACAAACTCTGCAACTCTGCACAAATTTCCTAACATCCTTATGAATCTATGGCCAAAATTAATTCTCACTTACTAATGCTACTGTCTTATCAATTCCAAAGTGTTATGTTAGTCCTCCACTATGTTTCTCTTTTACCAAGTTATCCCTCATTGAACTTTGGGGTATACACAGTCGATTCCCTTTGAACAACATATCCTCCTAAATGAAATAATCCAACCACTGACTCCTATCCTCCAAGACTGGTTCAAAATATGAGTCTTCCTCATACAAGTTATTCAATTCATCAAAGCCTAATACCTCCACTTTCATCTCTGCCAATAAATTCTTCTCCTACTTAATGCATCAGTGACTCTATTTGTCTTTCCACTCTTATATTTCAAAACAAAAGCATAACTCTGCAAGAACTCCACCCATCGCATGTGTCTTTGATTCAACTTACCTTGACTGTTCAAATATTGCAATGTCTGATGATTTGTATACAATACAAACTCCTTAGGCAACAAGTAATGTCTCCACTTCTTCAAGGCTTGAACTATGGCATAAAACTCTTGTTCATACAATGAATACCTTTTCCTAGCATCATTCAATTTCTCACTGAAATAAGCTACTAGTCTCCCTTCTTGACTCAATACCGCTCCAATTGCATTTCCACTTGCATCACAGTCTACCTGAAATACCTTATTAAAGTCTGGTAAAGACAACACAATGCTCAGTCACCTTATGTTTCAAGAACTCAAAACTTCGATCTACTCCAGATGTCCACCTAAAATCTTTCTTATCTCCTCTCATTGTTTCTGTCATAGGGCTACAAATAGAATTGAAATTTTTAATGAAATTTCGGTAGAAACTCACCAATCCATGAAATGATCTTACCTCCCCAATGCTTTTTGGTGTAGGCCATTCAACAATTTCTCTTACCTTCTCAGGATCCATCTTCAATCCATCTACAGATATCACAAATCCCATATATACCAATTCGTCCTTCATGAAACTACACTTCTTAATGTTTATCAACAACTGCTCTTTCCTCAACCTCTGCAAAACTTGTCTTAAATGCAACAAATGTTCTTCTCTAGTCTTACTAAAAATCAAGATCTCATCCAAATAAACAATCACAAAATTACCCAAGAATTTCTTCAATACCTCATTCATCAGCCTCATGAAAGTACTCGATGCATTTGTTAGTCCAAAAGGCATCACCAACCACTCATACAATCTTTCATTTGTCTTCAATGATGTCTTCCACTCATCCCCTTCTCTGATTCTGATATGATGATATCCACTCTTCAAATCTATCTTTGTAAAGTATTTAGCTCCACTCAAACAATCCATAATGTCATCCATCTGAGGCAAAGGAAATCTATACTTCATTGTGATTTTGTTTATGGCACTAGAGTTTGTACACATCCTCTATTTTCCATCCTTCTTAGGTGCTAGCACAACATGTACTGCACAAGGACTTAGGCTTTCCCTAATCAAACCTTTCCTCAAAAATTCTTGCACTTGTCTATTCAACTCTTCATTCTCTGTCGATGTCATCAAGTGTGTTGTTTTATTAGGAAAACTAGCTCCAAGAATCAGATCCATGCAATGAATAATACTCCTCACAGGTGGCAATTCATTAGGTAAATTGTCTGAAATGATATCTTCATATTCTGCTGGCATCTCCTTTACCTCCTCTGGTTGTTCTTCTACATGTTTCAAGTCTTCAGCTTTCTTAGGAACCAAGGCATAGCACATGTTCTCATGCCAATCCATCCAGAAATCTCCTTCCATTGACCAAACAAATTCTAGCACTCGTACAAACCTCAAATTTAGGAACATCCTCTAATGGCAATAAAGTCTACTTCATCCCATTAGAAACAATGGTATATGTGTTCTTCTTTCCATCATGAATAGCCTGTATGTCATATTGCCAAGGTCTTCCCAACAAAACATGCATACATCCATAGGCATGATATCACACAAAACTTCATCATGATAATTTCCTATCTTCAATTTCACCCAACATTGTTCACTTACCAATATCTTATGCTCATCTTGAATCCATGCTATCGGATAGGGCTTCGGATGTTTCAATCTTTCTAGCTTCAATTTGGTCACCATTTTTTCAAAAACCAGGTTCTCGAAACTTCCACTGTCAATAATCACTCTGCAACATTTACCAACAACCTTCCATCTGGTTCAAAACAAATTATTTCTTTGCAACGGTTCTTCATCCATCTCACTTTGTCACAATACTCTTATGTTCACCAACACTTCTCCCTCTTCCGATTTATTAGATGATCCGACATGATCCTCCTCAACAAAGGTTGTTCTTCTACTCTTCTCTACCTTTCTACTTGTCTCTCCTTCATTACATTCAAATGCTCTATGTCCTTCTCCACCACACTTATAACAAGTTCCCTTAAATACTCTTTTCTCCTGTCCTCTATCATCTTTTTTGTAACCCTCATTCCGGTAACCATCATATCCTCCTCTTCAGTAAGAGTTTCCATCATCTCTACGGTACAAATTATCAGTCTTACTGATATCCTAATCTTTATTCTAATCTGCAAAAGATCCTCTTCCTCTCTGAAATCTTCCGCCTCTTCCTCTCTATCTCTGCTCATTTCTTTTATTCAACTTCTCTTTTGCTTTTGGGGCACATTGATATGCTTCTTCCACACTCAACAATTTGATCAAACTGATCTCATCCTGTATAGACGACCTCAAGCCATTCACATATTTGGCTATTTGATCAGTCTCATCCTTTGAATGTCTAGATTTGATATTCAACTTGTAGAACTCCTCAGTATACTCTATCACACTTGATTCCTTCTGCTTCAAATTATGCAACTTTCAGAACAAACTGATTTGATAGTCTACGAGTATAAACTTCGTCTTTAACTTATTCACCATCCGATCCCATGATTTTATCTTCTCATTTCCTCTTCTTTGCCTATCTGTCTGCAAATGTTCCCACCAAAGGGATGCATGTCCTTTCAACTTTGTACAAGTTTCACCTGCTTGTCTTCGGCGTTACCTTCAAAAACAAAATACTTCTCCATCTTTGTTATCCAATCAAGTAATTCATCTGAATCCAACTTACCACTATAATCTGGTTGATTGAAATGTGGTTTAGTATTTACTCTAGTTAGGGCTCTTATGAACCTCTCTTCTCCTTGATCAAGGCCAGGTTGATTTTCTCTTTCCCCCCTGTTCTTCTACCTCCATCGCTCACATCATCAACTGGTCGACTCTCCTTTGGGCTGTTTCGATTGTTTCTAATCTTGTAGCCATTCCTCTCAACATCTCCATTACAGTTGGGTCTACATTTTTGTGCTCTCCATTTCCTCTACCATTTCTTCTTCCTGCCATCTTTACACAAGTCCTATGCAGCTGCAAGGCGAATCCTCTGTCTGCCACCCCACAAAAAATCTCCAACAGGGCTTCGCAAACTCTGGCGTTCTCTCATGGAATGAATCTCGCTCTGATACCAATTTGGTGCATTCATGGTAGGAGGGTCCTCAAAGAGAACAGTCTGAACCGTGCAACAAGAGTTACACAACATAAGCCACTCAGAATATGGAGACAAATGAAGAATCAAACATTATTATTATAAAAAAATTCAATTGCATATAGTTGGCAACATCTGAGTTTACAAATTGGGCTCACAGGTCAAATACAACATGCTCAAAATACAGTATTCCTATATGCTCCTTAATGTGAGCCGAAATCTTACATATTGAATCCCCTATTCATTCTAATCTTATTTTATTTTGCTTTCGTAATGATCTATTACAATGATTTATATCACATCCAAGATCTAAGATCATCCACGTCGGCCAAAGATCATTACAATCTCCAATGAAGGAAATGTAACGTGCATGAAATAAGTCGGCCTTAAATGTGAATTTCTCCTTGGCAGGTGCATAAGATGAAGTGTGGACCCAAAATTAAGGTCAAGGACACTCCAGGAAATAATTCAAAAAGCCTTGCAAGGATTCGCAAGTTACAGTAAGGATCCACAAGGGATCAAATTAGCCATTAGGCTTGAAACTATTTCGGTGCATTGTTTTAGAAACTGTCACTTAATACGAAAGCGATAACTTGTCGAAAAAATATCCAATTGAGCTAAAATCTTGGAATAAGGAAAATAAAACATGTCCACGATGAAAACATAGATCCATAGGGTCTGGTGAGTGAATATGATGAAATAGCGAATCTACCAACTTGAACTGAACAAGAACAAAACTAAATGAAAATATTTTTGGTTCATGCAAGATTGCAAAGAACCAAGGATGTTTCTGCATCAATATTCGGGTCGGCCAACCGAAGGGAGGCATTACACTTTGACTTCCAATAGGAAGTGTAATGTCTCTGCAAACTCCAACCACATGAATCTGCCAGTGACGTAAACGCACCGCACGGACGTCTACATGCCACACTGACATCCTCGATAGAAATGCCTCCACTAACACTCAAAACAAGCATGAAGTGGAATGGGAATAGCGGGCTTATGTGGAATTAAGCCTCCAAGTTTGATTTTCTAAAGTGGAGATGTGTAAAAGGGGAAATTGCATTAGGGGTGCAAATTTGCTCCTATACAATAAGATCGCTACAAACTTTTTCCTCTAGAGATCTTTTGCAAGATTACATTTTAAGATTTTGGGCCTCTTTTGCACCTTGACGCTTAAGCTATGATTTGCAAGGAGGGTATAAAAGTCCTAAATTCTTTTGTTCATAGAGTTAATCTATCTATATTTTCAATTGACCATACTACTAATAGCATTCTAAGGTTTCAAAATGTGTGCATCCATTCACCATCTACTCATTTTCATATCTCTATGTCTCTTGAAGTGTCCCTTGAAAATTGGAAAAATGGCTATAGATGTTTCTTTGATACATTATATAAACTACACTAGTTTTTTTTTAAGTTCTGATTTGTACTTAACAATAGGTAAAATAACTCAAGAAATATATTAATAGACTTGTAGATTTTTATTTTTTCCATAAGACTTAGGATGTGTACATCGACTAAAGTTTTAGTAGTTGATTGAAAATATAACCCTCTCTAAGAAATCACATACTATACTCTTTAAATAATGGCATTCCACTCCCAACCTCTATTGATATTCTCCAAGTGATAATGGTTTAAAATTTAATTGTTTATGTCGTTATGATTGTTATCAAATATCAATATATTTGATCTTTTCTTCATTGACATTTATTTCCATACTTTGAAGTGTTAATTTTTAGTTTTTAAATGTGGTGGTATTTTACATTCTTTAAAGTTACAAATTCATTGCATAATTTATTTTTCTATTCCAAAAATATATAAATATATATTCTATTTTTTTGTTACCCATCCCCACCATATCTTATATTAGTATTAGTCCCCATCTATTGGTTATGACACTCTTGAAAAAAAATTGTATACCTTGAATAAACAATATGGCAGATTTAAAAGAAGACAACATTAATTCCATCCATAAATAAATATCTTATCTATTCTTAAAATTCCATGCATGTGAGTTCCCTTATCTACCAAAACTCATTTGAAAGAAATCCCATATGCAAAACAATGCATAATTCTCCATTTGCCAAACATAAGTTAAGGCATGAAAATATAAGATAGATATCAACATAACTGAAATAATGTTGTAAAGAAGCCCCTTTCCATTTATTTTGTATACTTTAATATAATCACTTATGGCAGTTTTGTAGCTGCTTTAACCAACTCTACTTGTACCTTCTTTGACAAGACATTTATCATCACCCTTATCTCTATACTTGTAAACCACTTTTATGATATATATATGAGGGCTTATGATCCTTTCCCTTCATATTAAGTTCATTGAATGAAAGATACATTTCAAGTGTGAAAGTTTCCCTAAAAGGGTGATATAGGAGCATCTAGAGTGTAAGAGTAATCTTCCATCAACCATTTTTTTTTAAGTGTGTTGTTTTGCAAATACTTCTCTAGTTCTTTAGATGTGTGGTAGTGTGTGGTGTTTCTTATATTGTATGTCACCATTCTTATGTTTGTTAGTTTGAAGCTACATATTTAGCATCACAAGCCTAGGCAACATTCAACAAGGTATGTGGTACCAACTTTTGAAGATCTTTGGTTACAGTTTGGAATTTCAAAAGAGCCACTTACACATTCCATCCAATTGTATGTGATCCTAATCACCACATTCATAACTCCTATCTCAAGGATCTTAATTGGACCAATACTAGAGTGTTCATTTTCTAATAGTACCTTGTTTGAACTATGTATTAAGTATTTGAAACTTGCATTTGTACCTAAGCTTACCTATTTCATTATTGGTCCTAAAAGGGGTCGTGTATCGAATTATGTTGAATTTGGAGACTCTTAGCTCAAGGTACATCAAAGATGGTGTTTTTGTATGTTACAAGTGAGCATACACATTACCAAGGTGATGCACCCAATCCCAAGGCCAATTCATAATCAAATCATTTAATTCTAGAGTCATTTATCCTTATCACACTTGTCTATGATGTTGCATTATGCTCTAGCTAATACACGCCATTTCTACATCCTCTAAATATAGTGAAGCTCAATATGACTTGAGGCTGGTCTAGTCAACAATAATCTAAATAGTAGGCATATTAAGATATTGAGATTTCTATTGTCTACTTTGTAATTAAATGACTAATTCTTAAAATGTGTCAAGATCTTGAAGTTATTCTCTTTTAAATCAATAATAGTCAATTCTTTGTGTAACCTTCTATTGTTCCATTGTGTGTATTTTAATTGAGTGTTTATTCTAGTTGTTTGTTTAGACAATCCTTAATTGGACTATACAACATTTACCAAATTAGTTGGTATTAGAACTTGTTTGAGTCTTGCAAGTATGCTAGTTGGTGACAGCTTTGTGGAGCCTAATAGTTAATCTTCTAGCAATGAGCATTGGTAGGAGATTCTTATTGAGTTGATTTGGGTGTAAACAAATCACCCACTATAAAGCGAGCTACTCTAGATCTAATAATGCTTCCAAGAAAGTGGATGGAAGCCAAGGTGTAACTCATGTTGTAGAATGAATTGAGGAAATAATTAGTCTAAAGATGAATGTTCAAATCTAATTGGATGTGGTAGAAGAGGACACAAGAATATTGTCAACCCTATTATTGATGAAAGTGATGATGAACAAGATAATGGCCTAGTTGAAGACATCATAATGGGTAAAGAAGATAGATATGAAAGAATATTGAAGGGTCCTTAAATTGATAAGAAAACTAAAGTTAATTTTCTTACTCATTGAATGTGCTAGAAGGGCACACGAAGAGCTATTCTTAACCCTATAACTGATGAAAGTAATGATGAACAAGATAATGGCCCAATTGAAGACATCATAATCGATAAAGAAGATAGAGATGAAAGAATAATGAAGGCTATTTCCTAAATTGATAAGAAAAGCAAAGTTGATTTTCCTAATTTCTATTTGTTTGGATATTGAAGTATTCATTGATTGGATTATGGATCTTAAGTAACATTTTCAATATGATGAAATTTATTAACTCTAAAAGAGTGAAAATTTTGTGAAGAGAAAGTTGAATGGTCATTATATGACTTGGTGGAAGAAAATTTAGTGGGAAAGCAATAGAAGAGGTAAGATTAATGTTGAGAAATGAGATAAGATGTTATATAAATTGAAATCTATTTTTTTTCCAAGTTATTGGTTGGATTTTTTGAAAGTTACAAAATTTGAGAAGATTCTATTGAGGAACATTACAAGTCAACAATTAGAGGTCATCCTCAAGTTAATAAAAAATAGGTAGCTAGATATTTCAATGGCTTAAGTCATTCGAAGAAGAGTTAAGTACGTTGACCATTTAGTTTAATGATGAAACATATCAATTTTCCCTAAAATATTAACGATAGATTTTAAAATAGGAAGAAAAGGAAAGAAAGTAGTAGATTTTCAAGAGACAAAAATCAAGGAGGTGATAGAGGATCTTACAAAGAGTAATCAAAAGAAAATTTAGGTATTGAAGCTTATTGTAGTAGTAGATTTGATTATTATCAAAGAGGTAGAGGAAGATATGGAAGAGGTGGTGTAAAATCATTATGAGGAACTTGTTTCAAATGTGGAGGTGAAGGTCACAAAACATTTAATGTATTCAATCATTAGGATGATATGATAGAAGATCTCAAAGGATGGCAAGGACAACACATGTTTGATGACAAGTTTCTTCCAATGGAGAACAAGCATGTATACCAAAAAAAGGTGAGTTATTGTTATTGAAAAGAAATTTGTTAAAGCTTGCAAGAGATATAAATGAACTAGTGCAAAATAAATGTTTGTTTAAAACTACCTGCAAATGTAAAGCTAAATATTGCAAGGTGATAATTGAAAGTAATAGTATTGATAATCTAGTTACAAATGAAATGGTAAATAAGTTGAATTTAAAAATCATAGATATCCTAATTTTTAAAGAGTATCTTAGTTTCAAAAAGATATAAAATTATGGTTAGTAGCAATGTTTTGCGAAATTTAATGTTGAGTTTATGAAGATGAAATTTTGGGTGACATCATGTGTATGGATGTTTACCATATTTTTTTGAGAAGATCATGGTAGTTTGATAGAAAAACTATTTAAGATAGTAGAGAGAATACTTAAAGGTTGATTAAATATGCAATGAAACATGTACTTTTTGCCTTTAAAGGAGGAAGGTGAGAAATTGAATGGTATACCAAAGTAAAGTTTGTAAATGGTAAGAAAATTCTAAAGAGTGTTAAGTAAGATAACATTTGTTTTGTTGTTCTTCCTAAGTGTATGCAAATGGAGAAGGCCTTAGAGGCTAATGTTGTGATGCATCATGATATTTTTAAGTTGTAGATAGAGTATAGTAATTATTTTTTATAATCTAGTTGAAGGGTTGCTATTAGTAAGAAACATAAGTCCATATAGATACAATTCTTTGGAAAAGCTTTACATAATAATGTTGCTCATAGGTTGAGACCTATTGAAAGTGAGAAGTTAAATAGGCAAGTTGAAGGATTGGTCAAAAAATGATTGATTAGAAAATGTATAACCCCATGTGTCGTATACATAGTATTAGCACAAAAGGAAGATGTAGAATGTATATAGACTCTAGAGAAATTAACAAAATTAACATCAAGAGTAGATTTCCATTACTAAAGATTGATAATCTTATTTATTGTTTGAGTGGCACAAAATGTTTTAGTAAGATAGATTTGAAGAGTGAATATCATCATATCATAATCAAAGGAGATGATTGGACAACATTCAAGACAAAAGAAGATTTGTATGAGTGATTGGTTATGCCATTTGAATTAGCTAATGCACTTAGTACTTTTATGAGGCTAATGAATGAGCTATTAAAATTGTAACTAGGTAAATTTGTTTTTGATTATGGGTAAAGCAGGTTTTGATGGGGCCTCAAAACCTAGTACAGATAGGTTTTACAAGGACCTACAACCCGAACTAAGAGAGAGTTGCCTAAAAATAAGATGCAAACCATCAACAGCCTAAACAACAACAACCATAAAGAGAAAGACAAAACAAAATGAGTTGCACAAAATAGGTTTTGAAGGGGCCTTAAACCCTTTTACAAACAAGTTTTGACAAGGACCTTAAACCCTTAGATAAACTTGAGCACCACTTGAATCAGCCAGGCATTAGCAAACTAGCCACTCAGAACATCCATATCTGATCCCATAAAAGCAATGAACAAAATGGTGTAAAACACCAACAAGACCCTATTTCTCAACAAAAACAATAAGTCCCAACACCCCACCTCAATAGGGGCTTTGGGATACACAACAAAAAACTGCAAGAAATCAACTTCCCTGCAACACAATCTCACTTGGTACCAGGAAACCAATTCAATCTCCACCTCTAAAGGAGAGAGTTCTCCTCTACTAGAGAGGATGTCACGACCAACTAATCCACTACAGTCTGAAATCTCTAGCCCCCTCAACCTCCACCTCCATAGGAGAAGCGTCCACCTCAATAGGAACAACAACTGAGAAAACCGAAAACCTTCACCTCCCATCTCCAACTCAAAAGGAGAGGAATCCACCTCCATAGGATTCGAGGAGAAAACTGACACAATAGCCAAACAAGCGACAGTATCATCCTTCAATAAACTCAACACCAAAACCATACTGTGGACCAAGAGAAGAAGTCCAAATAACAACCACAGAGCCACCATAACAACTTTCAAGCTTAAACTCATCTGGGTTTTCAATAAAAGCTTGAAAAGAAGCCCAACCATCAGCCAATAAACAACATGAGGAAACATCTGGGATCTGGGATAAACGCTTAAAAACCACCCAGCCAAAAGAACACAATCTAGAAACAGCCCAAACAAAGAACCAAACAAGCTACACACAACAAACAACAAAAAAAATTGGGTAGACAAATACGAATTTGAAGAAAACCCAGCTAGCAAGATGAATACAACAATGGCGACCATAATGACACCCTTAGGCAACTTGAGAGAACAAAACCCAAAACCTCACATAAACATATGTTTTATAGGCCAAACAGGGTACAAGATCAACACAAGATCCCTAAAATTACAAGCATGGAAGCCTCCATCCTGTGAAACCAAGACACCAATGAACTCAAAGAGAACATATCCCTCCACCACAACCCTCCAAAAACACTCTTCAAATGCCAAGGAGCCGGTTGCCAAAGGCCAAGACCCTCATTGTGCTCCAAAAAAGATAGATTCTAAGACATCCTCTTAGTCCCAGGACCATGCACGATCAATGGCAGCAACACCAAGGCCCTGTTGATAGCAAAAAACAAGGAAACAGACCTAACAACCGCAACAACAAACACAAGGCAAAGGAAAACCAAAGATCTCGCATCAAAGGGTTTAGCAACTATCAACACAGCCAACATCTCCACCATGACCAACACCTCTCCAAAGTCCACCATGCCAATGGATGGCACCAGAAACAACAGAAGGAGAAAAAATGTGCCAAAGACAACCCAGACACGAAAGAAACAAAAAAACCAACGCCAGTAACTCTGACCAAGCAGAGCCATCGTGCCCCCCGCAAGCATGAAGCAAGGCGACAAAAAGCACCACCCACACACACACCGGGAACACCCCCTTCCCAAAAGCCACAGGTGGAAGAGGAACTTCCAACACACCCACGAACCCAGCAACATCGTTGTCTTGTCCTCGTCTGAGTCGTCCTCTCCCTCGAACGCGCCCTCGCCAGCATTCAAATCAAAGTTCTCACTCATCACTTCTTTCTCTTAGCACTAAAATCTAACCAGGTAAATTTGTTATTGTATACATGGATGACATTTTCATTTTTGGTAAGAGTAAAAGAAGCTTTTGGAGCATATTAGGTTAATATTGCATAGGTTGAGAGAAGAGAAATTGGTGATGAATTTGAAGAAAAATAGTTTAATAAGGATGCATTGAAGATGATTTTTGAGAAAGTTAAAGCTATTGTTGATTGGCATACACTAGTAAGTATTTCTAAAGTTAGATATTTTAATGCGTTAGCTAGTTTTTATAGGATTTTTTATTTTTTAAATTTCAATGGGATATATGCATTAACTACTAAAACAATGAGAGACAAACAAACACACAAGAATAGTGGATATTTGCAATTGACAAAAGTTTTGAATTGTTTAAGTGGAAAGTAACATACCAACTTGTGTTAACTTCCCCAAATTTTGACAAGTTACTCCAAGTTAACAATGATGCAAGAGATATTGCAATTATAGATGTTTTGAGTAAAGGACACCTATTGCTTATTTTAGTGAAAATTTGATGATGGTAAGTGCAAATATTCTATTTATGACCAACAGTTCCATGCAGTTGTGTAGTTACTAAAGAAATTAAGACATTTGTTGTTAAGAGATCTTTTTATACATTGATAATCAAGCGATGCAATATTTGAAGTCAAGGTAAATAAAATTAGAGGTATGCCAAATGGGTGTTGAATTTCTACAAATTTATTCATTTGTGTTTAAACATAGAAGTGGTAAATCCAACAAAGTAGCTAATGCATTGAGTAGAAGACATAATTTGTTAATGAAAATGGGAATTCAAGTTGCTAGTTTTACTAAAATAGGAACTTTATGATATTGATACTAATTTTGTTGAGGCTTGGAAAACATGTGAAAGACACAAGTGGAAATAGAACTAAATGGTTAGATTACCTAATTCAAGATGATTTGTAGTTCAAAGGAAACTAGTTATGTATTCTCTACAACACAAAAATTTAACACAATTAATGCCACTCAAGATAGATGTAGAGGGAAGACCCATCTTAGAGCCTAAGTTGATTTTCTAGACACAAAAAAGAGATGAGAACGAGGACACTCATAGATGTTGAGAAAATGTCTCAACCTTGCTTTGTTTTTAAATTATTAATTGACAATTTGTAATTATCTTTTAGTTGTCATGAAAGTTGTTAAATGCAACAATGACAACTTGCAAAGTTGTTTTAACTGTCAAATTAAAAAAAGCATGAAAAAGGGAAAGTTAAATGTGATCTTGGAGAAGATAAGGGAGATTTTTTAGTTTGCATGTGCATATTATTAAAAAATGGATAAAATCACAGGTTGGAAAAGAAAGTTTCTTATTTTTGTGATCTATGCCTAAATGGTTTTAGAAACCATTCTTTATTTGTGTTTTCTCTCATGCCTGTATATTTAGTGCTTGAGTTGAAGGGAAAACAAATTAGGTTGCAAGTTGTTGAAGCCATGAAGTGTTTTAGTGATTCAGAGAGAACTTGTATTGATGTAACTCATTTGAAGGATTAATACAAGTCTTGGATCTCTTTGGGTGTGGAGTTTTTTTTCGCAAGGGTTTCTCCACATAATTCTTGAGTTATCATTTGCATATTTATTGTAAACTAATTTCATCTTTGATTTATTGTTATCTATTTATTTGGATGCATAAAATTATCTACATACTTTCACTGTAAAGTTTTATCCTGTTTTCCAACATTTGGTATCAGAGCCAAGTTGGCTTGATTAGAGAAGGGGACACCTTTCTTGGAGTGTTTGATTGGGTTTTTTGCTGTAGTGGAAATTTGTTGTGTTTTCTTGCAATTTCAAATTTAGTGTGATAAGAGATCATGGCTAGCTCATCTCGGTTGGACAGTGAAAAGTTCAATGGTATTGGGTATGAGCTTTGAAAGTTAAAGATGGAGTATTTTGTAATTGATCATGTGTTTTCATTTATAATGATATTGATTTAGAGCTCTTATTTGACAATATTTTTAAATCCTCATGCATGATGGGGTTCTTACAATTTGTGGTCATGTGCAACAGAGTATTCATGTTGTGTGTTTGTGCTTGGCTCCCTATTCATATGCAAAAACTTGTGTTGTTATGACTATAGTTTAATGTACTTATGTTGGGTGCTTGGTTTTATTCATCAGCATTGGAAGGCATTGTTTCATTAACCTTGAATGCAATGAGGATATGGAGTTGATCATTAGTTGATCTATAAACTTTTGGAATAGCCTAGCTTATATGTATGCTTGTACATGATGGTGGATGTGGATTTGACCTACAAATGGGCTTGGAGTTCATAGACCTCTTCTTCCTTTGGTTGGTTGTACTTGCATGTCTCAATTTCATGTTGGTTGGATCTGAGGGTTTTGTGGGTTTTCTATTAAAAATCTATAGTAATGCATATTCATGACACTCCATTCTTCTAACTTATTAACTATTCAAGTGTTTTATAGACTTGTGGGTCTTTTAGGTGATAAGTGGATATGGATTTGCATGTGTCCATACACAGTGGTTTTGCAGTTTTTACATGGTTAATCAAAACTTGTCATTTTACAAATCTACAGATGATCTACTTTTCAAGTTATGTTTCCCTTTATGTTTTTTGCAAGGTGTTCGACAAGTGGGAGAAGGTTGAGAAAATTTCTCAACCTTGCTTTATTTTTTAATTATTAATTGGCAATTTGTAATTATCTTTTAGTTGTCATGAAAGTTGTTAAATGCAACTATGGCAACTTGCAAAGTGTTTTTTAATTGTCAAATTAGAAAGAGCATGAAAAAGGGAAAGTTAAATGTGAACTTGGAGAAGATCATGGAGATTTTTTAGTTTGTGTGTGCATATTACTAAAAAATGGATAAAATCACAAGTTGGAAGATGAAATTTCTTATTTTTGTGATTTATGCCTAAATGGTTTTAGAAACCATTTTTTATTTGTGTTTTTTCTTATGCCTATATATTTAGTGCTTGAATAAAAGGGAAAACAAATTAGGTTACAGGTTGTTGAAGCCATGAAGTGTTATAGTGATTCAAAGAGAGTTGTATTGATGTAACTCATTTGAAAGATCTATACAAGTCTTGGATCTCTTTGGGTATGGAGTTTTCTCCCGCAAGGGTTTCTCCATGTAATTCTTGAGTTATGGTATGCATATTTATTGTAATCTAATTTCTTCTTTGATTTATTATTATCTATTTATTTGGATGCATAAAATTATCTACATACTTTCACTGTAAAGTTTTATCTTGCTTTTCAACAATAGAATGGAAAAAATTTCTAAGCAAAGATGCCACATGGGATGATGAATATTTTGAATAGAAGCATCCACAAGTGATTAGCATTCACAATTCTTATTGTGAAGGGGCCACATGCTATGTCTTTAATTCTATAGTGTTCATAGGGTTATGAGTAGATGGTTTGTACCTACCTTAGCTCTTATATGTTATATGATCATTATTATAGTCTTAAATAAGCAACTAAGTGAGATTTCTAAAGGTTTTCCCTTCTTAAAATGACTTATTCTCAAGTATTTGCAACATATTTCCTATTATATTCTTTTTCTCATATAAATTATTTCATTACATGCAATACCTTTATTTGTTAATAGAACCTCATTTTGAAAAGGGAGACAAACCATGTGGGTCCCTTCCCCTATCATCATCTCCTTCATTATCACATAATACACCTTGTAACCTACCTCCCACACATACACTACACCTGCTAGAACCCTACACTCACTTTTCCTCCCAAACACCATGCCTCTACATAATTAACTAAATTACATATGCTGCATAATTGTATTCCTCTTTCAAATAATATTTGTATATGATGAATAAATAATCTTCAACAATACAACAAGAAGTTAGACACTTGAATAATATATTGTTGAACTTAGTACCATAATTTGATTTTAAAAACTCTTTTTAGTATTCAAAATAATCTTTCTATTAAAAAAGGGGGCTCAATTGCTTTAAGAGTCATAAACGAGCATTTCTCCTCCATTAACAAAATTAGGGGATAACAATAAACCAAGAAAACTCGTGAGTTGTTTGTCCACAACTAAAGCAATATTTTTTTTACAAACACTAAAGCTTTAATACTATGTAAAAATCTATTAACAAGGAAGGGAAAAAGAAAATTGCATCCAAATAAACAACGTGAGATAAGAACATGGAAGAAATCAGAGGCATTATTCATAAAATAAATCATTTCTTGCAACAAAGAATGAAGCTCACATGATGCATCAATGCTACCGAATCCCTGTGTTTCCATGCTCACCAACATTTCATCATGCATATAAGATGCCTCCAGATAGTTAAAAACATCGCATCGGCTTGCACTTCATTACCTTCTACGCTTAACTTCTTTCTTCAATTCCGAACGATAGTGTTCCATGTTTTGCTTGATCCATACGCGTTTGTTGACCAGCTCCTCTATTGCTGATTCGTCTGAAAGTAAAATAAACAAAAAACTGTAAACGAGCTCAAAAGTGTATATGGAACTTGGAAGTAATATAAGGTGGGGTGAGTATCCTATATTAACTTGCATTTTTATGCTTACCCATGGAAATCCATGTCTCAGGATGTAGGCCAAGGCATTCTCGTGTTAAATAGCAAGCATCGTTCCATGTATAGGGCAACCGCCTTATCCGATACCTCCAAAACCAACATCCTACCCATAAAAGTAACTAGGTAGGGTTGGACAACGAAGATAAACATTATTAAATTATGCACACAAAAGCTTTCTATTTTTTATTTGTCAATTAATTAATATTACACCTTAGAAGTGAATGGAGACCACTGCTAATGAAATTTCCTTGTACATTATAGAAAACATACAGAGCTTATCACTCTTTTGTACAACAGCACAAAATCTAACGCATCATAGCTCCTGCATTTCTATCAATGCCTCAAAATAAAAAATATTTTCAGATAGGATTCAACTTTAAGCAAGATCATGGAAGCTTTAAATTTAAATAAATTTTCCAAGTATCTACATGCATTCTTTGTAGTCTATACAAATCAAAATGCACTCCACAATCTACAATAAATGAGACTATCCTAGGCAGAAGAGTGTATTTAGATCTTAAATATGAATGTGGGCCTTTAGTTTCTATAAGGAACTTGAGCAATGTCGAGGATGCCCGATGAAGGGGACCAATATTTAGGCAAATTGAAATGTTAAATGAAAATAATTACATGATTTGAAATCCTGCCACTAAATCTACATAATAGAGAGCACTTTATGATACCTTGGATTCTAAGGACCCTACAAACTGAAGAAAGAAATAAATTATATTAATTTCCACTAGTTACGAAAACAGGTTAAGACAACTTGAAAATAGATGAGGTGGAAAGAGCCCTAGAAGCTGAAAATGTCACTTAAGACTAAACCTAAAATAACTTTGAAAGAGCACCTTTCAGTTTACTTTTGTCCCACTTGAAACTAAATGAAAATACACTACTAACTTTGAAGAGCACCTTTTAGTTTCTTTTTGTCCCACTTGAAACTAATTGAAAATCTACTAACAATTTAGAGGATTGTGGAAATCGTGCGTAGATTGTTTCTTTTAAGATTGCATCCAAAGCGAGAATTTTATGCAAGAGATGTTTGTGTAGGTATTCATGTCTTTTGTATCATCACTCCAAATTCGTGGGACTATTGGCCTTTTTATGGGTTTGTTAAGTGTAGTACCTACTTTTATCTTACCATTTCATCTGCATACTTCAGTATTCCTGATTTTGGCATTGAACAAAATTAGTACTTGTCTTTGTTGTCAAGCTTCAATGTTTTGCCCTTTTACTTTGGATTTTGTAATTATTGGATTGCTTGCTTAGTGCTTAGTGGTTTAGTGTTGAATAATCAATTGGCATGTAGAATTAGGGGAGAGGACCCAGCAGTTGTGCACCCTAACTTCGCGCTTCCCAAAATCCTATGTGGAAATTTCAAATCACTCCAAATTTTTTACAGCAGCTTACATGGCAAGTCCCCTGCTTATAACTTTCGTTTGAGGGCCACATCATCAAATATGATGCCACATCAGCATGCTTTTTGTCAAGGTGTCCAAAAAGGCCCAAAACAAAAGTGCTACCAATACTTGTGCATTCACATCATGAGTAGTTGAGCGCTGATGTCGCATCACATGATTGGTTGTTTTTTAGATCTAAGGGATACATTTTGTTTAAGTTAGGGTACTTATGTCACAATTATTGGGCATTATATAAACAATTATTGGGCATTAGATAAACAACTACTATCACAACTATTGGAACATGCTCAACTACTGGGTCCTTTCCCCTAGTGCCTAAAGAAAAAAAAATGAATATGAATGGTTATTCCATAGCCAATACCATTTAATAACTTTGTATTTTTTTGTTGAATAATCTACTCATAGATCGCAGATCCAGCGAGTACTCACGGCTTTTTCAACCGCGCGAGTAACTCGCGCAGCGCAGGAGCTGAAAAACTCACCGGGCTTTTGTCATGGACTCACAGAAAACTCGCAGGAGACTCGCCAATCTGGAAAACGCAGAAAAAACACTGCAAAAAACCCACGATTTTGACGCATTTTGGGTGTGTTTTATAGTTGTTAAAAGCCCACAATTTTCACCTACATGAAAACACGCGATCAGCAAGCAGGGACACAGCATCAAAAGAGTGAGGATTGAGAGTGTTGCAGGCAAGTTTCATTATATTATCCACTCTTATATGCTGTAGCTAAAGTCCTTCAGTATTTTAAAAAAATATTTCTTAATACTAGCACAGAGTCAGACTATTTCCAAACTCAATCCAAGTTCCAGATAAAATGATTTGTGTCTAATAACTTAGAAACTTCAAAAGGATGGCTACTCAGACTACATTTGAATTAGTTGGTCTAGAAGATTTGTAGAAATCTGGACAGCTGAGGACTAACGGAAAAGAAACCTGGAAGTAATGATAAAACTAAAAGAATGCATCATTATCAATTGTTACAATTAATCCAAATTACAACTAAATGTTGGCAAGCTACAGAACTATATAGACCTACAGTCCTACTCCTGTCAATACAAAATGAGTTTCAAATGACCGAACACTGCATCACGATAAAATCGGTAGTAGCTTTGCAAATCACAATTTTGCAGATATCTTCTCTTATAAACTAATTGAAAATAATACTTGTATATGAACATCATGTTGTAGTAAAAGAAATATTATTCGAATTTATTTACAACTTTAGTATCTACTTATGAGCATAATTCACTAGCAAAATCTAGGTAGTATTATTTATGCAAAGGAAAAGCAGTGAAGAGTATTTGCCTTGCCTTGTACAACTTCCATTGACGTCTAAGGTTACTGTTGATTACTTGTCTTAATATGGATTGAAAATGGACATAGTGTCAGGTTCCATCATTAGCATAAGAATGTGTTTGGTATTAACTATCACCATAATATAAATCTGCAGACTACAAATCCTCAAACTTTATCTATCCGCTGCCATCTGTATTGCATAATTTGCTTTATCTGTTTGGGATTCCAATCATCTTGCCTTGTTATCAAAAAGTTTCAAATTAGCTTTATTCATTTTTTAGTATGTTAAAAAAAATTAATCACTACTTTTTGTTGCTATCAATATTGTAGGTTAATATTTAATTACAATGGCATCCGGCTCTGCATCTGTTCATACTCAACAAGTGCAAGTCACCCCATTGGAAGGAGACCCCCTGGTAGCTGTGATCCTGCTTGGAAACATGGCATAATGGGGCCAATACAAGGGAGCGCTATTTGTACCTGGTGCACGACAAGGCTTAGTGGAGTCATCAATCGCCTCAAATAACATCTTGCTGGTATTCCTTGCCATCATGCCAAGGAATGTCCATCAGCCCTTCAAGAGGTGAAACGAGAGATGATAGCCCTTCTTGCAGCACTAGATGATGAAAAATTGGAGAGGGCAAAGACGCAAGCAGCCATACAATAAGCCATTTCTCCTAATTTTTCAAGAGAATCTGAGGTGGATATGCAAGGCATTGTGGGCTCTAGTCGTGGTCCACGTATACGTACCCCATCCTCTTCATCCACTTCGAGCAAATTCCAGTTTTTTGTGCCTAGAAATGAACAAGAATCACAACCTTCATTGGAAGGTACTGGGTGGAATAGGGAGGTACACAAAGAAGCAAACAAGGCTTGTGTAAACTTTTGGTATTACAACCTTCCCCTCAACATGGCAAGGAGTCCATATTGGGAGTGTTTGGTGACAACACTGATAGTTGTAGGGAAAGGGTACAAGGCTCCCTCTCCAAAAGATTTAAGTGGCAAGTTGCTCAAAGATGCTATTGTAGATGCAAAATAAATTGTGGAAGATGAAACGAGGCAATGGCGAAAATATGGATGCACAATTCTTTTAGATGAGTGAACAAATGGAAAGAACCACACTCTCATAAATTGTTCCAACATAATAAAGAATGCAAAAAATTTGGGCTTGATGTTGGAGGAGGTTGTTTTAGAGGTGGGCATAGAAAATGTTGTCCAAGTTGTTACTGACAATGCAACAACATATGTGGTGGTTGGAAGATTGCTTCAAGAGAGGCATGAAACACTTATTTTTACCCCTTGTACAGCTCATTGCCTTAACCTTCTTTTCGAGGACATGGGCAAAATTAATTGGGTGAGACCAATTGTAGAAGCAGCAAGAGATATACGAAAATATATATAATCACCCATGGGTTCTTCACTTGATGAGAGATCACACCAAGGGGAAAGTGTAATGTCCCCATTTTTAGCACTACACTTTCCAGTGATTGTTAGCCTATTCTCGGATGCCTGTAGGCTAGTTAAAGGCAGAATTAGGGTTTCCAGTTGCTTGGAGGTTTCTTTTGAGGATTCAGAGGTTTGCATGTTGGAGTTTTTCAAATTGGTTGCCGGTTTCTTTCTGGGTATTCAAAAAACTTCAGAGAGATGTGACATGCATTTAATGAAAGTGACATGCATTTCAATTAGGAGTTTGCATGCAGGATTGGTTTTTGGATTCTTTCCAAATTTTCAAAGAGCTTCGTAGTGGTATAACATGCATCTGCATCTGACAACCTTTTTCAGACTTACTATTTTTAGTAAGTTGTGATGGCTGCCCGGTTTGAGCTCAAAATGCGTTTGAAGTCACTTACTATTTTTAGCAGTATGCTATTTTTAGTAAGTGCTATTTTTGGCAGTGCTATTTTTAGCAACAGTTCAACAATTCAGTGTAAAGGCTATATTTGGCAGGTTAGTTTGAGCATTTTGGTCTCCTTCACTCTTGGAGTTATTTTTGGAAAGTCAGTGCTTATGTGTTGGGCGCTTCTTTTGGTGACTGTAAAATGTTTTTAATAAAGTGAAATATTGCTAAGGCTGATAAGTGATTTTTATTAAAGTATTTCACTTTATTACTTTGGACACCTAACATATCTTCTATTTTCTTTTTAAATGAAGTTATATCCTTATTATATTTTGGATGTCCATTTTATGATATCTTGCATTTTAATAAAGTATATCTCTTATGAGTTGGGACGACTTTGTAAAGGAGGTAAATGCAACTCAAATGCAAAATCATGTATGGTGAATGTGAATTTCACTTGGGTGCCCTAATTGGAGGGAAATGGATTTGAATTTGTGGAGAAAGTTATAAATAAGAGTGTTGGGCTTCATTTGAGACTATCCATTGCTTATCATAACGAAATGTTGCTGAAATTATTTCAAAACCCTTGCTTCGAGGAATGCATACCTCCTAGCTTATATCAATTTCGTACTTAAGAGATAGTACCTAGCTGGTTTGAGACTGCTTTTTCATTCAGAGGTTATAGATAGAGCTTCATAGAGATGGCTTCAATTGATAATTTCTGATTTTGGAGAGTTTTATCAGTTTTGGTGATGCTAGTGTGGTGCTTGGCTGAAGCACATTTTCGATCATAGCTCCTTGCACGATTTTTTATTGGTTTTGGGTATTGGCCCATTGTTCAAGTCTACCTTAGCCACCCCTTCTAGCTAAGTTTCAGATTTTATTGTGAAGAGTTGAATTTATTCTCGCTGGTCGCCCTCTTCAAGGAGGTTGTACTTTGCCTGTCATTGCATTGGGAAGCATGCATAAAATATCAAAAGGTTGCTTGCTACTATTTCTTGGCTTGTACTTGGTCGCCCTTCTCATATGCTTCATTTGCACTTGGTTTGACATCATTCGAAGGAGTATTGGCGAAGTTATGAGCATAAAGGTGAAATCTATACTTGCTGGTTTTGGTTTTCAGTTTGCTGCAATTTTATACCAGACCTGATATTTCAATCAATTTGGCCATATTTCTTATGTTGGATAGGTTGTACTTGTTTGGAGTTCATTTCCTAACATTTTCGAGTGCTTTAGATATCTATATCTCATTGTATTTGCAGATTATATCTTATATTGTAACACTGAAATCAGTAGTACTAATCAGCTCCTTATATTCTGCAATTTACATTTTGTACTCCCACTTTTAGTGGAAGAGACAGAACTCGCCGTCTTTTACTTTCTGCATTTTACTTTCTTCTACAACCCGTTGGAAAGCGAAAGGGGTCCGCTAGCTGCCCAGACATTTACTTTTCTTGTAATTTCACTCCCACTGAATAAGTGGTCGAGTTGCATTGCATTTCATGTTGATCGGCTAAGCCATCTATTACACTCCCATTGAATAAATGGTCGAGTTGCATTTGCATATCATTCTGATCGGCTGAGCCGTCTCTCATATAGTACTCTTCAGCTTTTTCAGTTTACAAAGCAACGACCCCCTTTCTACCGTATGCTCTCACCTTGCCCACACTGGGATTTGGGTGATTAGAAAGTGAAAGGGTTACTTTCAGTTGGTTTACGATTTCTCTAACGTTAATGAGTGAAATCTTGTGCTCAAAATTGAAAAAATTATAAGGGGGATATTTTAGAAAGAGCTTGTGCGATCGGATGTTACAAGCTTTGCAACTAATTTTCTAACGTTGCAATGTAATAGTAGTTTATTGATTCCCTTGAAGCAAATGTTTGTGAGTCAACAATGGGTAGACTCAACTTATTCAAAGAAGGCTGATGGAGAAAGGATTACAAAAATAGTTTTTGATGCTGATTTTGCAACTAGCGCTGTAGATATTGCCAAGGTGAATCCTTTATTTATAAACTTCAAAAGTATTATGTTTCATTGTAAGTTGTAATTTAAATTTGCTTCTTTGTACTTTATAGATAACTGAGCATTGGTGAGGGTTTTGCGCTTGGTGGATGGAGAGAAAAATGTAATGGGATATATTTATGAGGCCATGGACAAGGCCAAAGAGGCCATCCAAAACTATTACAAGGGGGATGCATATAGATTTTCCCCTATTTGGGAGATCATCCATTGAAGGTGGAATAATCAACTCCACCAACCCATTCATGCAATAGGGTACTATCTCAACCCCAAGTTCTTCTCTGATAGCTTCACGGATGTTAATGGTGAGGTTATGGAAGGCCTATCCACATGTATTGAGAAGATGACATCTACAAATGAGGTGAGAGACCTCATCATTTTAGAGTTGCAAAATTATAAGGCAGTTAGGGGGAGTTGTTTTCAACACATTTAGCTATACAAGGAAGAGACCTCCAAACACCAAGTAAGAAAAAGTGAAGCCTTATATCTTGCAATCTGTTAATTACAATTATTAATAGATTATAGAATATTGTTTATTTACAAAAAATTGAATCTCTTATTTGTTGGTTCTTAGTGGGAAGGTTGGGAAGAATATTGTGAAGCCTTATATATTGTTTATTACTTAGTGCTTTTGGTTGTGAGCGCAACTAGAGTTTGTTTGATGCCATTCACACAAAAGTGTAATAAATTGACTCAAAAACTATGTCCTATTTTGATGGTAGTTAAGAATATTTAATTGGCACAAGCTAGATATTGTGAAGGGCAATGGAATTTACCAAATGAAGGTCGCATGCTATTAAAATCACAATATTCAATATTAAAATCTAGACTATTCGAAATAAGGATAATCGTGGTTAATGCCCATCCGCCTCCCTATTTATTTTTTAGCCGCTATGAGTATTGATCGAAGGAGTTTAAAATACCGCCACTATATTTGACTCTTCTACATGTAGGAATATTTTTGAGCATTGGGCGTTCTCATTGAAAAGTGGCATACATATATATTTTGATATATTATTAATAGTGGAGTGGAAAGTCATGATTATTGGAAGGATCGATATCATTTGCCAAAGGAACGATTTGCTTTAGTGCGCTTGTGAATGCTAGTTGCGTATGGAATAGTAAATCAGTATAAGGACTTTATTGAGCCTTGGTTTGGAAGCTAGCGCTGTTGTATATATTTGGCGTACATATCATTGGGATCTTAGATTATATAACCCCCGTTGTATTCTTCTCAACCTTGATGCTATGAGAATAGAATACTAACCATGGAATATGTCAACCCATAAGGAAAGCTTATGTTGATTCAAAGATATATAATTATTATTGCATTCAATAAAGTTTATCGCTGCTTGAGTGATTAGTTAAAGTCTTAAACAAAGGATTTAATGTTAAAAGAATCGATGTTAATAAAAGACGAAAAAGACAACTAAAGGCATCAATTATACTTAAGGGGTGTGAATACTTTGAAGAATAGTTATGCCTGTTTGGAAGATCACATCCCTTCAGGAAGGGTACCCTTGATCATAAAGATATAAAAGATATTTAGAAATGAAAAGCAAAGGAATAATAGAAGTGCAGATTTATATATATTTAAATATCAAATGTAAGAGTGCTCTAAGGAGGCATGATCGATCAATAATGGGGCGCATGAACAAGTGGAGTATTCAGATACAACGCCGGATGTAAATTGCATGAATATAAGGATAAACCTCAAGAACAACAATCCAAAAAGAAGCCAAGCCTATGGCATATGTAATCGCATGAGTTTAAATTAATATATATCAGAAACAATGTTATATTTACATGGCATATTGCCATTATTAAAATAATAAGTTTCTTAATTTATATCATAAACATATCAATATACTAGTGTTTATCAATTGCTCTTAAATAAACCAAAGTGCATCATCTTTCCTATCTTTAAGGTTATTGGCATAATTTGACATCTTTACATAAATATTGGATGACAACCTTTGTCAATCCAATAAATAAATTGAAAATCAATAGATCCGGAGCTCGGATCGTTACAGTGGTATCATAGCAAAGGTTCCTGCCAGCCTTTGGGTAAATGTCAAAAACTTGATTAATCATGACAATAGAAGATATCAAACCTTTGAAGCAGGCAACAAGCTTAGTAGTGAATTACAATCAAGGGATGATGTCTCAAACACACTTAAAGAGGTAGAAGAATGTTTGATCCACTTTGAGCAGTCATTTGAAGTGTTAGATATCAAACCATTGGCAAGAAGAAAATGAAATACCAATCGTGGTATTGATGGCAAAGCACCAAATGTAGGTAATGAGGTGATAAATAGAACACCCTTGGCAACAAAAGATGAATTCTTCGAAAGAGAGAGACATCTTGTGAGTACAGACAATGATGAACATTTTGAGGAAGAACTCTATCATGCTATGGATGAGATTGAAAAACTTAGAAAGAAAAACCAAAAACTTGAGCTACTACTTCAAGAGACAAATAAATCTAATGTAGAGTTAATACAAAGCCTTGAAGAATGTGAGAAGATAATTGTTGATTTAAACACACAGTTTCAAGAAGAGTGTAGATCAAAGGCCAAAATACAAGAAGAATCCGAAAAGGTGATCATTGATTTGAAAGAAAAATTAAGGAAGTAGAGCGAACAATCATGAATTTCAAAATTTAAATTGAAGAAGAGAAAATAATTCAAGAAGAGTTAAAAATCCAATTGAAAGCAAGGGAAGAAAGTTGTGAAAGGTTAGAATGTGAAATTGTTTCTATAAGGAAAGAATTGGAGAAGACAACCAATCAAGTTGAACACAAGTATCAAGTTTGAAAAAAACACTAGAATCCTAGATGACATCATTAATGGCAAAGGTCATCATCAAATAAAATAGGACTTGGCTATAAAGAAAATCAAACATTCAAGGAAGATTCCACAGAAACTCCTAAGAAAACAAATGAGGGAAAAATAAAAAGCCTCGAAGAGACTTTCAAAAGACCTATTAAAAATGAAGGTATCAAGAAGACAGACTCCTCCTAAAGTTGACAAGGACAATTTCAAGAAGCCCTTTCCTTTGAAGCAAGTACATACATACAAGTTCAAGAGTACCTGTTATGGCTATTGCTACTTGTGCCATCATTTTGTGATGAGCACACAATTATACTGAGGGAGGGGGGGAGGGGTGAATCAGTATAACGCAACTTTTAACCATAGATTACATACTCTCTGAGTAGCCGAGTAATCTCAAAAAAATTTGCATGCCGAGTAATTTTTGCTTTTACTCACGAGCAGTATGCAGATGGATTTTCTCCCGTCAAATTATCGAGTAATCGCCAGTAGCTCGCAAAAAACCCACAACCTTGGCATGTTTGTGTGTGTATAAATATGTCTGTGTGTGTATATGCATGCAAACTTGGCATCTTGCGTATGTTTATAGATATGTATGTGTGCACGACGCAGTCCTGAGTATACACATACATAAATATCCACACATTTGCCGAGTATTTCCTGAGTCAAAAATTTTGGGCTTGCTGAGTACTCTCCAAATTCCGAGTATGTAAACTATGCTTTTACCAATTTAAAACTTTATCAATCACAATAGCAACTATGCAAGAATATAACAATAAGAACAAGTTGACACCAAGATTTTACGTGGAAACCCTTACAGGAGAAAACCACGATACAAATAATGTACTTTATATTTATATAAGTTTACAATGATTGTAGCCACCAACCTACTAGAGGCACCAACCTACAAGGACCACCAACTCCCTCTTCCAAGGCACCAACCTTGACTAATTTAGATGCACCAACCTCTTATGATTGACTGAAAACTGTATGACTTCTTCACCACTAATCTGCTTCTTATCTTCAACTTATCTTTCGTTTGTGATGTATGTTGTCTCCTCAAAGCTCACACAAGATAATTCTGCTCTTCTATCTCACATCATCTTTCTCTCACCCACTTCCCAGCAAATCTGAAAATGAACCACTTATGTATTTTTGTCAAAGATTGTGACATTTTGTTTTAAGCAATGTGTCCTTTTCAACTGCTGACTTCAAACAGATTGCACCCTTTTGGAACCTTTTAATTTGTATTCTTTCAAAACAAATCGTACCCCTTTGTAATTTAATTCTTTTTACATAATCTGAAGTTGCTTCTCTTCATAGACAACTTGCATCACTTGAGAAAATTGTTTGTTAATTTATCACAAAGAGACTTTACTCACACCTCTTTAGATTTTTTATTAATAAGTATACATTGTATCCCTTCATAAATCACACCTCTCTACAAATCCGAATTTGTCTTTTTAATAAATCATGCCTTTATCTCTTAACTTGTTAATAAATCTGAAGATAACAAATTGCACATCTTTTAGAGTGAACATATCGCTTTCGATAATCATTTAATAAAACCTTTTTATGAATCGCACCTTTTTTTAGAAATAAATCGTTGTCTATTTTTTGTCTTTATTCATTTGTGTTTTATTCGCAGTTTTGTCTTATGTGTTTTTGTCCTATCTGTTGCACAGAATAACTTTTTGATCGTTGCCTTTATAAAACTTCTGAATCGTAGCTTTTTAGCTTTGTCTTTTTCATTTTTTTCTTATTCTAATTTTGTCTTCTTTTTTTAAGCCTTGTCTTATTCTTCTTGACTTCTTGTTTTATTAAATTGCTTGGAGAATTGGCCTATGTTATTAGACTTTCTCTGATTTTCTTCAGATTTTGAATCGATTTATTAAATGTTGCCTTTTATTAAATCAGCGATTAACAATGTTGCTTTCAGATTTGCATGTTGTTCATTATCACGTTGTTCATTATCACAAATCTTCAACTATTTGATTTCTTCTTCCATATTTCATATGCTGTTCATGATCATGTTGTTCTTTAAATCTATACAACTTTAGTCATGCTTAATCTTCTCACTTTACTTTAATGATAGAAAACTTTGTCTTTGTACCTTTGACATCAATGACAATATTTCCAACAATCTCCCCTTTGTCATTGATGGCAACACAAATAATTTCTTTTTGCATTGCTCCCCCTTACTCTATTTCTCCCCCTTTGACATCAATGGCAAAGGGTCTTCCAACAATGTCTTGCTTTTTCTATTTCATGGAGCTACAAGATACTGTGTATAGCTCCCCCTGAAATTGTGCTTCTCCCTATGCACTAATAGATGTCTCTTCTGCTTGTAATGAAGCTTGTACTTGCATAGATTTATCCTTCTCCTTATCTTGTTCTCATTTCCTTCTCCATACTTTTGCAAACTTTGTTTCCCTTTGTTTGTCAATGGTGTTCTTCTTCACATCCTGTGTAGGCGGTTTCACAAAACCACATCTACAAAATCGTGCTATGTCTCCATAGTTGTTGAACTTGCAGCATACAACACTATAACCCATTAAAGGAACAAAGGAGTTATAGTTCCTTCCATAAGATCTTCTATTTTTGTTCCAACCATAATCATATCTCACATGTGTTCTACGATCTCTTTTTTTATGCTCAAAATGATTGCATGAGTAGCAATAGCCATAAAAGGTACTCTTGAACCTGTATGGATGCACTTACCTTGAAGGGAAAGACTTTTGAAATTGTCCTTGATAACTTTTGGAGTGTTTGTCTTCTTAGGAGTCTCTATGGAATCTTCATTGCTTGTTTCATTTTCTTCATAGCCAAGTCTTGTTTTATTTGATGATGACCTTTTTCCATTAATGATGTCTTCGAGGATTTCAGAGCTCTTTTCAAATTTGAGACTTGTATTTAACTTGGTTGTTGCCTTCCCTAATTCTTTCCTTATGGAAACAATTTCAATTTCCAACTTTTCACATTTTTATTTATTTTCTTCAAGTTGAACTTTGGTTACATCTTCTATCCTTTTACTTTCCTCAATTTGAAGCTTCAAGTCTGAAATTCGTTTCTCGGTTTCCATAAATTTCCTCTTTTCTTCTTCGAATCTAGTTTTTCTTCTTTGACCTTTCCTTTTCAACCTTCCAATCTCGCTTATAGCAAATTCCAACTCTTCTTCCAAATCTTTTGGCTCATGATCTATCTCTTCTTTTTGGTTTTCATCCTTGTTGTACCCCAAATTAAAATTTTCACTACACTTAGGCATTTTGAAGAAATGAGTCCAAATACTGTTAAATCTGTCAAAAAAGTCAAAATTGGGGTTTGCATGTCTTGCATGGGGGCCAAAAACTTAGAAATCTGAGAATCAAGTAATCTGGGTCGGTTCAAAACGATCAAACCAACAATACCCAGACTTCAATATTTCATCCCTAAAATTTAGGAAAATTTCTATTTTTAGTAGTTTTCTAAAAATAGAAACTTTTTCTGGGTTTCTTAAGAAACGGATACTTGTAAAATTTTCTAAAAAATAAAAAGTTTGGCTTTTAGGGTTAAGACTGATTTTGATTGGCTTAAAATACTTCCTCATCAGGCTGGTGCAGTCAAAATCACAAAAAGATCAGTTTTACCCTCTTGGGTTTATTCTGCTTTTTCATAAGTTTTTTCGGAGATACAAGGTCATCAATGGTGGTTTGTCGGCTACCAGGTGTCAGAATCAAATGTTCAAGCATCAAACAAAAAGTTGTCAACGATGAACATGCAGGAAAAACAGAGAAAGGAGAGAAGAATTTGAAAAGGTTGAAAAATGCAAAAATTTGTCAAACTCTGGTGAAACCAAGCGCCTCCAGTCAAGAAGGGCACCCATACTCTCATGCCTTAGAAATTTTGTGTATCCAGCAGTCAAAGCCAATAGAGGCACGTCAAACAACGAAGAATTTTGAAAATTTCAAGAAAGTTTCTAACACTGCCAGCCATGGGCGCCCCTGGAGAAGAAAGGCACCCATCTTTTTGAAAGATCAGATGATGAAGTCAAGGTTGGCTTCCCTAGGCAACGTTGTTCAGTTGTTCGCTAGCTTCGCAGTGGATGTCTTCGTCAGCTCATCCGATCATGCAATCATCTGAAAACTCAGATCAAACAGGGATCATGGCGAGAGGTGTTTATAGCTCTGAAGATAAAAGAAACCGATAAAATGGCTAAGTGTGGTGAAGATGGGTGCCCCTGAAGGAGATAGGCACCCAGGATTTTGATGGCTTAAACAGATGAATTTGCCAGTAAAGCCTCCAACGTGCTTCTTCAGATGCGAACAAGTTGTCCAACGCAATCATCAGCACGTCCGTCGGAGCAGGCAGTCATCAGATGTCGCAGGCTGAACAGAGGAGAAAAAGTGAATGAAACGACAAACGTCAAAAGCAACAGTGAAAAACTCAGAATAAAAACTAACTCTGGAAGAAATGGGTGCCATACCTCAAGAAGGGCGCCTAGGGTTTAGAGCCATCAAAAATCAGTTTCCGGAGATAAACCATCCAGAAGACCCCTTCCAAAATCATCCTAGCTATCCAGTGGACCTATCAACCAGTCAGTCTGATCAGTACAACGCTCGGAATCGTGGATTCATCTGAAGGTCAGAAGACAAGCAAAGTTTGAAGATCAGTAAAAATGGTTAACACTGAAAAAAATGGGCACCCCTGGTAGACAGAGGCACCTGACAATTTGAAGGGTTAAATGAATTTTTTGATAGATGATGTCTCCAGAATCATGTCGTCAAATTCGATCAGGCTTCGTGATGCAAACGTTCAGCTCGTTCGCCGGATCAATTTGGAAGCCGGAAATCAAAGTCAAACCAGGGTTGAAAATTGAACAGAAGTTGAAAACGGTGAAAAGTTGGCTAAGTCTGGGAAAAAGGATGGCATACCTCAAAAAAGGCGCCCAACTTCTCATGCCTTAGTAGAATTTTTGGAAATTTCAAAAAAATTCAAAGAGAGAAAAAATGCCTTTGTTCAAAGCATGAGCTAAATAAGGGTTTTCAGAATTAGGGTTTGAGAAGTTGTTTCACAAAGCAAAAGGTTATTTAAGGACATCTCTAGGTATTATTTTTTCATTTTCTTGTAGGTGTCTTCAAGGAGAAACAGAGCAACAACTTCAAACCCTTATTTTTCAAGAACTTAAACTTGCTGGTTTTTCATAATATTTTCAGATCAGCACTCAAGAAGGCTTGCTTTGTCATGTTTTTCCTATTAGAACATCAAATCTTTGAAGGAGGAGGCCATTACTTTCAATTTTCAGCAAGCTGGTTTATACTGGTTCTATCTTCTGGATAATTTTTGGAGAATTTTCTCAAGGTTGCAGCAGCTGCTTTTTATTTTGCATGTTAGAGAAAAATTCAAATTTTACAACTTCTAATCTTCTGAGTCTATACCAAACCTTCTTCTGGACAAAACCCATATCAGATCTTTTTCAGTGAAACTTCAAGTGGCTGCTTTTTCAGTGAAACTTTGAGGTTTTCAAAATCTAATCAACTAGGTTCATCCAGAATGTGCTCATGAACAATACCCAGATGTTAGCTTTTTCAACTTTTTTCGGAGAAAATTAGGGTTTGCTGCTTTTTCAGTCTACATTCAAAATTTTCAAAAACGGACGATCTAGGTTTGCTTGTAATGAAATTCTAAACAAAACCCATATCTCAAAAAAAAAATTCCAAACTATTCATCCGTTTGACGAAGAAAATCAACAAGTTATTTTTAGGGTTTGTGTTGAGCTTGTCCAAGCATAGTCAAGTTTACAGTCAATCTTCAAGTTTTTCAGCATGGAGTACTCTCCCATCGAATTCAGAGCCAAACAAGTGTTGTATCATAATTATCTGAACGGATGATGTTGGGAAGTGCTTTTCAGTACCATCATGGAAATAAAACATCATCATCTCAGTTGAAGAACGTGCAGAGGGAGTGGTATGAGCGAAAGGACAAGTGTCAAAATGCATGAAGTTGCAGGGCCGCCAAGTTATCAATCAGTGAGTTATCTTTTGAGGCAGCGATGTTTTTCAAGAAAAGAACTCATAAAGAAGCTGAAGATGTCAAATATTCTCTAAGTTGATTGTAAAAAAAGGAGATCTTAAAAAAGCGGAATATGGCTACAAATAGTATCAACGCTCCTGATAGAGAGGCAGTTTCACGCTTTTTGATAGATGTGATAGAGATCAAAAGCAACAATCTTCTAGAAAAAAATTCCAAGCTTTTTATCCATTCTTATCTCACGCTTTCTTTCTATTCTTGTCTCAATTCTTATCCATTCTTTGAAGAAGAAGGAAAACAAATGTAATGAGTTGGCGTTTCCTATTTTACATGCTTTCTTAGGTTTTAGATGTTTAATTCCTATTTTACATGCTTTCTTAGGTTTTAGATGTTTATCTTCTTTAGGTTTAAAAATAAAGCTTGCATGTTGGCAAGTGTTAGTTGTAAAAGCAAGGAGATTTTAGGGTTCCCTACTCATCTGCTTAGTTATAAATAAGAGCAGTGTTTGTTCATTTTCCTGTAACCATGCTTGTGATAACAGAATCGCTGAGCTTATGCCTTCATGTTTGTTATCGTCTAGTGTCAGTTCACTTTGTGTAAAGAGCAAGTTTGCATGCTTCCTTAGCTGCAAATCCTTGTTTAGTGCATGTGTTATGTGTCAATTAGAATCAAGTTGATCGCATGTTGCAAGTATTTTGCTACAACTTGCTGTCCCGAAATTGTAATCTTTGTTCCAGAAGTTTGAGTGAATAAAATCCTGAGCATGTTTTGTTTGCCTCGATATAAATATCTCAGATTTCCATTTATCGTTTTGTGTTAGAAGTGTGAGGAAATAAAATCTTGAAGCTTGCTTTGCTGCTCTTGAAATAAAAGTCTCATATTTCCGTAAGTTTTATGATCTCTTTTTCAGCTTGCCTTAAAATGTACGTTGAAGAAAAGTTCGTTTAAGTATCTTTGTCAGAAATCAAACTCGTCCATTTCTAAACTCTCTTGCTCTACGTTTACTTGAGAAGGTAGAAACGTTTTAAGCGTAGGTTAAGTTGTAGCTATCTAGTTTCATTAAAGGGAAAACCTCAACCGCAACATCTAGTGTTCTATAACCTTGTGTTCTCGCAGCTGAACCAAAAAGATAGGCAAAAATAAGTTTAGTTTACTTTCTTTATGCAACTCAGCAAAAAAGGGAGCTTCCCCTCCTAATTCGAAGAGCAGTTTACTGCACATAGCTATCTGTTTCCAGAATGCATTCCAGAGGTGCAATTTGAAACGCCAACAATCCTTATCTTCATTATCCTCTATTACTTCATCCTAATTCGAAGAGCAGTTTACTGCACATAGTTGTCCGTTTCCAGAATGCATTCCAGAGGTGCAATTTGAAACGCCAACAATCCTTATCTTCATTATCCTCTATTACTTCAGCCATGAACAACATTTCATCTTCACAACTTTCCACATCATAGTTTCTTGAAGAATCTTTATCTCTATATGAGTATAAGCTCTTCTTGAAGTTTTCCCTTTTGTTATTTCTATGATACTTATCAATTTTGGTTCCTTTCTTTGGCTTGTACTTCTTTTCTTCTTCACTATCACTACTATAAGAATAAGGACATGTTTTTGCATAATGTCCAATTGACCCTCTTTTTATTTTCCTCGCAAAATTTGCTTCTTCCTCATCAATTGTATCGTAATCTCCCACTTTCTTCCCTTTTGAATTCTTAGATGCTTCGAATGTAGCCTCCTTTTGTAGTGAAGTATATCTTTCAGTTCTCATCTCATAGGCTGTTAAGATTCCGTGTAGTTCATCCATGGTTAAGGTGTCCAAGTCCTTCATTTCCTCTATTGCCGATACTTTGGGGTCAAATCTTGGTGTAAGGGATCTCAACACTTTCTGCACTACTACCGGTTCCTTTACTTCTTCTCCAAGGCCTCGAATGGTGTTGACAACTTCATCCACATGCAAAAAAAATCCAGCAATATTTTCCTCTTCACTCATTCTAAGAATTTCAAAATTGCTTCTATGTGTTTGCAATTTGGCTCCCTTCACTTTCTCGTCTCCTTCATAAGTGTGCTTCAACTTGTCCCAAATCTCTTTGGCAGATTTGCTATGCATTATCTTCACAAGTTCAGATTCATTTAATCCACTTAGGATTGCATTCTTGGCTCCAGCATTGTTTTCACTTGCTTTTTTTCCTATTGAATCCGTTCGAGGTGTTGAAGGAGCTTTATATCCATTCACCACTGATTGCCAAACGTCAAATCCTATAGCATTTATATATGCCTCCATTCTCATACTCCAAAATGCATAATTTGTCCCATCAAACAATGGAGCCTTGTTGGAAGAGAATCCTTCTCCACTCATGATGTGTGCTATATGGATCTCCCTTCAAGTTTGTTAGACCTATTCAAAGGGCCTGCTTTGATACCAATTGATGAGCACACAATTATACAGAGAGGGGCGGTGGGGGAGTGAATCAGTATAACACAATTTCTACCAATTTAAAATTTTATCAATCACAATAGCAACTATGCAAGAATATAACAATAAGAAGTTGACACCAAGATTTTACGTGGAAACCCTTACAGGAGAAAACTACGGTACAAATAATCTACTTTATATTTATATAAGTTTACAATGATTGTAGCCACCAACCTCTTAATCTGTTTTGTAGGCACCAACCTACAAGGACCACCAACTCCCTCTTCCAAGGCACCGACCTTGACTAATTTAGAGGCACCAACCTCTTATGATTGACTGAAAACTGTATGACTTCTTCACCACTAATTTGCTTCTTATCTTCAACTTATCTTTCCTTTGAAATGTATGTTGTCTCCTTAAATCTCACACAAGATAATTCTGCTCTTCTATCTCACATCATCATTCGCTCACCCACTTCCCAGCAAATCTAAAAATGAACCACTTATGTATTTTTGTCAAAGATTGTGACCTTTTGTTTTAAGCAGTGTGTCCTTTTGAACTGCTGACTTCAAACAGATTGCACCCTTTTGGAACCTTTTAATTTTTGTTCTTTCAAAACAAATCGTACCCCTTTGTAATTTAATTCTTTTTACATAATCTGAAGTTGCTTCTCTTCATAGACAACTTGCATCACTTGAGAAAATTGTTTGTTAATTTATCAATTAGAGACTTTACTCATACCTCTTCTGATTTTTTATTAATAAGTATACATCGTATCTCTTCATAAATTGCACCTCTCTATAAATCTGAATTTGTCTTTCTAATAAATTGCGCATTTATCTCTTAACTTGTTAATAAATCTGAAGATAACAAATCACACCTCTTTTAAAGTGAACGTATTGCTTCAGATAATCATTTAATTAAAACCTTTTTATGGATCGCACCTTTTTTAGAAATAAATTGTTGTCTATTTTTTGTCTTTATTCATTTGTGTTTTATTCGAAGTTTTGTCTTATGTGTTTTTGTCCTATCTGCTGCACAAAATAACTTTTTGATTGCTGCCTTTATAAAACTTCTGAATTGTAGCTTTTTAGCTTTGTCTTTTTCATTTTTTTCTTATTCTAATTTTGTCTCTTTCTCAATGCATCTACAAAAGAGTGTGAATGAAAAAAATGTCTACAATGCCCAAATAGGACAAAATATTGGGAATACATAAAGAATAGCCAAAAACGAGTCATCCCACGCAAAAAAAAAGTTTCCAGGAGCTAAAATATCCAAGTAACTTACCAGAGTGTGGAAACACAAAAACCAGAATAAAATGTACCTGAAGAGAAATCTGAAAAAATTCCATGGATGGAATTTAAGAGCTCTGAAAGACAATTCCAACGCTGCTGGAATCACGAAAAAATGGAGGAACTGGTCAAAAGCTACGAGCTCGGGACTGAAAACAAAACCTCTGACTTCAATAGGCTATAAAAAGCACCAACTGCAGAAACAAGTGATGAGACCCACAACAGTGGAAAGTTGGCGGAACCAATTTTTCAACAGTATCTCATTTGTCAAAATCCGACATTGTACATCCAAGTTACGGTTGAAACAAAAAAAAAACCCTTTAGGGCACAAACGAGTCTCAAAGGGGCCTAGGTACATGTGTCCATATAGATGACATCATGGTAATGTCAACATGACATCAACGGAATATTTGCAAAATATTCCTTTAGTGTCGGAAAAAAATCCGGTCCCCTAAAAACGAGATTCGCCGAAATATGCCATTAGATTCCCTGTTCACCGAAAAAAGGTGAGCAAGCTCGAAATATATTTTTGGCACCGGAAAAGTAGTCATCAGGAAGTCATGGTTCACCGGAATATTCCAAAAGATTGTCGATGTTTGAAAATGCCATCGTTGGCCAACATAGGATACGTCGTCGGGCGACTTAAACCCTTGTCGGTCGGCCAAAAGGCTATCGATCGTGGGGTAATAACCCCGTCAGCATAACCTATGTTGGTTGGCGACTGTATTTTCAAACACCAACATTCTTCCAGAATATTCTGGCAAACCATGACTTCTCGACAACCACTTTTTCAGGGCCAGAAAAAATATTCCAACTTGCTCACCTTTTATAGTGAACAGGGAATCTTTTTTCTGACAGGGAATCTAATAGCATATTCCAACGAATCTTGTTTTTAGGGGATTGGATTTTTTTCTGACACTGAAGGAATATTCTACAAATATTCCATTGACATTAGCATGACATCAACCATACAGAAGCATGTACCTAGGCCCCTTTGAGACCCCTTTCTTTCCTAAAGGGATTTTTTTTTCTTTCAGCGGTAACTTGGGCGTACGATGTCGGATTTTGACAAACAAGATATCGTCGAAAAGCTTGTTCAACCAACTTTCAAATGGTGTGGGTCTCGTCACTTATTTCTACAACTAGTGCATTTTACAACCTCTTGAAGTCAGAGGTTTTGTTTTCAGTCCCGAGCTTGTAAATTTTCACGAATTTCTCTTTTGTTTTGCGATTTCAGCAACGTTGGAACCGTCTTTCAGAGCTCTTCAATTCCATCCATGCACTTTTTCCAGATTTCTCTTCAGGTATATTTTATTCAGGTTTTTGTGTTTTCACACTCTGGTAAATTACTTGGACATTTTAGCTCCTAGAAACTTTTTTGTTTGCGTGGGATGACTTGTTTTTGCTATTCTTTATGTATTTCCAATATTTTGTCCTATTTGGGCATTGTAGACATCTTTTTCATGCATATTTTCTTTTGTAGATGCACTGAGATAAAGTGTCATTCTGGTGTATATTTTTTGGGAATTTTGCACATCTTATTGTGCCTTTTGTATTCACACTATGATATAAAGTGCCATGGGGGGGTTAATGTTTGCTTTTGGTTTGCCATCACACCTTTGTCAAGTGAGTGTCCCTTCCCTAATAGCAATGAATCCTAGTGATTCTTGCCTCATGAATGTGTGCCTTATTTTGCACACCCTTAAATTTGCAGGTTGTTTCTCCTACATGCACTTCTTGATTTCACACAACTTTAATGTACCTATCATGGCTCTCCCGACACAGAACATCCTCCAAAATCAAGGTGTCTTTGTTCGTTGTTTGATCTTGTGGCTTCTTGGTTTTGCACATATTGTTTACAAATCTCTTGCGTGGAAGGTGTCTTTGTTCATTGTTTGATCTTGTGGCTTTTTGGTGTTCAAAAAGCCTCCAAATCTAGGTGTGAAGGACTGAGAAGCCTCCAACCGAAACAATGTCTTGAAAAAGAGGAACATGTAGAACATCATAGAAGCACAAAGAAACTGTAGACTGTTGTCAAGTGATGACTGATATAGTGCTGAAATGAAGAACCTCTAGAAACAGGATTGCAAAAGTGTCCATATGGTAAATGATCCATCTCACCAAAAATATCATCCCCTTTTTTTCGATTTTCGTGCGTAGGGCCATACGAGGCCGTACAGGCCTTGTGCAATATTTTTTGCCTTAAATGATCTCGATGCCGAAATAGGGCAAATTTATAGTCAAAATTCATGGAATCGGCCTCCTGAATCCAACGAAGTTCTTTTTGCACAAAAATTCTCTGAAAACACAGCTACCCTCCGGATCCAAAAAAAAAACAAAGCAGCCACTTCAAACCCTCGCAGATCTGACACCAGGAGTCCAAATTAGGCCAAACAAAAGGTAAATCTAACTTTCTCAACAACTCTCAATCCAATGGTAAAGTTATTTTTGCGCCAAAATGCACCTAAAATCACCCACTTCCAAAATTTGCAAAAAAGCAAAGGGGATTCAGGTCTGAAACCTGTAACCCTTGTTGAAGAAAAAAACCTCATAAATCGAGAAGGGGTTCGTTGAATCAACGCTCTAATACCATGTTAGAATTGTGAAAAACACCAGCCACTGGATCAAACAATGAACAAATACACCTTCCACGGAAGAGATCTACAAACAATATATGCATTATTCCTCATCAAGAAAAAGCCACAACATGAACCTCAAGAATCTTCAAGGAAAACAAAAGTCCTCAAAGGTTGAGAGTTAGAGAATAAAACTCCAGATTAATAATACAATGAGGGTTGAATGCTATATAGGAGCAACCCTAAATGGTAAAAAAAGCACTCCTAAGTTTAGCTTAAGTGCATGAGAATAATCAATTAAAGATTAATTAATTGTTAGCTAATGCATGATTACTCTATCACATATCAATATACTAGTGTTTATTAGTTGCTCTTAAATAAACCAAAGTGCATCATCTTTACTATCTTTAAGGTTATTGGCATAATTTGAAATCTTTACATAAATATTGGATGATAACCTTTGTCAATCCAATAAATAAATCAAAAATCTATTGATCCGAAGCTTGGGTCATTACAAAAATGCCTCAATAATCTTATTTTTGTGGAATACAACCTTCACTTCACGCAAGAAAGGTGCAAGACCTACCAGCTTATTAATTTGGATGAGATTGATTCCTACAGTGATTGGATCGTGCAAGATGATGAGGGCCATGAGGCCTCCACGTTTATAGAGGATGAGATTGTTGTTTTCGAGAGGCAAGCTATGGAGGATGTGGCTGCAACAGAAGCAGCGGAGATTGGATTGGATGACATTGATATTGTGGAGGAGGCATCATTGCCATATACCAGCAGGGTGGAGCCACAGGCACAATCTTCTATGCCAAGCACGGAGCCACAATCGAGTAAAAGGAGGACCATACCCTCTACCCCCCAATTTTTCACTAGGTTAGGGAAGAGGAAATTGTAATTGCCTAGATATGAAATTTATGATGATGATTTTCAAAGACAATCATCATAAATTCATAATAGTTATTACTTAGTAGCTATCTATTGTATCCAATATCCACTATCCGACTTCGCATGATGATGCCATTTTGTAATCCATATGTATTCAGGAACCAAATTTAATAGAAAACACTTCCTCGTGGTTTGTTGACTCATTTGATACATTTTGTAATTAAATTTTGCAAAAAAAATGTGTTTTAAACTTTAATAAGAAATTTTAGTACTTTTTAAGTAGTTGAGTTTTGTCGAGTCAAAAATTTTGGGTTTGCCGAGTGCTCTCCAAGTCCAAGTCTACAATCTATGAATCTACTTATTAATGAAGATAAGGGTTATAAACAAGCCTTTCAATTGAACAAAGCCTTGCTTTGCAATTACGGTTGTTTTATTTTGTATTTTATTCTCCATACTCTCAAATATCTGAACAGATGTAGGGTGTTCATTTTTTAAAACATGGTATCAAAGCTACCAGCCTGGTAATTGGAGATACGAGTCAAAAAAATTCTACACATAAACCAACTGAAGAAGACCGAAGGCAACAGCGGGATTATTCAAGAAATTCTAAGTTCTGCAAAAGTCATTATCATTATTAAAAATGACTTTGAAAGTGAAACAATTTGATGGCAAATGGTTCAACTGTTGTAAAATCAGGATTGGTGTATTACTTCCAGAGAAAGAGAGTTCATGAAACTACACAAACAAAAACAAGTAAACCCCATCATACAGGTTATTAAATTAAAATGTAGGAAACCAAAATCACTTAAGCACTTGTATTCTTAGAAATTTCGTTGATAATATAGCAATTCTTAGTTATATTAAAAAAGAAAAGCAAAAATCCTTCTGTACAAGAGAGCATTGCTTTTTTTAATTTGTGTTTTCTATTGCATTATGTATTCTTCACTCCTTGTTCACATAAAATTGTTATAACTGAATATGCCAACAAAAACAGGGTTCAAACCCTTGTAAAATGACAAATATCTACTCATTGTTCATTTCATCAAAAAAATTTAAGTGGGTCCATTTAGCATAATCAGAAAATCAGCATACACACACCAAAATACATGATTGCTCCTGCTTAACACATCTAATCCTGTATTTATATCATAGTAATCATACTTTTAAATCTTGCATTCAGCAAACCCTTGGCAACCTAAAATTTTGACTCAGACTTGGGAGTTTTGCAAAAGGCTCAGAAAGAATTCAGCAAATTAAAAACATATGTATATTCATAAAATAAATGTCAAATAACATGGAAAATACCTTTAGAAAACATAAGAGAATTTAGAGAACACATAGCTAGGAAAATTGCTGAAAAAACATTCAAATCCATGGCAAGGAAAAAATATAAAGAAAACATAATTCAAACAAAAATTGAAAAAAATTGTTCCCTGGCTCGTCTTTGCCTTTGGTAAAGACTCATGAGTACTTGCCAGAAACTCACCTATCAAATTTTTGGCAAGTTATTCATCGGTCACTTCCAGCTCACAAGTTGTTCAAGTTCCTGTCAACTTCCACATGCTTATCTATCTTCCTATACAATGCAATCTATATAATACTCAAGTTCCTGTCAACTTCCACATGCTTATATATATTCCTATACAATGCAAGCTATATAGTTGCATATGTCCATGAGTTGATGTAGCCATTTAGCAGGTGATGCCCTTGTGTCATTGCAACAACCATAATACCATGTCCTCCATGATACTGCTAATGGCTCTCAACCAGCTATTGTCAGCTCTGGACCTACAATGAAATGACCTGCTAATGCTCTTAATTAGTACCCAAACATACACTATTCGCTTTTTACAATGATGTCAAGGGTAATAACTTGATTATTAAAGCTAAGAGGAAAAAGATTTCTACAGCCAGCTAAGGAAAACAAAAGAAAAGCAAAAAGAGCATTCAAAGAAGTTTGAAGGTAAATAGCGTCCACTAGCATTATTGAAGCTCACTGCATGGAGTGGTCTAATGTGGAAATAATGGATGGAGATGCTATTGCTGAATTAGATTTGTATTAAATTGAGGAAGGAAACGAAGTATGCCATCTGGTAGCAAAATTAGCAAGGGAAAACAATAACTGTAAAAACCTTTCTTTTATAGTATTAAAATTTAAGACTTAATATAAGTGGTACTAAAACATCCAAAAGTGCATGGCATTATTTGGTATGCATATAAAAATCTTAAGACCAGAAGATTTTGCTACAAAATGATCTTTAAACCCTATTGCCATAAATTTATCCAGCCTGAATGATCTTGGTAATCCTATGTCACACGTGCCTACAAAAATCAGCCCTGCCTAAACACCCTGTTGCACTGGTTGGCAATATGACCACTAGCTAGCACATGCACAACAAAGGCCAAATTTTGAAGGCAAATTTGGAGGACAAAGCAGAAGAATTATTCCAATGAACTCAAAAAAGGAACCTTAATTATTTTCTGCAAGTAAGCCAAAAAAGAAATCAGAACTGAGATATGTCACACTTAGATAATGGTTCCTTTAGAAACCCTACTCCTATATGGACAGAATACTTCATTGAAAGGGCTCCATGAAACCAATTCTCTCCAAACAAGTTCATACTTTTTGCATGGAATTCAGATCTGCAATCAAAAAATGTCCATCCACAATCTTGCTAGATCTCTTATCTTCAAGAAAACAACCTTAAAAAATGAATGAAATTGTAACCCAACAAGAAATATTGCCCCTCCTTTACTCACTTTTGAAACACTGAAGGACCATAACCTAGTGAGTTTTAATCCCTAAGCTCTAATGCCATATGAGATTAATGGCAAAATTCCATAAGTAAACAAATAGTGAACTCCACAGGCATATGAAAAAACAAAACAGATATGTAATGGCGTGAAGAGACACCAAAAAATGAATGTAAGACTAGAATTAAATGGATGGATACAAAAGTGAATGGTATTGTGGTAAGCTTTACCTTTGATTATACATCTCTCAACAAATTATAGGTTTGACCCATTAAGACTCATATAAGGCACAACTTACAATAACTTGACGGTCTTTACTCATACATCTGATAAAACTAGTACTTGCACAAAAATAAATAAATAACAATGCATACCAAATAGAGTAACTGAGGTATATCTTTATTCACATGAAATTCTTACACAGAAGTAGACCAAGGATGATCAGTGAAGGATCAAACTACTTTCCCTGATCATGAGAAACCTATAAAGTACCTGACCATTACCAAGCAGAGCACAACTTTCAACAACTACCAACAATTGACTCCAAAAAACTACCCACAAATAAATAAACATAGTCAAATACAAAAAATTTAACAGAACATTACAAAGTCATTTTACACTAACTAGATCATTCCCCTTTCCACTCCCACCTCCTACCCCAAAAAGAAAAAAGTCATATTCATAGTTGACAAGAAAATAACAAAATAAATCAAGTAATATCAGTTAAATTTTTCCAAACTGATAACAATACTACATAAGAACAAGGGCATTCAAGCTGCTGCTTCCCTCATTCAGCCAAAATAGCATGATCCTAACCAGAGCATTCAATAACTAGTGAATGTTCCAAAACAAAGAATGTGCAAAGATCATAGGAATGTTGAACTCAGCAAAGCCAACATATCCAAAATGAAAGGGATTTTATAGAGAATGTACTTGCCAATGGCCATACACTTTAATGAACTTAAGTGAAAGACCATACAAACAACTAGTAGTCAAGTCTAAATGTGCATTCGACTCTAAAAATGCTTCAACATGCTGATCATTGTACCCAGACAATACTTCAAGCACTTCAGAATTATTCCCATCATGAAATTCTTATTTAGCTCTCCCAAAGGTCAAAGATGTGCCTTCTCCCAACTCACCAACTTGTTGGAATAGTATCTTGGTTATACCGAATCTATAGTCTAAGGAAAAACCAACTATAAAAGGTTGTAGGGATGCAACAGAGAAGCAGCAATTGTTTTAGCAACAAAATGGGAAGTACCAAACCAAACAATAGTAGCAAGGGAATGATCAAAGTGAACACTAATTGAATAATTGCTAGCGAGCCATACATCAATAGTAAAAGCATAGAAATGACTAGAAATATAGTAGAAGAAGCAACATGTACAGCAAAAGATAAAGGAACAATCATAGGGTTAGAAGCATAGATTGCAAACTCAACAAGTCATTGAGTACTAGTGAATTTTTGTGCCAGAAAAATGCTAGCAGTGAAAAATTGCCAATTTTTTTCATCATCTTTTAAAAAGTTCATCGAGATTTTTGGCGAGTCCAAGCAAAAAATGTGCAATGGACAAGCACACATACCAAATGCGAGAGAAACATGGGGAAGACAAAACAATGCGAAATTTTGTCTTTAAAACCCCATTCCCCTTCTTCAACACTGTTGGCGTTACAATTCGCACCTCTAGAGTGTGTATTGGCAACGAACAGGTATGCACAGTGCGTAATAACTGCTCTTCAAATTAGGAGGGGAAGCTCCCTCTTTTGCTGATATGTGTGAAAAAGTAAAATAATCTAATTCCTATCTTTTTGACTCAGCTAGAAGAGGCACAAGGTTAAGAAAACCAATACATTGCAGTTAAGGTTTTTCTCTAGTTTTGCAGATCTTAACTACAACTAACTTAATGCTTAAACTATCCTATTTCCTCAAGAGAAACTTAGGAGCAGGGAATCCTTAGACGATAAACTTTATAACAGGATTTCCAAGGAGGAGGAACCCCTATTTGAGGCGTAGGCTGATATAAAGGTTATTGGTAACAACATCAAACGATAAACTTTATTACTAAATTCTCAAGGAGGAACCCCTATCCGAGGTGTAGATATGAAAGAAAAACTATTAATCACAACATCAAACGATAAACTCTACTTCTAAATTCCCAAGGAGGACGAACCCATATACGAGGTGTAGATATGAAACAAAGTTTATTAATCACAACAAGAATAATAACTGGGACAGAAAATTGCAAAACGAGACACACATACAATGAACAATCAAACCAGCAATCATATTTAACTAAGTGAACAGATATTGAATAGCGATACTACAGGCAAGGTGGGCACAACATGTTCGCTATCACGAGAAAATGTTAATTACAAATGAGCAAGGGTGCTCTTATTTATAGAACTTCAAGGAGTAGGGAACCCTAAAATCTCCTTGAGTTTACACTCGGTCTTGCAAGCATGCAAGAGTTTATTCTCTAAGTCTAACTGTATGCAACCTAGTAGTTAACTGGAAAAACAACATCAATTAACTGAACTATACAAAATAAATGGACGTGCAAGTCCTTATTGAAATGAAAGTCAACTGATAACTAACATCAATTAACTAGATCCTAACTGAAACTCCAACCTCCACAAAAGATATCCTCAGCATAGACATGCAATGATATGTGGAACAACGAGTTAAACTTGGAAAGAAGCATCAAGTTAACTGTTGTGTCTAATGTCTATCTTGATCACTGTAAGATCTAATTGCCGGTCTACTCCAAGCCATCATGGGCTATCATTTCCTCCATGAATTCACTAACAGTCTCATCTTTTGGCACTCTGACACTATCCACGATGATGAACTATCTACTCAACTTCTTCTTTGCATCCTTGATCACCTTCTGACGTTCTTTGATCTCTTCAACTAATTTTTCGAACTTTGTTGACATCACCGAAAAGTGATTCAACTTTGATACCATAGGATCACCATCCAAACCATCACGAATCAGATTATGGAACTCAGTTCATACAACCTCGAGCTAAATGTAGGCGCCATCCTCATGAAGATATCAGCACAAGATCTGAGTGACAAATCCACTCACAAGTTGGATGGCAGCAACATCTTCTTTGATGGCAACCAACTTTGTACAGATTCTCTCATATGTTTCCACTTTGAAGAGGTGTTGTTCCCTCCAAGCGAAAATCTTTCTGTTATCTTCCTCTGCTATAGCGACATTGTATGCGACCGCCAACTGACAGATGACAATCAAATCATTCAGTTTGCCTTCTGCCATAGTCAACTCAAGACGTTGGATTCCCTGGTGAAGATCATGCGCATCATACCTCAACTAATATAACTCTGTGAGAAGGTATTTGCCTACAATAATAAAATCTTTGATCCAATTCTCCAAGAGCTTTCCACGATTGACTAATTGACCAAGTGTCTATTAATCTGCAGGTGTCTCTCAAAGCTATGGGAGCATAGGTTCCTTACTTACAATTCCATGAAGAAGATCGGAGTTGTACTGCCATAGCTGTTTGACCTCAACCTTGAGGGCGCGTCTTCTCCATCCTTCATGACACGCCCTTCAAGATTACTTGCAACAACCTTGAAAAGGCTCAAGTCCACGTGCCGTGTGCTCCTACCAAGATTCGCTTTGATGAAGGTGAAATCACCAACTTCAACTTCATCCAGACTCTTGCCTTCCAGTGGTGTAGCAACTTCGATGACGATCTCTGCTTTAGGAGTCTTCTCAATATGCATCTACTTCTTAACCTTCTTGTTTGACTTATCCTGATAAGGACTGCCAAACTTAGAGAGATCAAGCTAATATGAAGGCTTCCGCCTCCTTCCTAAAGTCCTCTCGAGCCAACATGAATGATCAATTTTATCCTCTTGAGGAGAAACTGTTGTTGTTGTGTCAACCAATCGTGGATCAATTGGTACTGAGGTTTCATGAACTGACGATTCTGGCTCCAAATCAATATCAATGGGAGATGACCATGGAGAAGATGGCAGACTAGGAGATGAAGAACCGGCTTCAACTTGCACCATTGGCTCTAATGGAACTTTTGACACCTTCTTTGATTGATTTGTGCTCCTTCCCTTTATTTTTCCACTAACCCTGACACCTTCAGGAGGTTTCATGATAACCTTAACTCGAGGTTTTGACCTTGATGTAGAAGGTAGTGAAGAAAACACCTCTGGCAGCTCTGTAGCTGAAACCGCCTTCCGCCTCCTCTTGCTATCCAAGAAGTACATGCTCGTTTTGATAACTCCTTTCAACAAGTCTTCAACTGAAGTATTCTCCCTGGCATACCAATCCATCTGTCGAAGTGGCTAGTGAGCAACTTGGTCCTTGATGAATGTGCTAAGTAGTACCTCTTTGTCATCATCTGACAAACCCTCAACGTCTTCTAATAGGAAATCAACAAGTTGTGGAAGAGTAGGTCTGCAATAGTGATGTCGACGTACCTCAAAATCATCTTCACAGTTGACCCAAAAGTCCTCGAGTGTTGGCCTATGTGACTGACTTCGTTCCAACTTAGCTGCATAATGACCCAAAGGATCATAGGAACGCTTCTCGATGAGGTACTTGAGATAGAGTTTTGACAACTCGTTGGTCATCTGCCTGCAATCAGTTGTTGTCCTACACTTGTATATGCCTAATCCAAAAGGAAAGGTAAATGCTTGCTTGTGCCGATTGTGAAGAAAAGTATGAACCTCGTGAGCCTATCTCAAGAACTCCATGAATAGGACCTTGTATCCTTGTATGAAGGATACCTCGGTAGCATTAGAGGTTCTCCGGTGTAACCATACCCTCGAATATATGTGAAAGTGGGAAACTAGATAAACCAATCTGCCCAACTCTCCATTGCTGATGTTGCCTCCGCCGAGATTCTGATGTGCATCTCATTATCTAGGTCTTTGACTGTCTTCATTAGAAAGTGATCATTCACCTGTTTGAAACCCTGTTCAGCATTTGAGAGCTCCAATTGTGGGAAGTACTCGTACACATGCTGAATGCCAAGAGTTCCAATGGTCTTCAAAGTTCTAAAATTGTCTTGGAATGCAATTAAGTAGACCAAATAAGAAACCATGTGAAACTCATGGATTTTGAGGAATCTTATGATTTGTTGGTGAAGACACTCTCTAATTAACATAGCCCATTCAAAGTGTTCCTTGTTGTTGATAATCTGGGAAATGACATAGAACATCCACGGACGAAAAATATGAGCCTCCTCTTGACCTGTAACTCGGTTGAGCAAAGTAATTAGGATAGCAATCTTGTCCTTGAACTCTCCACGCCCAACCTTCTTTGGCATGTTCATTTTCTATTCTTTTAACCACCTCTGAGCAACCTTTCTCTGAGATCTTTCCTTGTCTCCCTACCACATCTTATCACATTCCTCAATGCTTACGAGGAAATTGTTTGAATGAGATGGAATGGCAAAACACTTCTCGACGTCTCTCAACTTCAAGCTACAAATGACTCTCCCATCTGCTGATCGGATTTGTCTTGTGAATGAGTCATACTGCTTTATGCATGCAATGGCGTACTCAGGATTAAAAACTGTGATAGAAATAGATGCCGCTGTTAGCAATCCGGGTTGCTCGAGATTCTTGACTGTCGACTTGTCAGTGCCTTCCAACGTGCTCAATTTGACCACTGGATAGATGTGACCCAAGTCTATGTCAGAGGTTTCCAAAAAGTCGTGAACAGAGACCGATTTGTCCTCGTATTCTATTGGGTTGAATTGCATTTTGAAAATCTGGACATTTGACTATAAAGTCGGATATGTTTGGGCAAACTTCAAAAAAAGCTAAAAATGGCTTTGGATGAGGCTAAAAATAGCCAGTCGAGGGAAAAAAAATTTAAAAAATTCTGAAACATGGGTTTTGTAGAGAATTAACTTCTAAGACAACCCAATTTGTCAGAAACTCGAAAAAATGAGTTTTGCCAAGGCATGCAAAGGCTTTTCGGTTGAGAGCTTTAATGGTCGTAGGGGGTTCTCGGGAAAAAAAATTGCAGGAAAAAATTTCGTGGTAAAAAATTTCGCGAGAAAAATTTGTGGTAAAAAATTTCTCGGGAAAAGTTTTTGTGGTAAAAAAATTTGCGAGAAATTTTTTTACAAGGAAAACTGATATATGGACATTGTAAGTGTTGATCAGCTAAAAAGACCCAGATCCTCCATTTTTCAAAAAATTGAGTTTTAGGCCCTCATACAAAAGAATCTTCAAAAAAAAGCACAGTGCTTCAAAAATGTAAGCAGCGGGGCAATTTTCAAGAAAAATTATGGAACATTGGTTTTGCTGCAGATGCTATGCTAAATGAATCCAGATGACCAGATCCTGAAAATTATGTTGTTAACTTTGACATGCGAGAGAAAACCTAAGACAAGGATAGAAGAATTTTAGAGATAGAAAATAGAAGTTATTATATAGCCTCTGAAAAATACGCTTATGCCTTGAATTGGATTTGATGAAGTCTGCATGCACTCGAACAATGAAGTCTGGAAAATAATTCCTCTGAACAATCTGGACTTGGCACTGTGAAGAACACTAAAAAATATCACCTGTAGCGCCTTTAGATCTTTGCTTGCTCGAGAAAATATATGTTTGCTTCCACCTGTGATGAGAATAATGGACACCTAATGTCTTAATAAATAAAATTTATGAAGAAAGGCATCACAGATGCTTGCAAACACCTAAAAATGGACGCCACCTTCTAATTGGACCTCAATTTAAGTTAACTTCTTGAGAAATAAGCCCTAAATTGGGCGCCACCTCCATGCACTTCAATTAACTGTGCATGCAAAAATAAGTTCACCAATTGCAAAAAAAATTTAAGTCCTATTGAAGTCGACTTGAGAAGTGCAATTCAAGTTTTAATATTATTTAAATTTAGTTAACTAACTCCTCCATTTTGGGGTGGCCCACTCACTTGAGTTCAAAAGTCAAACTTTGTCTTTGGCATCGCCTTTCCAAACAGCCAAATTCATGAAAATTTCAATTTGCAAACGTCACCGAAGTCCATCTTCGATCATTGATTCTGATTGATTGATGTATCCAAAAAACTGGCTGACAGTTTCATTGAAGAGCAAGATCAAAACTGACAAGAAACTCCTTGAGGCTACAAATCCTAATTCTAACTTCTAAGGCTTCAAAATTCAGGGCGCCCCTGGCCTCTAGAGGCACTTTTTGCTTTAGATTTAGTCAATTTTTATCATTTTGAAGCTGATTTTGACCTCACTTCATCTCGCGTTCTCCGACAACTAGCAAAACTTCAGAGTTGGCTGACAGGCTCACAGCGGAGCTGGCTCAATTCTGAACATGATCTCTTGGAGAGAAATTTTCCTAAAATCATCATCTGCTAGGTGAAAAACATGGGCACCCCTGGCCTCCAAGGGTGCTTTTCTTCCTAAAAAGCCATTTTTTCAACTGGCTAAAAATCCACTTAAGCTTCGACTGCAGGTTGCTTACAAGTCTTCTGACCTGGCTGAGGTATGTAACGGAAAGTTGGAAGCGTCACAAATAAGATGAGTATCTGAGATGACCCAAACAACTACATTTGAAGCTCCAAAACCTTGGGCACCCTTCGCCTCCAAGGGCGCTTTTGTTGTTTTCTAACATTTTTGACCATGATAAAACCTTATGTTTGACTCCTGATTCCGACAGTTCAACAACTCAGATTAACCCGCTAACGAATTCATTGCGAAGCCGGACCAAGTCTAAGATAAACATCCTGGATATCATTTGGTCAAAAACCTCCATCTAGTGCTTAAAAGTTTGGGCCCCCCTGGCCTCCACGGGCGCTTTTTGCTCCAGTGTTAAGTCATTTCTTCATCTCCCTCGTTTATTGTTCAATCTCTAGTTTCAGGTGCTAGACAGATCCTTTGGACTGGCTGGTAGGCTCATCATGAGGCTGACAGTATTCTGGAGAAGTCTTCTATGTAATATCCCCATTTTAGCCCTACGCTCTTCTTGAGGTTTTAGCCTATTTCCGGAAACTCATAGGCTAAGCAGAATTGAAAATTAGGGTTTCCTATTTTTTAGGAGGTTTCAGATGCAATTTTGAGGGCTTGCATGCATGGGTTTTTGATGCATGCTTGGTGGAGTTTTCTAGGTTTTCAGGGAACTTCAAAATAGTGTATTATGCATCTCCATCTGATAACTTTTACAGGCACTTACTATTTATAGTAAGTCATGTTGGCTTCCTGGATCGTACTCAGAAGGCATTTGGAAACACTTACTATTTATAGTAAGTCATGATTACTACTCAAATGAAGTTTTGCAATCTTACTATATATAGCAGTTGCTATTTTTAGTAAGTCTATTTATAGCAGTATCTTTCTAATAGTAGTTCAATCATCTGCAGTTCACATTTTGGGAAGTGTGGCTGTTCAGTTGGCTTTTTGAAGGTTTTGAAGTTAACTTACTATTTTTGGCATTGGCTATTTTTAGTAAGTATAATTGTGGCAGTGGCACTATCAGTAGTCCTGCTCAAGTCATCATTCTATTTCTGGCAAAATCAGTTTGAGTGTTTGGCTTTGGTTTTGGCTTCTATCCCTCCTTGGACTGAGTCCCAGACTTAGTCAATTTTCATATCTTGAAGTTGTTTTAATGAAGGGGACATAAAGGGGGTCGAATTTCATATGCATTTAATGTTTATTGTGCAACTTTAAGTTGGACGCCAAAAAGGGAGATGAATAATATTTCATTAAATTCAAAATAAAGTGACTATTAAGAGATGGCATCCCTTGGAGAAATTGAACAATTTCTTGTTGGGAGTTACGGATTATTTCATTTGCCAATTGAAACTTATATATTGGTGCCTTTCTCTTTGTATATCATCTTGGAAATTTGAAAGTAAAGTTATACTGCTGGTTTGAAATCCAGAACCTGGCTAAGGGGAAGCTTAGCATTTTTCAATCCATCCTTCGGGCCTAAAACTATAGCTTCCTAGGAGGGATCACTGTGACTGTACTTCACCTTGGAGTGCAAATGGAGCTTCAAATTGATGATATCAAACAGATTGCTGATGTAAAGCCTGTTTTCTAAGTTGCTGATTCGCCATGGCTGAAGCTATTTTCTGTTCATAGTTTCGGCACTGATTTTTGTTTCGTTCTGGGTATTCGTCCATGCTGTTTCACTATCAAGTGTGACTCTTTTTGGAAGTTTTCAGAATTGTTAGTGAAGTTTCTGATTTTTGGGAGAAGGTCGACCCTTCTTGGAAGCCGTACCTTTCTACTTGACTGTCTTGGGAATCGTGCTAGTTGTTTCTCTCTGTTTTGGGCTTGTCTTCTCAATGGAGGTTGGACGCCTAGCTCTTAGTTGTTGATTGGTTGTGGCTTGAGAGTTTTCCGAGTTGAATTGAAGAGGATACATCCATTATGGTGAATTCTCACCTTGCTAATCTGATTTTCTGTATTTCATGTTTTTGATCAAATTAGTTAGAAATTGTTATAATGTTGTTCTGAGTTTCTTTCTATATCATTTTGGCATTGTAAATGTTAGAGGAAGTGTTACTCTAACCATTGAATGTTTTTGGAAGCATATCATTCTCATTTGCAGCTGTATGTTATTTGTTTGTGAGTTGATTAGTAATACTAACAGCCATTGTCTCATTGCTGCAAATTCTAGTTTATTTTATACTCCCACGATTGAGTGGTTGAGTTTAATAAAGCTTCTTTAATTAATGTTGTATTCCCCCCACGAAATAAGTGGTTGTGAGGATTTGTATACCCCCCATTGTACAAGTGGAAGTGTGGTTACATGGCTGGCTTGCTGCCTTAAAATAATTGTAATAATCACACCCACTGAATAAGTGGAGTATTCCCACCGCTCATGGATGCTTGCAAAGCAGAAGAAGTGTTCTTTCAGTTTGATAATTAGCACTCCACCATATGTTAGCACTTCGCCTGCTAAAGGATCTTGTGTGCACATTCTTGGTGTTGAGTTTAGCTTTTTTTTTCAATTGTAATCAAGTCAATTATTGAGTTATTAGATCCTAGGCATCCTCTGACCATATGTCTGTCCCTCTTCCTTAAGTGGTTTTAGGGTGCATTCTTGGTTAGAGTTTATTTCAGCATGGTTTTGATTTGGAGCTAATCTTAACGGGTGCATGATTGCATTGTATGTGAATTGAAAAATCAAGAAAAACCTAAGGGGAACATTTCAGTGGTATCAGAGCCTGTTTTTCCTACCATCCTGTGAGTTTCAGCACTCCATGTTATCACATGAGAGTCAGAAAAGTCTGGTACTACATCAGAAAGCAGAACAGAGTATTGTTTCAGCCTTAGAAGTTTTTGAAGTTTGCATTTGTTTGTTGGATATTTGGAAACCTTGTTGTGTCAAGTTTAAGTCATGGCTTTGAACGAAGAGATAAGTTTGGCAAGATCACTTTACACGGTTGGAAAAAGGTTCAATGAAGAATGTTCATCAACGGAAGAGGAAACAATTGTTCTTCATATGCTGGAACAGTGTTTGAATCAGGTGAATCAGTGACCTTCTAATTTGATTAAAAGAGCTTTAACTCCTGCAATGATATCCATAAATAAACCGTATTGGTTTATGCATCCTAATGAAGAAGTCAATCTGCTGGTCACTTCCTGTCTTAGTGAAATGATGAGAATCTTGGCACCTATGATGCCTTATGATGATGGTACCATGAAGAAAGTGTTGCATTTGATTGTTGAAAGTTTCCAGGATTTGGATGAAACGGGTAGCAGTCTTTTTCCAAGAAGAGTTACCATCTTGAAGACTTTTTCCATGCTCAAAACAAGTTTGTTGTTAATAGATTTGCATATGCAAAATCAGATTTATCAATTGTTCCATTATCTCATAAATTCAACGTGGAGTGAGCAAGGGGAGGATGTATTTGCTGCTGTCAAAAATGTTCTTGTTCTGACAATTAGTGAATTGGAATTTATTCCTCATATTGTCCAAACTCTTCTCTTGGACACATATGAGCGAAAGCAGCAAATTTCTCCTACTACTAAGATTTTGTTCAAATGATTGTTTCATCAATGTGAAGAAAAGTTAAAGCCTGTTTTGATGAAGACTGTAAAAAAAAAAAAAAGAGAATTTTAATACTGAAGAAGGAATTGAAAGTTGGAATCCCTTTTGATATATCTTCCAAAGAGCATGTGTCTAGGCATTCTTTAGGGGAATGTAGTAAGACCACAACAGTTTTAGAGGCGCATTAAGAAGTCAAGTGTTCTAATGAAGATTGTGTTGTGGAAACACAAGTTAAGGAGACTCAAGATGAAGATACAAAGGAGGAATTTTTTGAGACTGAAAAAACGTCTTCAATTGATGATATTCTGTCAGTTGATGAATTTCTTCTACATCTTCGAAATTCAAGAGGATTCTGGTTAGAACAACACGAGAAATCAGAAGATGTAGAAGAGGGAAATCCATCCTTCACAAACATTGAATCTTGTGTTGAAGACAACATGGAGAAAGCGGTTTCTAGTGAGCACAAAACTGAATTTTCTTTGCTCAAAGCCAAGCTGAGACAAAAAGCTAGTGAATTGGGAGATACCATTGATGAGATGATGAGAAGTGTACAACACATGCGTGAAAATTTGAGAAGTTCAGCTGAAAGGATTTTTGACATCTTTGTACACCAAAGCAGCACAGCTCCATCTCAACCAATTCATGAAGAGTGCAGCTCAAGTTCTCTAACTATTGAAAAAGAAATTCAAGTTTTATCCAAACTTGATAATATTCATCGGCAAATAGAAGATCTAATTAATGAAGTGCCTAGAAGCCAAGATATATATTATATTTCTATTACTGATATGAAGTCAATTAAAAATGCCTTGCAAGAATTCAAGTCAAGTATTGTGCTCATCATTCGTGATAAAGATAAAGTGGCCAAAATTGTTGATAAGGCATTGGAGTGGAATGAGCAAACTAAAGCCAAATTGCAATAAGTACATGAGGCTCTAATAGAAACCGAGAATCAGATTATTGCTGCTCAATGTTCATGGAAGCAAGAAAACAAAGGAAGAGCTGAAGAGTTTCAGAAAATTCTTGATAAGCTTGATCTCATACAAGAAACTTTTGATTTGGAATGCTGTCCTGAAAGACAGGAGCATTCAAATTCTCATCAACAAGTTTTTCAGGCCTTTGATAATGCCTTGTAAGAAGATGGTGCTAGTGGGATTTATGAAAATCCTCTTTTTGAGAATGATGAGGGAAATTCTTCAAGTACTATTGATGGAAGAAGCCATTCTAGCATGGAAGAATTGATGCATGAAAATGAATCCATTTTTGTCCCTAGCTCATCCTTTTTGCAGGAAATGGAGAGTCCAAAAATTAGAAGGGATGAAGAAATTCTTTTTGAACAACAACAAAGAATTGCTTGGCATTTGGATGAAGAATTTATCCAATTTTTGATGCGGTTGCTAGTTAGATTTATGTCTGATTTTATGTTTGCTCCAGCTTCCTTGAGAATAACTGATTTCAGAATTGAGATTGATGAAGGATTCATCGAAACTCTCCGACATTTTACAACTCTTGGTTTTGAATTCAGATTTGTTGAATACTTCTTGGAGTTTCAGGAAGTATCTATTCAGATGGAACGTTTGAATCAAAGAATCCAGATAAGGGCAGTTCTTCGTCTGAGAAGTGGTTCTTCAATGCTGATGATTTGGGATCCTGGCATATTTCAACAAATTAAGAAAAAAGAAAAATTCAAAAGGGTAGAATCAACACATGGTAATATGTTCGTTCACCAAAGGGTTGGAGGTTATTCCCTAATCAGCAGTTGGTTGGTAAATTCTGAAATTAAAACAAATGTTTGCATGAATATTATGATAAAAAATTAGATATTTTTGGCAATGGGAATTTTGATTAAGGCATCATTAGCCTCATTCATGAACAGATATGATTATCTAACTGGAGACTTTCCCTTTTGCAGCTACTGCTTTTTGTTTGGAATGCCGATTTTTCATAAATCAGATTTCAAAATGTCTAAATCAGACTGGTTAGATGATTGATAATTTTAATTTATGACCTATCAGTTGCCTGTTAGGTCTGATTTTGAGCTTCAAATAAGAAAAGGATTGCTTCAATTTTGCCAAAACTCTTGTATGGGATGTTCTCTAATGATTATCAGCGGCCTTTTCAGTGTTTTCTCCTATACCGGTACTCGAAGCAACAAGTTGGAAACTGATTTAGGGACTCATGAGGTGAAAATTGTGAGTTTTTCTTGCAGTCATATCAGTTATATCAGTTTTGCTTCACAAAAGGCGTTTTAAGTCTTTGTGGAATTTTGAAGACGTGATGGAAGTTCCCTTGCAAGGAGTTGCTCTCACCTTTGCAAGGAGTATTGGAAGAGTCACTTATACTATCGTGACTCTGCTTGATGCTATGAGGAGTTATGTTTTTAAGTATGCTTATGATTTGAAAAGATTATTTCCCTTATTGCTAAGAAATGTATTAGACTTCGATGTTGCAGATTTAGACTCTTCAGAGCTTTTCGGTCAAGGAATGCTACAAGATTATGTTATCACTATTTTCAGGGCTAACAGAATGGGTTACATGTTTGGAAGGAGGACAAAGCAGTCTTGGAATTTTCATTGTGTTGATGAGATCAGTGAGGTGCAGCATCAACATGGTGGATCCTTACAGAGACGGTTTCCTTTTGGCATAGTAAGGATCAAATTGTTTTCTTGGAGTGTGGTGGTATTGCTTGAGAACAAGCAATTTTGAGGGGCGGGTACGAGGGGGGGACTATAACGTCCCCATTTTAGCCCTACTCTTCTTGAGGTTTTAGCCTATTTCCAGAAACTCATAGGCTAAGCAGAATTGAAAATTACGGTTTCCTATTTTTAGGAGGTTTCAGATACAATTTTGAGGGCTTGCATGCATGGGTTTTTGATGCATGTCTAGTGGAGTTTTCTGGGTTTTCAGAGAGCTTCAGAATAGTGTATCATGCATCTCTATTTGATAATATTTCCAAGCACTTACTATTTATAGTAAGTCATGACTACTGCTCAGATGAAGTTTTGCAAACTTACTATTTATAGCAGTTGCTATTTTTAGTAAGTCTATTTATAGCAGTATCTTTCTAGTAACAGTTCAATCATCTACAGTTCACATTTTGGGCAATGTGGCTGTTCAGTTGGCTTTTTGAAGGTATTGAAGTTAACTTACTATTTTTCGCATTGGCTATTTTTAGTAAGTCTAATTGTGGCAGTGGCACCATCAGCAATCATGCTCAGGTCATCATTCTATTTTTGGCAGAATCAGTTTGAGTGTTGGCTTTGGTTTTGGCTTCTATCCCTCCTTGGACTGAGTCCCAAACTTAGTTAATTTTCATATCTTGAAATTGTACCCCATGCCTAGGCTTGATGACTTCAAGTTGTTTTAATGAAGGGGACATAAAGGGGGTCGAATTTCATATGCATTTAATGTTTATTCTGCAACTTTAAGTTGGACGCCAAAAAGGGAGATGAATAATATTTCATTAAATTCAAAATAAAGTGACTGTTAAGAGATGGCGTCCCTTCGAGAAATTGAACAGTTTCTTGTTTGCGAGTTACGGATTGTTTCATTTGCCAATTGAGGCTTATATCATATTGGAAATTTGAAAGTAAACTGATGCTACTGGTTTGAAATCCAGAACCTGCTAAGGGGAAGCTTAGCATTTTTCAATCAATCCTTCGGGCCTGAAACTATGGCTTCCTAGGAGGGATCATTGTGACTGTACTTCACCTTGGAGTGCAGATGGAGCCTTAAATTGATGATATCAAACAGGTTGCTAATGTAAAGCCTGTTTTTTGAGTTGTTGATTCGCCATGGCTGAAGCTATTTTCTGTTCATAGCTTCGTCAATGTTTTTTGTTTCGTTCTGGGTATTCGTCCATGCTGTTTCATTGTGAAGGGTGACCCTTTCTGGAAGTTTTCAGAATTTTTAAATAAGTTTCTGATTTTTGGGAGAAGGTCGACCCTTCCTAGAGGTCGTACCTTTCTTATTGATTGTCTTGGGAATCGTGCTAGCTGTTTCTCTCTGTTTTGGGCTCGTTTTCTCAATGGAGGTTGGACGCCTAGCTCTTAGTTGTTGATTGGCTATGGTTTGAGAGTTTTCCGATTTGAATTGAAGAGGATACATCCATTATGGTGAATTCTCACCTTGCTGATCTGATTTTTTGTATTTCATGTTTCTGATCAAATTAGTTAGAAATTGTTATAATGCTGTTCTGAGTTTCTTTCTATATCATTTTGGCATTGTAAATGTTAGAGGAAGTGTTACTCTAACCATTGAGTGTTTTTGGAAGCATATCATTCTCATTTGCAGCTGTATGTTATTTGCTTGTGAGCTGATTAGTAGTACAGTAGTACTAACAGCCATTGTCTCATTGCTGCAAATTCTAGTTTATTTTATACTCCCACGATTGAGTGGTTGAGTTTAATAAAGCTTCTTTAATTAATGTTGTATTCCCCCCACGAAATAAGTGGTTGTGAGGATTTGTATACCCCCCACTGTACAAGTGGAAGTGTGGTTACATGGCTGGCTTGCTGCCTTAAAATAATTGTAATAATCACACCCACTGAATAAGTGGAGTATTCCCACCGCTCGTGGATGCTTGCAAAGCAGAAGATGTGTTCTTTCAGTTTGATAATTAGTACTCCACCATATGTTAGCACCTCGCCTGCTAAAGGATCTTGTGTGCACATTCTTGGTGTTGAGTTTAGCTCTTTTTTCAATTGTAATCAAGTCAATTATTGAGTTACTAGATCCTAGGGATCCTTTGACAATATGCCTGCCCCTCTTCCTTAAATGGTTTTAGGGCGCATTCTTGGTTACAGTTTATTTCAACATCGTTTTGATTTGGAGCTAATCTTAACGGGTACATGATTGCATTGTATGTGAACTAAAAAATCAAGAAAAAATTAAGGGGAACATTTCATTCTAGGAAGTGACAAACCTTAAAAAGGTAATCTAGGCCTCTAAAATCTAGGGCGCCCTTGGCTAGCAAGTGCTCTTTTCATCCCAGACAGAAAAATTTTCAGCATCTTCACCTTGACGAAAATCCCCTCCAAGACGAAGCATCATTTTGGACATATCTCACCACATAAACTTCACTGGAGCATTTCAAGCTTAGATTTCGACACCTGGCACCTGGCACTTGGCCATCTGCCATTAACGACCTCGGAGGTCCTAACTTTTGTCCCGAAAAAGTGAAATATACACATCAGCCTTAAACTGACTTTTTCTTGATTCTGACTTCACCACTGTGATAGCGAAGTGAAATAAGCAAATCAAAATAATTTTCAGCTAATTCTGACAAGTTCTATTTTTTAGGGTTTTGGGCTATTTTAGGCCTTTTCCCCATTTTTTAAGGTTTTTTTTTTTTAAAAGTAACTTTATGGGCATTTGTTTCTCAACAAACCCATAAAACCCTAAATTTTACGAAAAGAAACCCTAAAATTTAGGAAACCCTAATTTTTCCTCAAATTTAGAAAAATCTAAAACTGAAAAATTAAAATCTAGGTTTTCTAAATAACTTCATTCTGAACAGACTCAGATCGTCATATTTTGAAAATTTTGAGTTCTTAACCCTCATTCATGAGATGCAAATTTCCACTTTTCCAAATTTCCAACATCAGACAATTTTGAGATTTAGACTATTTTAAGCAAAATGCCTTAATGAAGCAAAAAAATTATTATGGGTACAACCAACACACATAGGAGCAAACAAGCATTCTAGAGAAAATTGGGAAGATATTTTAGGGGATTTGAAGGACAAATTTCTAGAATTTTGGATCTACATCAAGTTAGTTCATTTTCTTTTTTCCTTTTTTTTCAAGCATATAAATTTGTAAATTATTTCTAATTTTTTCAGCATGTAAAATTTACAAATTATGTTGGATTCAATTGATTTAATTTATCTAAATTTGTTTGTTGATTCAATTTACACAAAAAAAAATCAATTTTTTATTGGATAGTGGGTTTACATTTTAGGGGCTTTTGTCATATTCATTAATTCAACTACCATATTACTGTATTATGTTTAAATTTTTTAAATGCATTTAAATTTTATATGATTTTTAAAAAGAATCATGTTCAAATTGCTATAGATTTTTATAACACCTTTGTTTGTTCTTACCAATATTGCAGGTTAACATACAATTACAATGGCATCTAATAGTTCAAAGTCAACAAGTGTAAGTCATCCCATTGGAATTAGACCCCCTAGAAGTCATGACCCCACTAGGAAATATGTTGTAATGGGATTGGTAGTAGGGATTGTGATTTGTACCTGGTGCTCAAAGAAGCTTTGTGGAGGAATCAATCACCTCAAACACCATCTTTAAGGCATTCCTAATTGTAGAAGCCATCTCCAACAGCCCTAGAAGAGATGAAATGAGAGATGATGGCACTTCTTGCATCACTAGATGAAAAGAAATTGGAAAGAGCCAAGGCACAAGCAACCATTGCTCCTAATTTGCCAACAGAATATGATGTAGGTATCATAGGCATTGAGGGCTCTAGTCACAATCAATGCATACATGGCACATCCAACTCAAGTAGAGTTTATTTGCAAGGGTTTTTTGTGCCTAGAAATGTACAAGGAGCACAACATTCATTAGAGGCTACAAGGTGGAACAAAGAGGAGCACAAAGAAGCAGATAAACCATGCACAAATTTTTGGTCTTACAACAACCTTCCCTTTAACGTGGCAAAAAGTCCATATTGATAGTATTTGATGGTAGCATTAACAGTTGTTCAAAAAGGGTACAAGGCACCCTCTCCAAGAGCATTAAGTGGTAGGTTTCTCCAAGATGCTAAGATGCAAAAATAATTGTGGAAGATCAAAAAAAGCAGTAACAAAAGTTTGGATGCACAATTCTTTTAGATAGGTGGATAGATGGATCATTTTTTTAGTGGCTTCAAAAGGTGAGTTGACTTTTTTAAGTCAATTGATGCCTCCAATAAATAAAGAACGCAACAACTTTGACATTGACGTTGGAGGAGATTGTTGTAGACGGGGGCATACAAAATGTTATCCAATTTGTGTTGCAAAAATTGTCATTGATGTCAAAAATGGGCAAGAAGGAAATCATAGTCAAAGTATAATACATATATAAGGATGGTTGACTTTATCCAACATTAATATTGAATCTGTCATTAAGAAGCAAACTAATGATCAGCAGCAAAGATTAATCTATCCATTCAAAACAACAATTACCTTTGGACTGGAAAAGATTTTTTCCCACATAATTTCATTGGAGCAAAGTGGTTGTGTGCTTGAGAGGAACATTTCGTATGGCATCATAATTGCCCACCAGGTCATTCACGCACTAAAAAAATCAAACAATAAAGGGATGTTATTGAAATCAGATCTGTGCAAAGCCTATGATCGCGTACAGTGGTGCTTCCTGATGAAAATGATGGAAAAAATGGGCTTCTGCAAAAAATGGTTTGAGTTGGATATTATGTTGCATCTCTAGTCTGAGGTATTCACTGGTTGTAAATGGGAATCCTTGTGGCTTTTTCGGTGGCGTTACACCAAGGAGATCCTTTATCTCCGTTTCTTTTTCTTATAACAGCTGATGCTTTTAGTCACCATATAAAACAACTCAAATTCGAAGGAAATTGGTGCAGTATAAAGGTGGCTCCTTCTTGTCCGGCTTTAACACATCATTTGTTCGCAGATGATATAATTCTTTACGGTGAACCATCTATAAAAGAAGCAGAAACAATATTGGCAGCAATTAGTTGCTTTTGTTCAGGCTCGGGTCAATTGGTAAATGTTGACAAATCGAATATTTTCTTTTTTAATACAAACAAGAAATTGCAGCAGAGGATAGCAAATAAATTTGGCTTTAGAATCGGCTCGCTTCCCACAAAATATTTGGGAATACCTTTGTTTGATGGTCAAGTCAAGGCGGATTTATGGGATGACACTACAGAGAAGTTCAGGGCGAAGATTGATGGGTGGAAGGGTCGCTGGTTGACAGGAGCAGGTCGGATCACCATGGTCAAGGCTGTATTAGCTGCCATACCTATATACACATTGTCTTGCATCGAAGCTCCAAGTGGTAAAACGTCTATCAAGTATCCAACAAAAATTGTTTTGGGACGGGGCCAATGACAGGAAGCGCATGCCTCTCCTAGCTTGGGAGACAGTCAAAAAACCAAAAGACCTTGGTAGTGCAAGCATAAAAGATATTCGGCTGTAGAACAGAGCTATAGGGGCAAAGCTCACATGGAGCCTCTTCAAGAATTCTAAAGCACCATGGTGCAAGATTTTGAGGGCAAAGTACCTGGACTACTCAAACCCAGAAAGGATCCTCATGATAGCCAATCCTCCAAAAGGCTTGGCTATTTGGAATTTTATTCTCAATTGTAGGTCAGTAGTGACATATCATCTCACATGGGTAATTAAAGATGGTAGAAGGGCCTCCTTCTAGCATGATTCTTGGAACGGCTATGAGCTGTTGGACAAATTGCCACACATGGAGGACACGATCAAAATCACAAAAGAGCGGTATGGTGAGTGTGTGAGAGAATATTTATCTATAGTAGAGGCAAAAGGTCGTTGGGAGCACGAGTGTAAGGGATTGGACTTTGTAGAGCCTGGCCCAAAAGAATTCTCTTGACCAAGCTGGCTAAAAGGTGCATTTTGATAACAGAGGAAGCAAACACCATTAAGTGGTGTGCAGCAAAAAGCGGGGAATATTCTACTAAAATGGGACATGAAGTTTTAAGGAAGACTGTCGAATCACCAAGATGGCCAAAAAAGTTGTGCTGGGGAAGCTATGTTCTTCCGAAAGCTGGTGCCTTTGCTTGGTTTGCACTACATGGGAACATCTTAACAAGTTACAAGTCATGTCGTATCGATGTTTTTGGTTCTCAACGGTGTTCTTTCTGTAACAAAAGCGTTGAGACTATGGATCATCTACTAGGTCAATGTCATGTAGCACAACGCTGCTGGAAATATTTTTGCGGGAAGATCGAGTGGCAAGGCCCGCTCCCAAATACCTTGTTTTCAATCTTTGAATCTTGGCCACAGCCAATCAAAGGTTCGGCCATGCATGGGCTTTGCCAAGAAATACTGACCATGATCACATGGCATTTGTGGAAAGAGAGGAATGCTAGAATTTTCAGGGACACCTCCACTCAGCTCAAAGGGATTATAAGCAAAATCGTAGATGGCATTTGTGAGCACCTAAATTGTAATGTCCCTTACCCAACCTTGTCCTAGGACTCGCTTGTTTGCCCTAGAATTCGTTTGTTTATTAGAATTAGGGTTTCTTCCTTCCAAATGAATATTCTCCTAATTCCATAACTCTAGATTGGGATCCTGTATTCCTCCATATTGACAACATATCTATTAACATTAATATCTAGATATCAAAAATAAGACATAATCATAATGCAATTATCCATAAATAATCATACTTGCAGATTGAAAACATAAGAGTCACTCAGCCCATCAGGAGAGGAGAATCCCTAAGGGCCAATGGTCTACCACCTCCTATTGCCCAACCCTTGTCTAGAGCCAACGGGGCAGAATGTCTAGCTGGAACCCCCATCCCTCCATGACCCAACCTTTGCACCGGGCCAATAGGGCAGATTGCCCAACCCTTGCTTTAGGCCAACGAGGCGGAACGTGGATGGGGTTTTTAGACAAACCTTATAGGTCATGACTCACCTCTCCTGGCAGGATTACAATCAGATTGCAGACAGTTCTATACAATTTCCCGATATTCGGTCATTAGCAATTCACTTGCATCTTCATTTATGATGCTATAAAAAGAGTCCAACATAAGTATATAATTCAGCATGATGATATATCAGAGTGCAAGAGTAAATATAACAAGATCCAAGTCTATAGATCATTCATCATATTCTATAGATCAATGCAGTCCAACAGATTCAAATTAGTACAATTCAATATATTTATATTAGCATGAAGGTATAACATAATGCATAACTCAATTAAGCAATACCCATATTTATGAGGGAAACCCGTGGACGTGTCCCCCCCCAAAAAAAATGACCCGTACCTGTTCCCGGGTATCGGGGGACGGCAGGGGGATGGCAAGGGACTGTCCCTCTTTTTTCAATAAAGACAGGAAACGTCTTTGGGACGGGGGGGCTCCATTGACCGGAAGAGGGACGGTTGACTATCCCCAGGGACGGCCAGCGGACGGCTGAGCTGTCCCTCGACCGTCTCGGGGACGGTCAGCCTTCCCCCGCGCTTTAGCAAGTGAAAACTTAAAAAAAATCACAAAATTAAAAAACTTCGGCCCAGCTTACGTGGCATGTGTGGGCCCCATGGAGTTTGACTCTCTTATGAAGGAAAAAAGGGCCTCTCTAACCTCATTTTATACATTTTGTTTGTTTGAGAGAAAAAGAAGTTGCAGCCATTGAAGGAGAAGGAGCAGCAACTTGAAGGAGGAGAGGAAGTTGAAATAGTGTTGAAGGGAGTGCAAATCCACCAAAGAGGTATGCATTTCCTTTCCCTTTTTTTTTCCATTTTTTGCAAAATGTGAAGCATACATTGTCTGATTTTTTTATTTTTTTTTTGCATTTTCAGTTGAAACTCTCATTCTAAAAACAAAAAACATGAGCAGTAGTGAGGGTGGAAGTGATAGTGAAGTTGGAATGCAAACTAGAAGGGAAAGTGGTGGGGGTGGTAGTAGAACTAGAGAGCAAAGAACCCCAATCCAATGCCCTCCTTCATCAACCAATACTTTAGATACTTAAGCGATAGTTGTAAAATTCATTTTTATAAGTCATAAAAATCAACTTAGGAATGTTCATATTGTACTTACTTTTCATTAAAATATTTTATGTCTAGAGATAAACACTATATTTGCATCCTGATTATAAGATTTGACTATTATGGAGTCCTCCATAGTAGATTTAAGACGGAGTTTGATTTTGTTTATTTTATAAGCTGGAGTACTAATTTATGTATGTATCATTGTGCAAAATAATTTCTATAGTTATCAAGTTGACATTACTTTAGATAACCATGGTTACCAATATTAGTGAATTGATATCCTTATGAATGAAATCATTCTAAACAATCTTAAGTGGTTTTATGGGCATACCTTACCATTGGTCCATTGTTCCAAATCCACATAGTAAATGAATAAGGGATACTCCCGACAGTGATGTTTAATGAGTAATCATGGTAAATAGTAGATATGTTATCGGTACTTGGTTTCTTCACATTAGGAAGAGATAGTTTAGAAGATATTTAACTTGTGTAGATAAAGTTTAATTTAGGTTTCCTTTTTGTGAAATGATTTGTTAATTTTGCAATTTCTCTTTCGATAGATGCTAAGTTGTATAGTGTTGTAGAGACATATTGAGTTTTCAGTTGAATTGTTATGATCACAAACCATTACTTTGTTAATCATATATGTCTTTGAAGATGGTCTTGAGATAAGGTCATGATTTAACAAAATGTAGTGAATTACTAACGAATTTGAACTCTTGCAGAATGCTTCCAGCTAACAGTAAGTTTGTATAGAATTATCATGGCATATTTAGATCAACTGAATAATTATGGATATGATTTATTGATTTCTCGACCATGTAATCTATCTTGGTTAATTGAAGTAGTTAGTTATGACAAGGAGTAGATTTTGTGTATAAAGTAATCTTGAACCTATTGAATTTAAGATATTGATCTTAAGATGCATTGATAAAAATAAATTTCTTAGAAATTGGGTATTAGCTACCCAATAGACTAAATCAATAACCATTTGAATAAAGAAAACCAAAACTAGGATTTAGGTAAACGTGGAAATATTCACAATCAAACTCAACAACAAACACTTCCCTAGAGTGTGTAAAGTAGATCCATAACTAGGTTTTCATCCCTGTTTCAATTGAGTGGGTGGTAGCTAATGAAGAACTGTCTAGGGAAATTGGACCTTAGAAAGGGTTGTGTATCCACTCACACAATTATATGAAACATAGATTAGAAACCAAAACTACATATATACTCATTGATCTCGTTTGGAAGTGGTGTGTGTACGAAGATGAATGAATGAGGTTCCTAGTACGCAGAAGATCAAGTGTGGGGTTAGGGAGTGTCCAAGAAGGATTAAGTCACTTAATAATAGAAGATTAATCAATCAAGAGAATCATTAGATTAAGGGAGAATAAAATCTCAAACATAAATATTAAGATAAAATGTATTCTTTGTATACTCAAAAGAATCCAATCGATGGATTTGCTCGACTCCCGAAGGCTTTAGGCCACATTCTAAGGCAAGTTGCAAGCCTTTATTAATGTATATATATTATACTATTAAAGACGGTGACCTCGATGCACTCCCAATAGAGGAGTGTAGTCGTAAGAGAGTGACTCAAGTCTCAGATGGTCCCAATGAGTCTAAGTCTCTGGCCAAAGCATATGCCTATCCTTTATGGATAGATGTTTACGTTGCTTGGGTAGATGTCTATCTCGAATAGATGGACAAGTGTCAATCTTGTATAGACAAATGCCTATCCCATATGGACGGATGCCTATCCCAAACGGAAGAATGCCTATCCCGCATGGATAGAAGTATGGATAGAAGTACCTAAGTATACAAATGAATGAACACTTAAGAACTTTTATTTAAAATTTAACAAGAAAAAAAATATGATAATTTCTAAGGTATATATGTTTTGAGATGTTACAAAGTCGCAAAGGGTAATAACCACTATATCATAAATAGATAAAGATAACTGTTCAATAAATGAACAACATTAGATGCCATAAGTTCAAATCTAAATTGTATATATTAATATAATGGAATTTTGTATTACTTTATGGCTATTACTCCAATGGCAAACAAACCGGAAAACACAATATCGTTAGGCCTAATTGTGAACAAGACACTAATAATAGCTTGCCCTCTCTTTTTAAATAATATATATATATATATAAAGTTGTTTGTTCAAGCATGGGTTTGGGTTCAAGTTCAAGTTGGGGTTCACCAGTAAGGCAAAAAAAAATTCCCAAATTTCTTATGGCTACATTTGGTTGTATATATATAGATATATGACTATTTATCTTATTACTTACATATTAATATAATACATAAAAAATAATTGTTATATAATATTACACATAAATAATTAATATATGTGAGTTGTTGTTTAGGGGATAGCTCCCATATATTAAACTTCAGAACCAAAAATTACACTGGTGCTATGAGGCAAACAATCATTTGACTCATAGCCTCAACAATGTTTACAATGCAAAACATAAGAGAAACTAGCAATGACCTAGAAAATTCTCACCCTATGGCAACTGGAGAAAAGAGGCAAATCAACATTCACCAAGTTCGAGAATTTCTCCACATTGATCAAAAAAGCCCATCATGAAACAAAACAAATCATCTATGCATCCTCCTGCAAGTGCGAACTAGTTATGTGTTGAAAGCAATATCTTAATCCACAAAAGATTTGGCCTCCAGCATGTAATGCTTATAACCTCATTGAATAAAATTGATAGTGAACCATTTGGACCACATTTTCTTGCCTAAAACATCCAATATGACCATAATAAAGTACTCCAATACCAAATGATTATGACTATCGACACCATTTACAAAGAGCGTCTCAATAATGGCAGAAATGGCATTCACAACATCCACAGTCGATACAAAAGAGCTGATTTATTTGGGCCTCTCTCCCCACCTCATGGCATCACCGCAAGGGACACTGATAACAATTCACCACGCCATTCTTAAAGCTTGCAAATAAAAGGCCGAGATAAAAGGAATGCCAAGGAATCTCACCTAACTACATAATTGGTTTGAAAGATCATGCAAGTCTTGAGCCATGTGTTATACTTGCCTATTCTTATCTCTTCATAGGATTGCAAGAATATTGGGTCATGCCCCATCATCATTGGAAACAATAATATTCTCAACATGATCTACCTCATGATTTACCAAAATGTTTGCAGCTCTATTGGCCTCTCTATAGATATCTCTAATTGAGAAGTCCCTCATACAATCCAAAAAAGAAATAATTATTTCTAAATTCAAGCTATGTCTCCAATTGGAAATCTTTCGAGAAATTAATATTAACTATAAGTCTAGTATTATATTATATTAATTATATTAAAGCAAGAATGGTGGAACCAAGAGAATCCGGAGGGGAATACACTCTTCAGCCTAGTCAAGAGGCTGAAATTGATGAAACAAAAAATCAAGGAATGGAATAGAAAGAAATTCGGCAATATTTTCGATGAGAAGTTGCGGCTGGAGAATGAATTAGCAAAGGTAAACGAAGAGGTCATCTCTAGGGGGGTGAATGCAGAATTGTATGTAAGGGAGAAGGAATTGTTACGCCAATTGGAGGAACAACTATCTAAGGAGGAAACCTTCTGGCGCCAGAAATCCAGAGTTGTGGGTGAAGGAAGGCGATCGCAATACAAAGTTCTTCCATAACTCGGCCAAGGCAAGAAGGGAATACAATAGGATAACAAGCCTCAAGAACAATGCAGGAGAGATCTTCACAGGTGCTGAGGCAATTTCAAAGGAGGCTATCACTTTCTTTTCGGAGTTGCTCAACAAGAAGGAAGGCTCAAATCTTCAAGTGCAGAATGGTTTGGTGAGGCATATCCCAAAACTTGTAAGCCTTGATCAGAATCGAATGTTGCTTTGTCCCTTCTCAGTTGAGGAAGTCAGAGCGGCGGCTTTTCAGTTGCACCCAGACAAGGCGCCGGGTCCTGATGGCTTTCCTACCCTTTTTTACCAAAAATGTTGGGACTTTCTAGGCGTTGAGATAACGGAGGCCTTCGAGGAGGCAAGAGCTTCAGGCAGGTTCCTAAAAGAAATCAATAACACTTTTTTGGCTTTAATGCCCAAGAAGGAGAAACCAAGCACTCTAGAGGAGTTCCATCCGATTGCTCTCTGCAACACTCTCTACAAAATACTGTTGAAGACTATAGCAAATCGGCTAAAAGGCCTACTCCCGTCCTTGATAGCAGAAGAACAAACGGGCTTTGTCCTTGGCCATTCGATATGTGAAGGAGCAATCATTGCCCAGGAAGTGATCCACTCCCTTCAGCTTAACAGGAAACCAGGCATGTTTATAAAATTGGATACAAGGAAAGCGTACGATATGGTTGAATGGAGGTTTCTGTGCAAATTCTTGGAGGCCTTTGGTTTTGATCGTAGCTGGATTAACTGGGTCTATGGATGCATCTCCAGTCCACGCTACTCTATGTTGGTAAATGGTGAACCTGTGGACTTCTTTGAGGCTTCTAGGGGCCTAAGGCAGGGCAATCCCCTATCGCCCTTTCTCTACATCCTCATGGCTGATGTTTTGGGTAGGGCATTAAGTGGTGCGGCCTTGGAGGGCAGAATTGTGGGCTTACAGGTGACTAGTGGTCTGCCTTATTGCACTCATCAGCAATTCGCTGATGACACTTTTCTCTTCGGAGCTCCTAGTGTGAAGGAGGCATTGGCTGTCAAGGGCATTCTGAATGATTATGGCATTGCCTCTAGGCAGAAAGTAAGCGAAGCAAAGTTTGAGGTTTTCTTTCTTAATACTGCTCAGAGGGTGGAACGGTTGGTGGCCAGGACGTTGAATTTTGAGATTGGACATTTCCCAATCACTTATTTGGGATTGCCTCTCGCCAAAGGAATTAGCAATAACAAACTTTGGGATCCTTTGGTGGATAGGGTGGTAAAGTGGATGTCATCATGGAGCGGGAAATGGCTCTCTTGGGCTAGTAGAATTTTGATGCTCAAGGCAATGATTTCAGCTCTGCCCATCTATTTGGTGTCTTGTTTGGCTATCTCCAAAAGCTCGGCTGCCTCAATCAACAACATGCGCAAGTTTTTTTGGCAGGGTACATCAGAGCAGAAGAAGTATCCCCTTATCGCGTGGGATTCAATATGCCAAGCTAAGCTCAACCAAGGTGTTGGGATTCCCAACATCTTAAAGCAGAATCAAGCTCTCGGGGCGAAGTTGGTATAGGGCATGTACTCCAACAATAAGGTGAAATGGGCCTGCATACTTAGGCAAAAATACTTAAATGGAAATGAGGCAAACTGCATTCTCTTGGAAGATAATCTACCCCTGGGTTCCAGAATATGGAACTTTATGAAAGCGTGTCGTCCGTAATTCTAAAACAGTTGTCATGGAGCATCGGTGATGGGAGGTCCACAAATTTCTGGGAGCATTCCTGGGGCGGATACCCAAGTTTGGACAGTATGATATCCTTGGAATAGACAAAGGCCTACCTGCAACAAGAGTGGGGTGTTAAGGTAAGGGACTATCTGATAGAGTGATGGTTTGAGGGGCGTCGGGTTTGGGAGTGGAAAGATATCAAGAATGCAAACATCTCCCAGGCTGGCAAGAACATCCTCAACGATATTTTAAAGAGTAGAAGAGTGACCATCCGCCCTAGTGAAGATCGGTTGGCCTGGGCAGGCTCGTCTTAGGGTGATTACAGGGTGAAAGAAGAATACCTTTCTCTCTATGCTAAGGAAAGGAAATCAACACTACCGTTGGAGTTATGTTGGAATAAAAATTGCCTACCCAAGGCTGGAACTTTTGCCTGGGCAACGCTACAGAATCGGATTCTCACAGCAAATAAGTTTCGCAAGATGGGATTTGAAGGGCCCTTCAGGTGTGTATTATGCAAAAAGGTTGAAGAGGACGTTGATAACATTTTAGTTTCTTGCACATTCACACAGGTGTGTTGGAGATGGCTGTGTGCCAAGCTCGGGTGGTCTGGGGTCCTACCGAATGATATTTTGTCTCTCTTCGCATCCTGGCCAATCCTTAAGAAGAGATCTTCCTTTGGGGTACTTTGGTGGATTTGTCCTTCGTTGATCGTCTGGGAATTGTGGAAAGAGAGAAATAGACGCCTCTTCATGGAAAAAGAGCAAAGTATTGAATTCTTCACAAATCGTCTTGAGGCGGCAATTGTGGAAGTGGCCAATGCAAAAGTGATGCACTTGAACAGTAGCAGTGTGATGTTCATAGAATGGGATGTTCAGATGAGAAGGAATTGGCATGGCTTGAAGGTACCCCACCCTGGGTCATTTAAATCAAGGGAGGCAATCTCAAATGGGAGAAGTGTGGCATGGGCACCTCCGCAGGAAGGGTGGTTCAAGATGAACTTTGTTGGCGTAAGAACTAACACCTCTGGAGTGTGAGTTTGTACGTACAACTATGCACACTGCATAATCAGTGCTCTTCAAATTAGGAGGGGAAGCTCCCTCGTTGTGCTGGAATGCATGGAATAGAAAACTAAACTAAATCCTATCTTTTTGTTCTCAGCTGGTAGAGGCACAATGTTAAAAAAACCTAGAACGTTGCAGCTAAGTATTTTCTGGTTTCGCAGATCATCTAACTACAACTAAGCTAACTTCTTTAAAATCTATACAGTTTCCTCAAGAAAACAGAGCGTGAGGAAATGGAGCGGGAATGGTTTTTATACGATAAGTTGGGTACAGATTTGCAACGTGAAGGCAAGGTGGGCACGACTATCTGCTCGGCTGAATAAGCTTATTATCACACACATCATACGATAGGCTTTAAGTACAAATTCTCAACATGAAGGCAAGGTGGGCACAATTATTTGCTTAATTCGAATAGGCCTATGGATAACAAAACACAAAAGATAGCCAACTAGGACAGCAAATTGCATAGGCGAGACACGCGTACAATTTACGATCGAACTAGCCACTATATCTAACTAAGGCAAGCATTCATCATAATAATTACATGGAACCCGAGTGGCATAACAATTCATTATCAAAACAAACGCTTGTGAACAGATCCAACAAAGACAATATTACAGGCAAGGTAGGCGCAGCATATATTAATCTCTTGTAAAAAGTTCCTTGAACAGATACAATAATAGCAATACTACAGGCAAGGTGGGCACAGCATGTATGCTATCAAGCAAAAGTTAAATTACAAATGAGTTGAATGCTCTTATTTATAGACTTCAAGGTGTAGGAAACCCTAAAATCACCTTGAGTCAACTACAGTCTTGCAAGACTTGCAAGATCTTATTCTTAAACCCTAATTGAATGAAACTATATAGTTAACTGGGAAACTATAATCAGTTAACTGAAACATCTAATCTAAATGGACAAGGTGCAACATGCACGTCCTTATTGAAAGCAAGTCAACTGGAATGCTATAATCAGTCAACTGAAAGATCTAATCTAAGCTCCAAGTGTACGTAGATGTTTCCAAGAAAGACATGCATACAATGTGTAACAGCAAGTTAACTCGGAAAGAAGCCTCGAGTTAACTGCTTCTTATGACTCATCTTTGTAAACAACTACATGGTCTAACTGAAAGTCTACTCCAAGTTTATCATCTCCTCCAGGAATTTATCAATAGTATCACCATCTGGCACTCTGACGCCGTCCACGATGATTAACTGTTTGTCTAACTCTTTGTCTCCATCCCTGATTTCCCTCTGACTATCTCTAACCTTTGTGGTCACCTTTTTGAAACTGATAGTCAGCATTGTAAACTCCTCCATTTTGGATGCCTCTGGCCCTCCACATAGGTTACCACAAACTAACTCTTCGAACTCAACCTGAACTGCCTCTAACTCGGCGTAGTTACCATCCTCATGCCGATAATGACATGGGATCTGAGTGATGTATTCGCCGATGAAACGAAGAGCTACAACAACCTTTTCCTAAAACATGTTCATCTTAGCAGAAATCCTGTCATATGTCTCCACCCTACAAAGATACAACTCTCTCCAAGTGAAGACCTTCTTTTGATCTCCATTTGCTTCAATGGCATCATAGATTCCTACAAGCTGTGATATCAGAATCAGATCCTTCGGCTTACGCTCGGCTATGAAAATCTCGAGCTCCTAAATTCTCTGACGAAGACTATGTGCGTCAACCCTCAACTAATATAGCCCTGTGAGGAGGTGTCGACCAGCAATGATAAAGTCTTCAATCCAGGGATCCAGCAGCTTTCCTCGATTAACCAAGTGTTGAATCCTCTGCTGATCTGCAACGGTCTCTCAAAGCTGTGGGAATAAAGGTGCTTGCCTCTCGCTGCCATGAAGCAAACTCGAGATGTACATGCGGAGTTGCCTGATTTCAGCCTTGAGAACTGCCTTATCCTCACCATCCTTCATGACGCATTCCTCTAGATTACTCGCAACGACCCTGAATAGATTCACGTCGGTGTGTCGAGTACTCTTACCCAGATTAGTTTTGACGAAGGTAAAATCACCAACATCAACTTCATCCAAGTACTTGCCTTCTGGAGGAGTAGCAACCTCTATGATGATCTCTGCCTCAAGATTTTTCTCAATGTTAATCTGCTTTCTGGCCCTCTTATTCAACCTGTTCTGATAGGGTTCACCGAACTCAGATAAATCAAGATCATACAAACGCATACGCCTCTCTCTTCCCAATGACCTCTCGAGCCAAGATGAATAGGGAACACTATCCTCTCGAGGTGGAGTTGTTTCTACTATATCAGCTACTGGCAGATCCACTGGTATGGTTTCATGTATCGGAGACTCAGGCTCTGAATCAATATCTATAGGAGACGACTGTGGTGAAAAAGGTGAACCTGGAGATGACAAACCGGCCTCAGCCTAAATTACTGGTTCCGATGAAATAACTGGCTCTGGAAATACTGTCTCTACAACTGGAAATACTAGCTCTTTCTCAACCTGTTTCCTTTTGGTGATGCTTTTTCCTTTTGAATTAACCCCCATCTTAACCCCTTCAGGCGGCTTCATGGTAACCTTGACTCGAGATCTAGCCCTAGAAGTAGAAGGTAAAGAAGAAACCACCACTGCTGGCGGCTCTGTAACTAGGATCACCCTTCGCTTCCACTTGCTCTCAAGAAAGTACATGGTTGTTTTGATAACAGACCTGGACAAGTCTTTCACTGAAGTGTTCACTGGGACATACCAATCAGGTTGGCGAAGTGGTTGGCAAGCAACTTGGTCTTTAATGAATGAATGAAGGAGTATCTCGCCATCATCATCAGACAAGCCTTCCACATCCTCTGACAAGAAATCAGCAATCTGTGGAATAGTGAGCCTACAATAATGACGACAACGCACCTCAAATTCATCCTCACAATTGACCCAAAAGTCCTCAAGCGCTGCCGAATGTGAAACATTTCGCTCCAACCTTGTTGAATAATGACCCAACGGATCATAGGTACGCTTTTGAGGAAAACACCCAAGCTGAAGTTTCTCTAACTCATGTGCCATTAACTTGCAATCGCCAGCTGTTTTGCATTTGTAAATACCCAACTCAAACGCAAAGGTGAAAGCTGGCTTATGTCGATTGCGAAGAAAAGTGTGAACCTCATGTGCCTGTCTCATGAACTCCATGAAAAGAACCTTGTCCGATGGGTACCTCGGTAGCATCAAAGGCTCTCCTGTATATCCATATAAACGAATATATGTGAAAGTAGGGAATTGGATGAACCAATCTGCCCAACTCTCCATTGCTGATTGTGCCTCTGCAGAAATCCTAACATGCATCTCATTATCCAAATTTCTGACTGTCCTCATAAGAAAGTGATCATTCACTGCTGTAAAGTCCTGTTCAACTTTCGAAAACTCCAACTAAGGGTAGTATTCGTGCACTCGCTAAACGCCCAGAACTCCATCAGTCTTCAATAATTTAAAGCTGCCTTGAAATGCAACTAAGTAAAAACCAGAAAAGTCACCATGTGGAATTCGTGTATCTTTAGGAACTCTGTAATTTGCCGGTGAAGACACTCGCTGATAAACATGGCCCAGTCAAAGGTTTCTTTCTTATCAATAACTCGTGAGATGAGGTAGAACATCCACGTTCGGAAAACGCTTACGTCTTCAGAACCTGCTAACCGGTTGAGGAAAGTTATCAAAATAGCGATCTCTTCTTTGAAATCACCACGTGCAATCTTCCTTGGCATGTTGGTTTTCTGAACTTTCAACCATCGTTGAGCTACTTTCTTCTGCGATCTATCCTTGTCCTCCTCCCATACTTTGTCACAATCTGAAATGGATACAGCGAAATGATCTGAACGTGGAGGAATAGAAAAGCATTTTTCTACATCCCTCGGCTTAAGGCTACAAATAATCCTTCCATCTATCGACCTTATTTGTCTGGTAGATGAGTCATAACGCTTGACACAAGCAAGTACGAACTCGAGATCAAAGACTGAGATAGGAATAGATGCCGCTGTACGTATCCCTGAACATTCAAGATTTCTGATTGTAGTACTGTTGATACCCTCCAATGAGTTCAGATTGATGATGGGAAAAACATGACTTAAGTCGATATCAGTAGGTTTCAAAAAGTTATGAAGAAAGACCTGTTTGGCCTTATAGTCTATGGGATTATACTGCATTCTGAAAAACTAGACTTTTGACTGTAAAGTCGGGTATGTTTGGACAACTTCGGAAAAACTGAAAAAGCTCAAGGATAGGCTAAAAATAGCAAGGGGAAGTGAATTTTTTCGGACAAATTCTAAGATATGGGTTTTGTGCAGAATCAAATTCTAATGCAACCCATAATGTCAGAATTGCGGAAAAATGGGATTTAGGCTTGCATGCAAAAGGTTTTTCGGTTGAGATTTGAACTTGCAGTTAGGGAACTGGGGGCAATTTTTTCCCGTGAAAATCTGGAACATGGGTTTTATGTAGAAATGAACCCTGAAACAACCCAGATCAACAGATTTGCGAAAAAACGTGATTTAGGCCCACATGCAAAGAGAATTTTGAAAAACAAACACAGTGCTCTAGAAAAGAGGCAGCAGAGCAATTTTCACAAAATAATCTAAGACATGAGTATTGTTGTTGATGCTAACATACTCGAACCCAGATGATGCTTTTCTGAAAAATCTGTCATTTTCTTTGACATGCGAAGAAAATCTAAGACAAGAATAGAGGAAAATAAGATAGAAGAATAGAAGTTTTATTTGTTTGTTTTCTCTCTTCTTCTGTAAAAATTCGCCTATGCTTGAAGTAGAACTGATAAAACCTACATGCAAATGGAAAATGAAGTCTGAAAGAATCTTTTCTCAAACAATTTGAATCTGTAGCTACGAAGAACACTGAAATCTGACATCTATAGCACCTGCAGATCAATTCTATGCTCAAGAAAAGATGTTTCTTGTCAACTCTAATGAAGAATAATGGACGCCATTAGCAAAATATATAGAAAAATATCTTCTTAGGCTTGTGAAATGCATGCTAAGCATTGGAAATGGCGCTTGAAGTACAACTGGTGCTTCAAAACTCACCCATGGCCTATATTTGGCTTCAAACTCAATTAATGTACCATAAACCCTAATTAGGGCGCTACTTTGAAAAATTCAATTAACTGATACATGCAAACTAATTTTACCCAGTTATGACCAAAAATAGATTTACCAAAAATCGACTTGAAAAGAGTTCAACTGAAGATCTAAATTTAGTAAACTGAAAACTCTTCTCATGCGCACTTCTATTTTTTGAATTTAAAAAGTCAATTTTTGACTTTTAGGCGTCCTTCCATAGTTAGACATTTTTCTGAAAATTTGAATCTAGAAACCTCAAATGAAGCTCACGTTCGATCACTGATTCAGATTGACTATCGTGTCAGATTAGCCGACTGACAGTTCCATCGAAAAGCAAGACCAAATCTGACAAGAAGATTCCTTGAGGTGATAATCCAAAATTCATAAATCTGAGGCTTCAAAAAGATGGGCGCCCCTGGAGTGTTAGAATATTTTCAAGCATTTTCATTATTTTCACTGATAACTTGACCATATTTCACTTGACGTTTCCCGACACTTGGCAAAACTTCAAAATGTGCCGACTAGCTCACTGCGGAGCAGGCTGAATTCTGAGCAAAGGTTCCTGGAGAGCACTTCGTATGAAAACATCATCTAACCTTCCTAAATCATGGGCGCCCCTGGCCTCCAAGGGTGCTTTTCCCAACCAGTGTTAGCTATCACTGTAACTGGCAAAAAACTACTAAACTTCTGGCTGTAGATTGCCAATACATCTTCTGACTCGACTGAGACAGGCAACGGAAAGCCGGAGTTGACATGAACGAGACGAGTATCTGAAATCATCAAACAGATTCCATTAAAGGCTTCAAAACCTTGGGCGCCCCTAGCCTCCAGGGGTGCTTTTGTCCTTTCTGAACAATTTTTGATCAAGTCTGAAACCTCAAATTTGACCACTGATGATGGCAACCCGAGAACTTAGATTCACCTGCTGACAGATGCGTCGCGGAGTTGGACCAAAAATGGAAACAAACTTCCTGGGTGTCACTTGATCAAAAGACTTTATCTGAAGTCTCAAAAAGATGGGTGCCCTTGGGCTCCAGGGGAGCTTTTGACCTCAGTGTTAATCACTTTTGCATTTTCCTCGTTCCGCATTGAAACTCCAGTTTCAGGCGATTTACTCCTCCGTCGGACTGGCTAGCTGAATCATTGCGAAGCTATCAGGAATCTAGAGAAGTCATCTTGGTAGAGACAAGTCACAAAAAGTTGAATAAAGCTTCTAGAATGATGGGCGCCCCTAGCTCAGAGTGGCGCGTTTTGAATCCAGACAGCCAATTTTATAGTATCTTTACATCGTTGAAAATCTGCTCCGAGACGAAGTAACTTTTTGGACGAAATTTTCCATAGAAACATCACCGAAGTATTTTGAGCTTAGCTGTCGACACTTGGTACCTGGCCATCTGCCAATGATGAGTTTAGAAAACCTAACTTCTCACTTGAAAAAATGAAAAACTACCCACCAAGCTTAAACTGAGTCTTAGCTGAAATTGACTTCACCATTGTGATCGTGAAGCAAAATAAACCAACCAAAACAAATTTCAGTCAATTCTGACAAGTTTCAATTTTTTAGGGTTTTGACCTAAAAATAGTTCTGAAACCCTAATTTTCAAATTTTTCAAATTTTGCCAGTATCTCCGTGGCATGATATTAACTCAAAGCCCATACTTGAATTGCCCAAAAACTACGTTTTGACATCATTTTAACAAGGTTTAGACCATTCTACGCAAAATGCCTTAATGAAGCAAAAAATTTGGTTTGGGTACAACAAACTTTGACGGCGCTTCAAGGGGAACTCGGGAGTGTCGGGGGTTGGGTGCATCATTCGAAACTCGCTAGGCAAAGTCTTGGCCGTGTATTCCTCTCCATTCCCTGAGGATACAAATACTGTGGCTGAACTCCAAGGCCTTTTGGGGGGACTCCACCTTTGTCAAGATCTAGAGCTCACAAAGGTCGTCGTGGAAGGCGATTCCATGGTCGTAATACAAGCCTTGAAGTTAGGAAAGTTTTTGAATTGGAAGCTTGTGATGAGCCCTACTGGCTCTCAATTCAAACCCCAGTATTTCTTAAGTCTTTTAGTGTTATTTAATTTTTTTAGAGAAAGTTTGATAGACAAAAGAGAAGGGGCGCACAGCATAAATGCTTATAAAATGTAAATTTGCACTATTTTCTTCAGAATGAAAGTGTAGAAGACATTATTTAACTGAAACAAATAGTTTGCAAATGATAAACATACCAGAAGGGTTCCAGATTATTTATTTAAAAAAAGTAAGCCAGCTCGCCAGCCAAGAATGGTGAAAACTGACATATAAAGACGTCTGGCTTCCAGAATTGAGTTCTCCCTTTCAGAAACTGGATACAAGCGCTTGAGAAGGGTACACGCCAATGATGGAAGGTAAACAGGAGCCAAAACAAAGGCGTTTCAGCAAGATGCTTCACACGCCTCCCTTAATGGGCACATATCCCAATGCAAGTGTACGGCCAAGGTAGAAACCCCAAAAGAACACTCTGAAAGCTGAGATCTGTAGAGAATGGGGTCTCTGGAGATGAAACCCTCTTTCCCTATTGCTGACAAGTAAATACTGAATGGTAAATCTCTGACAGAATTAAGTAGAACCTCTTAATGAAGCTCTCAACTGCACTGATTCGATTGATCTCTCACAATCTCAAGAGTGCTCAACACTGAAGAGGAATCGTTCTTCAATGGAAGATTGTTCAAACCCTGATCACAGGAGAATGCACAGGAAGAAACACAAGGCAAAGTCAAAATTATCAAAAGGTGGGTTTCTCATTGTCAAAATGCCCTTATATGCAAAAGGCACGAATTCAAAGATACGCCCCTCATTATATTTTAAATCTTTTAAAATATATTTAAGTCATTTCATAGTATTTGACTTAAATACTTGGGCACACTTTATTAATTTAAGTGATTAAAATATTAAATCACTTTTAGAGAATATTTAAGTGATTTAAATGATATAAAGTCAATTTGACTTTATAATAAAATATTAAGTTAATAAATAACTCAAATCACTCAAATAGGCATAACTTCCACAAATCTTCATAGAATCCTGTGCCGTCAGAAGCTGTCGACTCCTGAACTGCTAACGCCTGCTGTGAACCAACATTGGGCTCTGAACACGAGAACGATCAAGCTCTCCAGAAAGTACCACTGACCCTCTAACCAAGCCTATTAGCCTACGAGAGTCTGAGTAATAGGCTAACCACCATCAAACAAGATCACGCCAAAAAGGGGGACATTACAATCCGCCCTCCCTGAAATTGCTTGTCCTCAAGCAATCTCAACAACAACGAATACACCACTCTACCAGGATCCCAAGGATAGTGTCATGTAATGTCCCTACTGTCATCAAATTCCCCTGAAACTTCCATATCAAATCAACTGGATCATCATGTAGTACTCTGTCACAGGAGAGTGGAACTCACAAGAAAGCAAGTCAAACTGCTGACAACACCTGCTCCCTACATCTGCACGTGATATGCTATCATCCAGCATGTCTAACACGTGCATACTGTAACTGTGCATCTGAAACTGATCATGTACATGAAGAGTGAAAGTAACACTGTGAATACTCCTAACCATGTACACATTATGTAACTCCTCAACGAGCCCTGTCTGAAATCCCGATGCACTGACAGAATTTCCGATACTACAATCAATGCTCACCCCTAAATCAAGGTTAACAGTAGAATCATCATCCACCTCAAAGAGCGGATTATCATGAGATAATGAAACATCTGCCTCGAAAAGAGGATTGTTTACAAACTGAGCCTCATAACTGTTATGATCCCAATCAAACACCCCTAGCACCCTAGAAAAAGAAGCAGAATCATAATCTTCCTCAAAACTTTCCTATTCCATCTTCTCACTTTCCTCACTGACAAGAAAGATAGAACGCATGCTCCCATCCGCCATACTAGCTTGCTGGTCCGTTAAATCAGCAAAGTCATCATCCTCATAAAACCACTCCATTTGCCTATTTTGACCTTTAGGCTTGAGGGGACAGTCATGATTAAAATCATACGGGCCCTTGCAATAAAAGCAAAGCTTCTTCCTACGTAAATCATTGATTGTCTCTCTATCCAAAGGAGCTACAAACTTCCTTTTATCATCAACAATTTCTGAATTCTTAGATTCTACTTTGCTATCACTGTAGGATGAAGATGCTTCTACATTTGAAGTGAACTTACCACGTGAGGTTGTAAGTTCCATGCTACGAGCTTTTCTCATAGCCTCGTGCAAGGTAGGTGGATCAAATGCCTTGATCCAACCTTTCATTGGCTCATGGAGACCTTCTACAAAAAGAATGACAAGTCTCCTCTCTGAGATTCCAGTAACCATGACTGAGAGCTTCTGCAACTCACCAATATATGACTCCAAGCTACCCAACTGCTTCAACTAAGCAAGGTCTTTGAAGTAAAGTTCTGGATCACGCCTGTCAAACCTCTCAACCAATCTGTCAATGAATTCCTGGTAAGAAGCGATCCTATCATGATGGAGTGTGACCATGCCATGGTGCCACGCCATCCAGGTGAAGTGTTGCAAATCTTATGGCATCCTCTTCGGCCATTGGACGTAGTGTCAAAAAAGTGTCTAGTTTGCTCACCCATGCTCGAGCTGTGACTTTTCCACTGCCATCAAAATTAGTTAAGGTAAGTTTGTTGGTAGCCTGCCTTAGATCATTATACCTATTGTCAGGCCTCCTATCTGTCCTGTTCCTGCCATGCTCTCTTTTTTGGCTCAAAAATCTGTCGAAGTTAAGGTGATCCTTAACTCTTTGGGGCAAAGCATCCCACTCATCATGCTGTGTCATGATGTTATCTACAAAATTCACATCACCTCCCTCAGCCACATTCTCCTCAATAGGATCATTCCTGATAAATGTTGGCCGAGTAGGCCTGTCATAGGTGCGCGCTGGAGTAACTATCCTCTGTCTATCTCCATGTACACTACCTTCCTGATCCGGATCCCGGTTCGGCCTTCTCTGAATACTCAAATTCTGGACATTGGTACTTAGCTGCTGGAGGATGTTCGCCACCTGTTCCTGACCTGCAACAAGGCCTCTCAGTACATCTCTGGCCTCTCTGTCTTCGTCATTAAGACGAATCCTGTTAAGACCTTCCTCATCCCTGTCAGCCATGTTATCAAATTCAAAATCTTCTTCTTGTTCATCCACAATGGAATTGCCTGAAAAGGTCCAAAAGTATTTCGCTAAATTCCAGGGCCCCTGCGTGTGTAGTGCCTATCAAACCTGTTCTGATGTGGCCGCATAAAATTGTGTTTCCCACAAGCTGGCAGGATTAATATGCTCTGATACCACTGTGATGAGCCTTGCTGGCTCTCAATTCAAACCCCAGTATTTCTTAAGTCTTTTAGTGTTATTTAATTTTTTTAGAGAAAGTTTGATAGACAGAAGAGAAGGGGCACACAGCATAAATGTTTATAAAATGTAAATTTGCACTATTTTCTTCAGAATGAAAGTGTAGAAGACATTATTTAACTAAAACAAATAGATTGCAAATGATGAACATACCAGAAGGGTTCCAGATTATTTATTTAAAAAAAGTAAGCCAGCTCGCCAGCCAAGAATGGTGAAAACTGACATATAAAGACGTCTGGCTTCCAGAATTGAGTTCTCCCTTTCAGAAACTGGATACAAGCGCTTGAGAAGGGTACACGCCAATGATGGAAGGTAAACAGGAGCCAAAACAAAGGCGTTTCAGCAAGATGCTTCACACGCCTCCCTTAATGGGCACATATCCCAATGCAAGTGTACGGCCAAGGTAGAAACCCCAAAAGAACACTCTGAAAGCTGAGATCTGTAGAGAATGGGGTCTCTGAAGATGAAACCCTCTTTCTCTATTGCTGACAAGTAAATACTGAATGGTAAATCTCTTACAGAATCAAGTAGAACCTCTGAATGAAGCTCTCAACTGCACTTATTCGATTGATCTCTCACAATCTCAAGAGTGCTCAATACTGAAGAGGAATCGTTCTTCAATGGAAGATTGTTCAAACCCTGATCACAGGAGAATGCACAGGAAGAAACACAAGGCAAAGTCGAAATTATCAAAAGGTGGGTTTCTCATTGTCAAAATGCCCTTATATGCAAAAGGCACGAATTCCAAGAAAGATACGCCCCTCTTTATATTTTATATCTTTTAAAATATATTTAAGTCATTTCAATAGTATTTGACTTAAATACTTGGGCGCACTTTATTAATTTAAGTGATTAAAATATTAAATCACTTTTAGAGAATATTTAAGTGATTTAAAAAGTATAAAGTCAATTTGACTTTATAATAAAATATTAAGTTAATAAATAACTTAAATCACTCAAATAGGCATAACTTCCACAAATCTTCATAGAATCCTATGCCATCAGAAGCTGTCGAGTCCTGAACTGCTAACGCCTGCTGTGAACCAACACTGGGCTCTGAACACGAGAACGATCAAGCTCTCCAGAAAGTACCACTGACCCTCTAACCAAGCCTGTTAGCCTACGAAAGTCTAAGTAATAGGCTAACCACCATCAAACAAGATCACACCAAAAAGGAGGACATTACTATCCGCCCTCCCTGAAATTGCTTGTCCTCAAGCAATCTCAACAGCAACGAATACACCACTCTACCAAGATCCCAAGGATAGTGTCGTGTAATGTCCCTACTGTCATCAAATGTCCCCTGAAACTTCCATATCAAATCAACTGGATCATCATGTAATACTCTGTCAATCTCAAGACCATCTGACACAGGAGAGAGGAACTAACAAGAAAGCAAGTCAAACTGCTGCCAGCTTGTGGGAAACACAATTCGATGCGGCCACATCAGAACAGGTTTGACAGGCACTACACATGCAGGGGCCCTGGAATTCAACGAAATACTTTTGGACCTTTTCAGGCAATTCCATTGGACGAACAGGAAGAAGATTTTGAATTTGATAACATGGCTGACAGGGATGAGGAAGGTCTTAACAGGAATCGTCTTAATGACGAAGACAGAGAGGCCAAAGATGTACTGAGAGGCCTTGTTGCAGGTCAGGAACAGGTGGCGAACATATTAAGTTAATAAATAACTTAAATCACTCAAATAGGCACAACTTCCACAAATCTTCATGGAATCTTGTGCCGTCAGAAGCTATCGACTCCTGAACTGCTAACGCCTGCTGTGAACCAACACTGGGCTCTGAACACGAGAACAGTCAAGCTCTCCAGAAAGTACCACTGACCCTCTAACCAAGCCTGTTAGCCTACGAGAGTCTGAGTAATAGGCTAACCACCATCAAACAAGATCACGCCAAAAAGGGGGATATTAAAAAGCTCCAACCCTTGTTGGATGAGGCTCTTGAAGTTCTTCACTCTTTCAACGGTGTCGAGATCCAACACACATACAGAGAGGCAAATTTCCAGGCAGACAAACTTGCAAATGATGGTGCTGATGGCACAAGGAGGATCGAAAAATTTTGTTCTTCTTGAGGATTCATAAGATTGGTGCTTGGGACCTTCAGATAGGTGTCCACAGGAGGATTAGAGGTTATCATGTTTGGCAACATTTCCGTCAATGGAGAAGCTGGTGCAAAAGGCTTATTTGCAGGAGAATTTCTTTGAATGCAAGTGGTGTTCAGATGGTGCTAATTCCATATATTGGAGGTGCTTTTTCTCTTACAACCATATTGGAGACTTCGATATGTTTATGGGGCTCGACATGGGTTGGGTTGGGGGCTCAAAAGTCCAAGGGAGGTCTGGATGTGTCTGTAATATTTTGGTGTCGGGCTGGTCTCCATGACAACAGTCATGCTACTTCTTTCGAATGACACTTGGTGTCCAAAAGCTGGTTCCTTTTTCAATACCAATATAATCAATTTTCAATACCAATATAATCAATCTTTTCGTACCAAAAAAAAATAAAAAAATCCTTATTAATATATATTATAACAAAGGATAATAATGTTATAAATATGCATTGTTTTCCACTCGCAAAAAAAATCTAGAAAAAATGCCAAGCAAACTCCCAAAATGCAAAAAATTGCAAAGTTGCGAAGACTAATGTGTGAGTCCATTTACCCCCGTTATCAATATCAGCTTCAATGATGTTAATCACAATTAAAATCTTATAGACCATGCCATTATTGGCCAATTTGCGGGGAAGAAATTGTCTAGGGCTCAAGTGTAGAACTGGGTTCAAGAAAATTGGTTCACAAAGAATGTTTGGTTCCTTCCCAAAGGTTTCTTCATCACAATTTACAATTCTGAATCATCCTGCAAGGGAGTGATCAATAGAGGAACTTGGCATGCGGGTGACATTCCCTTGTACCTACAAAGGTGGTGCCCTAATTTTAACCCGACCAAATGTATGCCACAACAATGCCCACAATGGATCAGACTACACAATCTTCTCTAATTTTGGTCCACAAATAGACTTATTAAGATTGGCGATTCAGTTGGTTTTATAGGCCGAATTGGCAAGGAGATTTTAAAAACAATTCTCAAGTTTATGCACAGATAAGGGTCCTAGCAATTTACAACCCAAAAGAAATCACCCTTCAGTTAGGGGAATCTCAATGGACACAACAAATAGAAGTTAAGGAGAACCAATACTTCTATTTGAATTGCAAAAGTAAGAATCATTTTGAGTTGGACTACCCCACAACAGTGAAAACTAGGAAGATATGGGTGCAAAAGGAAAAGATGACCAACCCAATCCCATTTATGGATCTGGGAAAGGCTTTGGATTTGATCTCCCCTAAGAACAATGCAAGCACTTTGTCTCCCACCTCAGAAATTAATGAAATGGTGATTGTTCGCTTCAACCCAACCCCACCCAAGAAGAGAGCACTAGAAATAGATAGCAAGGAAGACAAGTTGGATTCCAAAAATTGTCTGAAGGATGAATTTGGCTCCACAGATATTCATGGATAGGCCAATTGGCATCACAAATCGTAAAGACAAACATTGGATCAAAAAGAAGAGGGGAAGGAAAACAAACAAGCAAAAGCAAGAAACATTGGCCACAGTAAAGGACCAATCTTCCATCAATAACTATTTGTTGAGGCCTAAGGGACGAAAGCCCTCCCTTAGTAGACAATGAAGATTGCAACATGGAATGTTAGGGGCCTCCATGCCCCTAACAAGAAATGTGTGATCAAGAATCAAATTGATCATATGCAAACCGATCTAATGATGCTCTAAGAAAGCAAACTAAAGACGAACGACATGAAGACATTTGTGAATCACTATAAAAGTTGGGACAATATTTTGAAGATGCTATTGGCACAATTGGGGGGTTGGGATTCCTATGGTTGGTTAATAGGTTGGTTGTTGAACATATTCACTCTCAATTTTGGACGGTTGTCAAGAGAAGGAACTTTGTTCCAAATTTGGAATTTTTGTTGATAAATGTTTATGGTCCCACAAGGACCATTCATAAAGTTCATTTGTCGAATGAAATACCCCGCTTCATTCACCCAATACAAGAGGAGAAAATAATCATTGGTGGTGACTTAAATGCCATCCTTGCTTGTGGGGAAAAGAGTGTACGCTCCTAATCCCTTCTCAATCATTGATATTATTTCAAAACTTTGTTACAGAAACCATACTCGTTGATACTATTTTTAAGAATAGGCAATTTACCTGGGCAAAAAAGTGTGACTTCACAAACATAGCAAAATGCCTTGATAGATTCTTCCACTTTACTAGTTGGCTCAACACCCCTACTCTAATGGAATCTGTCATGTCCCCGAAATAGCAATACCATAAAGACCAAGTGTTAAAATACAAATAAATTAATAAATAAAATAAATAGCAATATTAATATTAAATATAAATAAATGTGTACCATTTTAATATATAAATATGAAATAACAAATATAATAATAATATATAAGAAAATTATTGTTATTACATTCTAGTATTAAATAGCTTAATATCAAAAATAATAATAATAAATAAATATTATAATCATTACACATCAAGGATTGTAATACATTAGAATAAAATAATAATAAGATATTAGCAAATTGGTGGTTTTATTATTATACTTTAATGTTAAAATATGTTTCAATAAAACATCAAAATAAAATAATAAAATAAGTATATAATCTGAAATATTATAATTATTAGTAATAATATATTATTTTCAAAAATAAATATTATTGTGATAATAAGCCTTTAAAGGCAGCCATTAAATCTAACAAAGGAATATATTTTATGAAAAGTCGCCTCTTTCACCAAACAATACATTCCCCCCATGAGTCACCTACCTTGAATGGTATAAATAGAAAGAAGGAAAATAACGAAGAGAAAAAACATTGAGAAATATGATCTGCAATTCAGAACAGCAGCAACAATGATTGTTATGCATCGGAATATAGAGTCAGTCAGTTAATATATATATATATATATCAAGGAAACCAGGACGGCCCCTCCCCCCAAATGCCTCGTACCCGTTCTCGGGACGTCTCGAGTACCAGGGCACAGCAGGGGACCGTCCCTCTTTTTTCAAAAAAGACAGGAAACGTCCCCGAGACGGGGGGACTCCGTTGACCGGAAGAGGGATGGCTAACCGTCCCTAGGGACAACCAAGGGATGGCTGATCGGTCCCTCGACCGTCCCAGGGACAGTCGGTCGTCCCCCGCACTTTAGCAAGTGAAAACTTTAAAAAAAATCACAAAATAAAAAAATTCAGCCTAGCCTACGTGGCATGTGTGGGCCCCATGGAGTTTGACTCTCCTATGAAAGAAAAAGGGCCTCTCTAACCTCATTTTATGCATTTTGTTTGTTTGAACAACCAAGGGTTTGAGAGCAAAAGAAGTTGCAACCATTGAAGGAGAAGGAGCAGCAGCTTGAAGGAGGAGAGGAGGTTGAAATAGTGTTGAAGGGAGCGCAAATACACCAAAGAGGTATGCATTTCCTTTCCCTTTTTTTTTTTTCATTTTTTCGAAAAATGTGAAGCATACATTGTCTGATTTTTTTTATTTTTTTGCATTTTCAGTTGAAACTTGCATTCTAAAAACAAAAAACATGAGCAGCAATGAGGGTGGAAGTGATAGTGAAGTTGAAATGCAAACTAGAAGGGAAAGTGGTGGGGGTGGTAGTAGAACTAGAGAGCAAAGAACCCCAATCCAATGCCCTCCTTCATCAACCAATACAAAAACCATGGAAGGCTATGTAAGACACCCATTGACCCAAAAAAACCATTCCTTCGATATGTTTCACCCATGGGTGAAATACAAAAAAATTCAGGGGGGAGCAGGGTTTGGTTTTTCCATGTTTGTGAAAAGGACTTTAGGGGCAGCTACACAAGAGTTAGGTCTCATTTTTTGGTTGAGGTGGGCCTTGGATTTAGAGTGTGTCCTTCATTGACAGATGACCTATTTTTAGAGTGCCAAAAAATTCAAATAGAGTGTGATGGTGGGGTTCAAGGTGGGTCTCCTTCTTTCCCAAGTGCACAATCATCCATGCATACTCCTAGTCCTTCCACGATTGGTAGCAGTGGAGTTGTCTTAAGAGCAAAGAGGGAGGCGAGTGCCAGTGGTAGTGAAAAGGAAACCTCAGTTGAGTCCATGTTTAATAACCAAGCACAAGATAGTATTGAATCCTCCATTGCCAAATTTTTTTTTGCACATGCCATTCCATTTCATGTGGCCCATTCCTCTTATTTCAAACAAATGGTCACAGACATAGCCACTGTTGGTCCTTCATTCATACCCCCTAGAGATCATAAGCTACGCACCACCCTCCTAGACAAAGAGTACTCCAAAGTTAATGTGTTAATGGAGGAGATGAGGCAAATGTGGATGAGGACGGGGTGCTCTATAGTGATGGATGGGTGGACTGCTTGTAGATGTCAGCCATTCATCAATGTCATAGTCACATACCCTACTGGTTCTTATTTTCTTAGAGTCGTAGATTCTTCGAGGAGACGTAAGGATGCAGAATTTCAGTTTTCTATTTTGAGAGATGCCATAGAGGAGGATGGGGCTGCAAATGTGGTGCAAGTGATCACCGATTCAACACGTGTGTGCAAATCGGTTGGGTTGATGGTGGAGGGTAAGTACAGGCACATATTTTGGACCCATGTTGTGTTCATGCATTAAACAATGCATTGAAAGACATAGGGAAGTTGGATTGGGTGAAACAAACAGTGGCAGAAGCTAGAGATATTCAGATGTTTATTTGCAATCACCACACCTCACTTGCTTTCTTCAGAACATTTTCAAAGAAAGAGTTTCTCAAACCTGTTGATACAAGGTATGCCACTTACTTCATTTTGTTTCACTTTCAATTTGTATTCATAATCTGATTTTGTTTTAAATTTTTATTTTTAAATGAATGAACATTGAATGTAGCTATGCCGCATACTTCATCTTGTTAGAGTGGATGGTAGAGGTGTACGAGCCTCTACAAGCGATGATGCTCAATGCAGAGTGGGCTAGATGGCCTAATGCAAATTCTACTGAAGGAAAGACTGTCAAACAAAAGATCCTCGATGACGATTGGTGGGCCAATGTGAGGTAAGACATTAGATGGCTAATTTTCATATTAAATTTCTGATTTTAATATTTTAATTTTATTGTCCAATGTTCCAACTTTTAAAGTTTCTAACATGTCAATTAACTTGTCAACTAATTATTTTGAACTTTTTGTTTGCATTTTCTAGATATATTTGCTCCTTCATCTCCCCTATTGTAGATGTCATCAGATATGCTGATACAGACTCTCCTAGTCTTGCAGAGATTTATGAGACATTTGACAGTATGCTTGGGAAGATCAAGTAAGTTATTTTGGCAAAGGACCCCACTTCGGATTTATATGAGCAACACATTGGGCCCATTGTGACACAGAGGTGGAATATAATGAACACCCCGCTTCATATGGCTGCCTTTTCTCTAAATCCAAAATGGTATGCACCAAGGCCTAGTAGGGTGCCTCCATGTGATGATAGTGAGGTTTTAGATGGGTTCACACGGGCCATTGAAAAGATTTATCCAGCAGAGCAAGCTTCACTAGTTCGGTCACAATTCCTAGACTTTGCAAATCTTATTGACCCAAACTTGAATAAACCACAGGCGAGGTTGGATAGAGCTATATTAGCTCAATCGAACCCTATTGGATGGTGGACCTATCATGGGAGGGATACACCGCAGTTGAAGACACTTGCTACTCGCCTTCTTTCACAGGTTGCTAGTTCCTCTGTTGCAGAGAGAAATTGGTCCACGTATAGCTTTATCAACTCCCTCAAGAGGAATAGACTTACCTCTAGATGAGCGGAGAAGCTAGTGGCCATTCATAGTGCTCTTCGGCTTCAGGATCGACAGACTCCAGAGTATCGACAGACTCCAGCTCTACGGTGGGATATTGATCCCGAGGACGTGGCCCAGGTAGATGAGGAGGAGATAGCTGAAGGTTTGGTTGCCGTTCCATTGGTTGAGAAGGAGCATCACATTGCCAGTGACTCAGAGGATGACTCTGATTTTGATGCGGTTATGAGGGATGGTTAGGGGCAGCAGTGCTCTTTGACTTTGTTTATTTTGTATTCATTACTGACATTGTATTTTGATTTTCTTAGAAAACTTTAAAACTATATGGCAGCAATGTAGCCTTTGGGCATTTGGATATAAGTTAATAAATTATAACTTGGAGGTTGTTTCATGATTCATGTATGTTAATTTTGAATGCGTATTGAGTATTGGCATAATGTTGAACACAAATGTTATATGTTAATGTTCTATAATGTGTATTATGCATGCCTTATCCATGTTATCATATGAATATTTAAAATTTCCCTATATTTTTTAAATTTTCCCTATATGTTTATATAGCCGTCCCCTGTCGTCCCTAATTTTGGCCTCAAAAATCGGAAACTTGGGGAGTCGTCCCGCCGTCCCTTGTCATCCCCGTCCTAGAAACTTGGAGTAACCTTGATATTTATATGTTCAAACTTCAATCAAACATAAATGTAGATCAAGCATCATTAGAACCAACCTAAACAAGGTAAACAATAATGGTCTATATCCATTCAACAACTACACAGTCTGCTAGATCTAATGCCCAAAATTAATGCCAAGAATTCTATTTCCAAATTCTGATCTATCAAGAAGGAATGGTCTTCAAAACACGTTAGAAGCACATATATATATTTCAATAAATAAAGACTGGATATTATATTCAATAGAACACAAATCGTTTGGGGCTTGGGTCAAGGGTCTATGTAGCATCATTATATCAAATTGAGAAAATCAGATATTATAGCCAGTGGGTGATCTCACCTGATCGGCTATGTCTTCCCATGACTCTTTATTCCTTAATCGTCTTCCTTCAACCTTATACTGGATTGATCATAGGATGAGGACAATTCATAAATATACATAATCTACTTATGTTTATATTAAAGAGTCATCATTACTTATAAGCATCATTATTGCATAATCATGTACGTATATATATACTTCATATACATATATATATATATATATATATATATATATATATATAAAATTATTCTTTTACTTATATCCATTAGTATTCATATATATATGTTTATATAATTATTCTTTCCTTATATATATTCTTTATTCATTGCATATTATTCATTATAAAATTTATCTATATCTATGCATATATACTTGTATGCCTATTAAATAATATATATATATATATATTAAATAACTCTATATTCCAATGCATAACAATCATTGTTGCTGCTGTTCTGAATTGCAGATCATATTTCTCAATGTTTCTCCCTCTTCTTGATTTTCCTTACTTCTATTTATACCATTCAAGGTAGGTGACTCATGGGGGGAAAGTATTGTTTGGTGAAATAGGTCACTTTTCATAAAATATATCCCTTAGTTAGATTTAATTGCTGCCTTTCAAGGCTTATTATCACAATAATATCTATTTTTGAAAATAATATATTATTACTAATAATTATGATATTTCAGATTATATATTTATTTTATTATTTTATTTTGATGTTTTATTGAAACATATTTTAACATTAAAGTATAATAATAAAACCAATTTGCTAATATCTTATTATTATTTTATTCTAATGTATTACAATCTTTGATGTGTAATGATTATAATATTTATTTATTATTATTATTTTTGATATTAAATTATTTAATACTAGAATGTAATAACAATAATTTGCCTATATATTATTATTATATTTGTTATTTCATATTTATATATTTTTATATTGATATGGTACACATTTATTTTATATTTAATATTAATATTGCTATTTATTTTATTTATTAATTTATTTGTATTTTAACACTTGGTCTTTATGGTATTGCTATTTCGGGGACATGACATAAATAGGCAGACGAAGAAGAAAAAATACAATTTTTTCTCGGCTTGGGATCAGCAGATGCTTAAAAATTGGCCGTTATTGTGCTCTCCAAAAGGTTACCTCCTCAAGAACAAGAAGGGTTGAGATCAAGTGGGTGCTACCTCCAAAAGGAAGACTAAAGTTAAACTTCGATGGGGCTTCATGAGGAAATCCTAGCAAATCGGGTGCAGGTTTTGTAATCAAAAATGATTCGGGCAAGCTAATTTGGGTTGCTTCTTACAAATTGCCAATTGGGACTAACAACGAGGTCGAGTGTGCAGCTTTGTTTGAATGGTTGAAGTTCTACGTCAATAATTCAATCAAAAATGTAGATGTGGAAGGTGACTCAGAGATTATCATTAAGGCACTCATAGCAAGGAATGCCCCAAGCTGGAAACTAAGCATGTGGGTGAACAAAATATTAGAATTGCTAGACAGTATAGAAGGTTTCAAATTGGCTCATGTATACAGACACGCTAATGTGGTAGCTAACCAATTATCAAATGAAGGAATCGATCAAAGGGAATCTTCCAAAATGGAAAACACTCCAATCGGGTGGAAAGACCTCAAATTCCTCCTAGAAAAGGATGCTATGGCAGCGAAGGATTGAGGCCCGCATTGGCCAAAATCTTCTCCCACGGGGCCCTCTTGGTCAGCTTGTTCTTCGTGAAGGTTGGGTGAAAGACCATGCTCTTGGTTCGCATTGATGGAGCTTTCAAACATAGTGCATTTGGCTGTAGGTTGCCATTGCCTTCTAAGGTCAGCATCTGAGATTGGTCTTAGCCGCAAAATTGCCTCAACAGGGTGCTAGAATGTAGCTTAACTGAAGGGGTTCTGTAGAATTGCTCCCATGAACTTTCCTAATTGAAGTAATAGAAGAGCGCTAACATTTTAGGTAGCAGTTTGATTTTTTTTTTTTAAATTACCTTTGGACAATGATGCATGAAGAGAAGCAATTAAGATTATTAATGGGAAGTGATGAATATATGCGAAGTGACTATTTTTTAGAGAGCAGTGATTAGATTTCAAAGGGCAGCGATTAGATTTGTGGAGTGCTTACTTTTAAAGAAAAGTGATTAGATTTAAAAGGCGATGTTTAAGAAGATAACAACAACAATTATTATTCCTAAAGGCAACATTTACCATGATCTCCTATGGCAGCAATGCAAATTGAGTTTTTTGGTATAAATAAATTAAAAGATTAAATTTTAAATGATTTTATTTAAGGCCAACCCTATGAGAAGTCGCCTTCCTTCATTATAGCTGGCTCCTTGACGCCACCTCTTGAAAGGAATTTAATAAATTTAATTTAATTTGAATTTTGTTAAGGTTGACTCTATGAAGAATTTGCCTCCTTTTAATAAGGCACTTATATATTAGAATGATTATGAAGAGGTGCATGTGTTAAAAAGAGTGGTTCCCTTTCGCTAATAGATGCATGCATTCAAGTAGCCACCTCCCTTTGTGAAGGTATAAGAGGAAGATAAGAGTGAGCTTTTGCAATGAGAATTTAGAAGATATCTACAACAGTCCAAGATCAAATTTTGTGGTGGAATAAAAGAATATCTTTTGACCGCAAACAAGATATTATCATGAGAAATCAAACCTTGTAAGAGCAGAATTTTCTTGAGTATAACAGCAGATCCATGACGAGTGAATGAGCATATTTGACAAGGGATATATGCAGACTTAAGAAGGAAGATATATGAGAATAATTGCATCGGATTTGTGAAGAAGATATCATCAACAAGAATATACTTATGAAGGCACAGAAATAGCTTTTCATCCATTGAAAAAGACATAGTGCATGTGAAGAATACAATATATATCAGATATACACCAGTATGTTAATGTGAAGCAGGAAATAAAGTATACATCATACAAATATATAAGGAGTTTACTTGCACATTTTATGAAGAAACTGTGAATATTAGAACAGAATTCAAGGAAAACATATGCACATTGTATGAGGAGATTGTAATCAGTTTTATGGCAGATTTATGATCAGCATTATACCAAATTGGAGAAAAAAATTATCTATATTGAGGTTGGTGCCTCATATTATAGGGGTTGGTGCCTTTAGTAGGTTGGTGCCTACAAATTGATGAAATTGGAGTTTCTTAGGGGTCGGTGCCTCTAGTAGGTTGCTGCCTACAAAATTTGTAGAAAGAAATATGAAAAATTAATAAAAGCAATATTTTTGGCATGGTTTTCTCCTGCAAGGGTTTCCACGTAAATTGTGTTGTTATTGTGTTGCTATTATTTGATTTTACATATGTGCTAATTTTGATTAAATCTTGAAGTGATTAAATAAGTTTTTAAAAGGTAAAAGAATATTTTGTTAACTGATTCACACCCCCACCGCCCACCTCCCCCCTCTCATTATAACCGTGTGCTCATCAAGTTGTTGCTGGCAATGAAGTCACATATGTGGCAACTAGAAGATTGCTTCGAAAGAGGCAACCAGAAATCTTTTGGACTTTTAAAGCCTATTTCCTTGACCTTCTTTTGGAGACACAGGTAAAATTGATTGGGTGAGACCGATTGTAGAAAATGCAAGAAATATAACAAAATATATTTACAACCACTCGTGGGTTCTTATATTGATGAGAGATCACAAAAAGGGGAAAGAGCTTGAGTGATTGGGCACCACAAGGTTTGCAACTAATTTTCTAATGTTGAAAAGTATTTTTACTTTATTGACTCCCTTGATGTAGATGTTTGTGAGTCAAACATAGTTAGACTCAACTTATTCAAATAATGTTGATGGAGAGAAGACTACAAAAAAAAAATTGATAATGTCTTGGTGAAGAGAGCTTTAGAGATTGTCAAGGTAACTTCAAAATTCAACTTAAATTTCAAATCAAACCATTTATTTTTTAACTTCAAAAATATTTAGTTTCATTGTAAATTGTAACATAAATTTGTTTGTACTTTGTACTTTGTAGGTGTCAAAGTCATTGGTGAGGGTTTTGTGCTTGGTGCATGGGGTGCAAAACCCAATGTGATCCATTTCTGAAGTCATAGATAGAACCAAAGAGGCCATCAAAAACTATTATAGGGGGAATGCAAGTAGATTGGACCCTATTTGGGAGAACATTGATTAGAGGTGGAACAATAACCTCCACAACTGATTCACATAGCAAGATACCATTTATTTCCCAAGTTTTTCTTCTCTAATAGCTTCACAAATGCTAATGTGGAGGTTATCGAGGGCCTCTCCACATGATTGAAAGGATGACACCTGAGATTGAGGTGAGAGACCTCATCACTTTGAGTTGTAAAATTATATGTAAACTAGGAGGAGGCTCATTTTTTTTCCTTAGCTATATGAGAAAGATCCACCTAAACACCAAGTAAAGAAAAAGTGAAGTTTTATATCTTGCAAGTTATGAATTACAATTACTAATAGAATATTGTTTACTTACAAACTCATGAATATCTTATTTGTAGGTTCTTGGTGGGAAGAGTGGAGTGGAAATGCCCCAAATCTCCAAAAAGTAGTCCTCTAAATTTTGTCTCAACCTTGTAGTGCTTCTAGATGTGAGCGCAATTATAATTTGTTTGATGACATTCACATGAAAAAAACATAATAAATTGACTCAACAATGTTTCAATGACCTAGTTCTTGTGGAGTACAAACTTTGTCTTGCACAACAAAGGTGGAGGACAAATTAGAACAAGCTATTGATTTGGATGATATTGATCCTTACAGTGCTTGGACTATGCAAGATGATGAACCATCCTTGTTTATAAAGGATTAGATTGTTGATTTCAAGAGGCAAGCTAAGGAGGATGTCGCTATCGTAGAAGTAGGGGAGATTGGATTAGCATTGGATGACATCGATATGTCAAAGGAGTCATTACCATCTAGAAATAGGGTGGAGCCGATGGCAAGGAGTCACAACTAGCTGCAATGACTATAAACCATGTCTAGGATTCCTACAAATGTTGTTCGGGACTTTTTAATCCTCCTTTAAGCAAAGCCTCAATTCTAATTTTCTAAGTCACCGGTTTGGGTTCGGGGATGGGTTTGGGTACGAGAACCCAGTACGTGGGTACGTGAAAAAAATTTTTAGGGGTTTGGGTACGTATGGGTACATGTATATATATATATATATATATATATATATATATATATATATAAGAGAAATATACAGAATTGTAAAACTAAATCATTTCATAGTATGATACTTGATCATTGATCAATGCCAAATGCCAAAGATAAATATTAAATGTCAATTGATAGTTGAAAAATATTCAAATACGCCATATCAATGATATCAATTATGGAAATCATCACAATTACAGTATTACTGAATTACAAAATGTAGTTCATGAAAGTTGAAACATGATTCAATTTCAATGTTCATCAATCATCAAAAGGATTATCAAAAAAGTCATCTTGATTTAGATTTTTAGTGGCTTCAACTTCAAGATCATCATCATTTGAACCCAAAGCGGTTCCGCTTCCACTTCCAGCACCATGCATGTCATGATCATCATTATCATCCACATCATCCATAGTGGCTCTAGCAAGATCCTGAATGGTTGCATCCAAGTCAGCAGACTCGGGTGCTACATCCCAAAGCTTTGCTGCCCCCTCCTTGTATTGAGGTTCCTTACGTGACAGAAGACGCAAATTGGAATGAATATACACCAAGTCTTCAGCTCTTTTTGCAGCCAACCGGTTACGCTTCACTGAGTGGATAAAGGAGTATGTACTCCAATTCCGTTCAGCAGCAGAAGAGCTTGCAACCTAGAGAGAAAACCAACAAAATTAAAAATAAAAAATGCAAGATAAATTCAAGAATGTTAAGTGTTAAATTCTACAATACAAGTGGCAAAAAAAAAAAACTTACTTGTGAGAGGATCTTGATTGCAAGAGGTTGGAGGTACATATAAACTTGACCATGGAGGTACCACCATGTAATAGCATCCATTTTGTATTGGTCTTTGGCAACAGAAGGGCTAAGATTTTTTCCTATGATAAACATTCCAAATTCTTTCATAACACTTGTCTCCATTTCTGGATCACTGAAGAGTCTCTTAAATGCACTCTTATACCCTCTAGCAACTTCAAGATCTCTATATGGCGGTATTCTCCCTGGGATAGAAAGTACTTCTCTAGTATAGTACCTTGGAGATAGGGCATATGCAAGGAGGTGCAATGGTGTTGTCATCTTGTTCCAACGATGAAGAACGATTGCTTCCACCCTTTTGTAAAGGGTGTCTTCAGGATCATTCTCTCTCTTTTGTATTTCAATTTTTATTTTCTCCAACATTGTGTCCATGCTATCATAGACATCCCCCAAGCATGGTTCATCTGTATCAGCAAACCGAAGCATAGACATGATAGGTTCGGTCATCTCCAATACATAATTCACACGATCCCACCAATTGTCATCCAAGATCAATGCCTTGACCTTTTGGGCCCTCTCTGAATTTGATTGCTTCCATATACCCCATTGGTTGCTAATAACCATTTGACTCAATGCCCCTTTCACCTTCACAAGTCGTCTCAAAACAATTGTGTGAGATGCAAATCGGGTCTCAGCAACCTAAGAACATGTAAATAATTAAATAAGTTAAAAAAAAAAATTATTCAATTATGTAAAACATGACATAAATGAAACTAAATAAATAATAAATTAAATTTACCTTCAACAATTCCAATCTTGAAAAAATTCTGAAAATTGCTTGTGACATATGGTGGTTTGTCACAAACATCTGGATCTCCTCGGCCTCCTGGTATATTTCTTTCACCCACTCTATTTGGTTTCCAATTGCTTGCATCACCAAATTGAGGGAGTGTACGGTGCAAGGTGTCCAAAAGATGTGCTCATATCTAGCCTCTACCAAAGCACCTGCAGCCCTGCAAACTTTTGCATTGTCCGTAATTACTTGGACAACATTTTCATCACCCACCATCTCTATGGAGTCAATGAGAATCCTGGAAATGAACTCTGCATCTTTCACTTCCCCTTCACAGTCAACTGCCTTCAAAAACATTGCCCCCTTGGGGGACACTGCAATAACATTGATCAATGGACGGTTTTTGCAATCTTTCCATCCATCGGAAACAATAGATACACCTGTTTCAATCCAAGAATCTCTAATTGGTTTTAGTTGGGCCTCTAAAGATTTTTTCTCTCTTTGCAATAAGGTGGTACGCACCTTTTCAAACCCAGGACTTGTGAAACCAGGAGGTGCACTATTTATTGCTGACACCATGTCCCGCCAATATGGTGATCTCACCAAGTTGAATGGAAGACCATTGGCATAGAGGCAACGTGCAATTTTTTCTTCAGCAATATCTCTTGCCTCCATTTTAAATGCCCTCTCCAATGGACCTCTCTTGCGGGTGGTGATTTGTTGTTCATCTTCATCTTCCTCTTCCGTAGAGGGCATAGGCAAGAAGGGATGTCTGGAGGCCCTAACTGCTTGAGAGGGTAATGTTGGTGTTTTTTTCTTTCCGGAAGAATAACTACTTTCTTTTCCTTTTGCAATTGATTTGTCAGCATTTTCTTGTTCTTTTATAAATTCTGCTATTTGTACAGAAGACAACCCCTTCTTATTTGGGCCCACACACATATTAATCCCTTTGCCACTAGGGCCCATAAAATGAAGTTTCACTCGGTAATAGGAGCTATTATATTGTACATTGCATAAATTACACTTCCAAACAAAACCCCCACCTCCAGGAATTTGTGAAATTCTTGTGGTATGTGCCCATAAAGGAGATCCTTTCTCAATTTTGAACTTTTGACTTCCCTCCCCACCCACTGAACTTTGACTACTGGCCATTGTTGCAATCTATAAAAAATATGAAAAATAAATAAATAAATTTGAAAAAATTCTTCACAAACTTGAAAAAATTCTTCACAAACTTGAAAAAATTCATCAAAAACTAAGAAACTTGAAAAAATAGTTCAAAAGATCAAAGAATAGGGTTTAAATGCATACCTTAAACACTTAAATCTCCTTTGTAGAAGCTATTTGGCACTCCACAATCGATCTCCTTCGAATACAATCACCTCCTTTCAAAATGCCAAGATGTAGAGAAAATATGGTGAGAGCAAAATGAGAAGTAGAAATGAAATGTTTTAGTGTTGAAAAGCCTCATATTGGGCCGGATTAGGGTTAGGAAACAAAATAAAATTTAAAAAAATGCTTTTTATCTATGTTTGGGCGAACTTTATTAAAGCTGGGCCGGGGGTTCTTGGAGGTACGCCCGGGTTCGGGCCTGGTACCTTCGGGTCCACGCACCAAACAGCCGGGTGCGCCCTGGGTACGCACAGGGCCTGCGGGTTCTCCCGGGTTCGCGCCACAGGCCTGGGCACGCACCCTGTGCGTACCCAGGACGTACCCGCAGGCGAACCCGTACCGGGTTCGCACCCGAACCGGGTTCCAGGCCTCTGGGTACGAATCCGGTAACTTAGCTAATTTTGGTTGTAGAGGTGAAAAAGTTATGGATAATAAAGGGGATGGAGATTCCATGAGCGACCAGGAGACATTGTCAATGCCAACACAATAATACATAATCTATCAGATTTCTCAAGGGTCCATCCCTATTATTTAATAATGCATTTTCTTATATGATGGTAAATGGTGTTTCAACTCCTTTACATGGTTTTTCAGAAGGAAAAAGGGTGGTATAATTGCATCCACTAGTTGCCAAGTCTCCCTTAGCAATATAGTTAATTTTTTACTGACATTATTCAATAAGTGACAATTGCCTTGAACAATGTGTCACTTATTGAATAATGTGTCAACTTTCATTTAGTTAATTGTCAATGCCTTATATGATTCAAACCACATCGGTTATGACCACAATCATAAATTAAGGCACTCAAATTCTCACAATGTGATGATAACTATAGGCAAATTCTTAGCTTTTGTTCTCATGAATATTCTTTGTCTTTATGTCTTGCCTATATATAACATCGGGGTTGATCGCTGACTTTCCTAGATATGACAATCAATTTTTCTTTCGATATCCTTAAGGTCTATACATACAAATAAATCTTAAATATGATTCAGGTCCTACTTTCACATCATACATCTTAACTATTATTTGATTGGATCACACTTTGGAAAATCTATGATAAGTACACTTAAAATAGAAAATACTTCTAGATTAAGCAAAGACACCACCTATAAAACTAATGTAAGTGGATCTAGCTAATAAGAGGAATACTAAAAAACAAAAAATATCACTTCAATCGTTGTAAAAGCACATACAAACCTTCCCAAAAGTGTATGGAAGCAATAAAAATTGAGTACCAAACAGCTTCCAAAACGATGGCTTCTCAGCTCCTTCAATTTGTAATTCAAGCTCCTTGCTAAGCCCCACATCTATATCTTCTCTGCAAATTATAGACAAGCATATAATTAGGTCTCAAAATAGATGACAATGAAGGCTCTGAGTTTAATATTAAAGAGCATCTCTATACTTTTTCTCAATTGGAGTTTCCAATAGAGGTCTGGTCACAAGATATACACTCACTACTAACACCAAAGTGAACTTCCTACTACACTTGAAAACCAAGATGTGGAAAAATTTGAACAGTGTAAGAGCTAGAATAAATCATTTAAGGCACAAAAACAAATATCGAGAGGGAAAACAAAGGTAAAAACAAAAGCAAGAGAGACTCAAAAAAAGTTTCAACTATATATAATTCTAGAATGCCACAGTGATAACTTGATTATAATTTAAAAGAATATTATACCAGGAACAATGTAATTAGTTTTAAGTTAATCTCATAAAACATAACAAACTTTGCACATCTCTTTTCACCCTACATAAGATTGCACATGCTAGTTCCCTAATAAAAAGGAAATATAATTAGTTATACAAAACATATAAAATTAACTCTAAAATCCTATTAGAAAATAGACCTTATCAACTCCTCGCAATGATAAAGCATAGTTTTTAATTTGACTTTTCAACATGAAATACAATAAAGTGTTTTCTCAAGTAACAATGACTTCATTGGAAAAATGACTAAGCGCTTTGATGGCAAGAAACTACTAGTGTTGAACTAGTACCAAACATTCTATAAGCAAATGTTGTGTCAACCAAAAATTGTTTAAAGGTTTCAATGAGTTCAAAATGAACATCCTTGATTAAGATTGTAAGCAACAACACGTTACAACTAGCCCATTCATGGGCCAAGAGCTCATAAAATATAGAAAGAAATCAAAGTTGGGAAATGCCCTTCTCAAGTGTAAAGCTAAACTTCAATGGTGCATCCCATGGTAGCTAAGGCTTAGCAAATGCAAGCAACTTAATCAAAGATGGAGCAACTAGGATTTTAGTAGGTAGTTCTCACTTTTTTAGTCCATATCATCCGAAGATGTAAGAGAAGAGCATGCTGGGTTTTTAGAAAACTTGCAAACAAGTTGATTAGCCTCGCCTCCACCCCTTCCCCTCCCTCTCCACGCCCCTCAATTTCTCAAATATGGGAACTTGTCATGTCCCCTTTTTAGGATTAGATCCATGGAAAAGACTTCTAGGGTATTCCCATTTCCCGTAGTCTAAAGGATAACACAAGGGAAATAATAACAATATTCTAAGTGCACACAATCATTTTATTTTCAAAAGGGCAATATTATTTAAGTTCTATGTAATATTTTTTTGTTAAAAAGAGTTTTTAACACTATTCAAAATGTAGTTCGAAAAGTGGCCTTTGGATGTAATTTATTATTTTATTTTTTTTAAACAGACGGCCCAAAGTAGCCGCCTATAAAAGAGAAGTCAAGGCTCACATCAAATTATCTTATTCTATTAAATTTGATTTGTTATTGCATTATTCCTTTCATTTTGTAGACTAAAGCATTCAAAGGAAAAATCCCTTAGTGTTGGAGATCTGAAGGATGAAAACCCTCTTGGTTTTCCATAATGGGATTTGGGGACAAAAAGTTTCTTATCTTTCGAGGTGATTCTACTCAAGGATTGCATTTGGGCTTATTGATTGTAGTTGTTTGATTCATATTTGCAAGCAAATTGTACCACATCATCCAATCCGCAATTTTGGCCAAGTTTTCAAGTTTACATGATGTCAAAGTGTTGCTAGTGCTACAGTGATTTATTGCAGATTTCAGCATTTGGAGGGTTAGAACGATTTCCATGTGTTGTTTGTGGATATTCAACCCTTGGAGCAGCTACTCTGAGGTTTCAAGCCATTGTCAACATCATTTTTAGACATTTAAGTTGCAGCACCAGCATATTGTGAATGTTTTTAATCACCCTTGGTTCTACACCTAGGGTTTAAATCAGTCCTATAATTTGTCATATTTTGGAGAGTTTCAAAGTTTTCTGCATTGGTGGAGTTTCCAAGCATCTAACATTGTTCCAACTTCCAACAACAACCGCACTGTTTTTGAGCCACCATTCAATCCTAGCACAAGCTATATAGTAGTTATTTGCTCAAATCTGCATTTATTAGTCTGTTTTCACATTATTCAGGCTGCCATACACAGCACCCTTGCTAAAATTCCTTGATCGGGTTGCCATTCAACTGTTAATTTTTCAGATCAGAAATGAACAATAAGCAATTTAAACAACAGAGAGACAACACAACAGTTTATCCTGGGAAAACCCTTCACAAGGGAAAAACCCAGCAGCAAATTATTCTCCTATAAATTAGATAATAGTGCAGAAATAGCACACTGAATCAGGCCCTAGAAAGGCCGAATATCATACAATAGACTAGCACTTGAAGATAGTGCAAAATTCTAAGTCACCAAGAATATAAACTCTTCTTCTTAAATTTGAATCTGCTCCTTGAGTGAGAATTTGAATCTGCTCCTCAAGTGATAGACAACCGAATTGAGATGGAATGAATTGATTGAATAAAGTGGAGACTCCAACTCCAATATATACAAGACATAGGTGAGCTCTCCTCTTGAGCTAACCTAGACAATATAACATTTGTTTTATAATAGAAAGGCCGACTTGCCTTAAATAAATTATTCTTAGGAAATACCTCTCGCCGCTACAAAACACTAACGGAGTCCCTCTTAGCTAGGGAGGTATTCTCAAATATCTTCGTCATGGAGTCTCTCAACATGACATCCACAATGGCTACACCCAATTGTGGAAAACACAGCTCAGACTCAGAGATGTGATCTTGTACAAGGGCTTTCACCTCATATTTCTCAATCTCAGAGAAATATACACTACAAGGGCTTTCACTTCATAATTCTCCGTCTCAAAGAAATATACACTACAAGGGCTTTCACCTCATATTTCTCCCTCTCAGAGAAATATACACTACAACAATCTTAATGATGCCGTGACTCCCTCTCAGTGAGGGTGTCATTTTCCACATCCTTTGTAGCCTCTGTTGGTTTGTCAGACTCCCTCTGAATGTCATTTCCACCTCCATGAAGTATCCTTTAGATCTCCTGAAGGTTTCCTCCTTTTCGAAGTAACTGGTCGTAATGACAATCTGTATAGGTTCACCTAACGAATGCCAATCACACGAGTTGAATTTATGTTGGAGTTCTTCGGCCATGCAAGAACCTTTCCTTCAAAGAAGGCAACCTTGTACCCTTTGTCCTCCAAGGCTGAAATAGAGACAAGATTCCTTTTGATCCCTGTTACGAACAAGACATCACTCAGATGAAGAGGGATATCTGAATCTAGCTGGAAAGAAAAGGCCCTAGCTCCCTTTACGGCATAACTAACATCATCCCCAATTATCACTTGTAAGTTAGACTCTTTCTCTACTAAGTCTATAAGATGCTCTTTGTAGCCTGTGATGTGATGTGAAGCACCACTATCTATCAACCAAGTATCACTGTCAGATTGTACATTACTTGAAAGAGTAGAGATCAATAGGAATGCTTCTGAATTGACTTTAGAATGACTTGACTCCTTCTGAGATGTCTCTATGTCAATTTCTGCAGTAGAAACATGTTGCAATAACTTTAATTTCCAGTCCCGAGCATAGTGTTCGTACTTGTCACACCTGTAACATTGAATATGAGAAAGATCCTTCCTTTACGATTTTGGAATAGAATCTGATTTTTTGTCTCGATTTCTCTTGAAGGTGCCTCTTTTTCCATCTCTTCCTTTGCCTCTTTCTCTTGTAGCATGTGCAGTAACAACTTGATTTTCTTCATTATGAGAGTTTGCCCATTTCCTCTTGCTACCAACTTGGTTTCTTCTTGAATACAGTCAGCTCGAATGCGATCAAACTTGGGCAAGTTGGATCTCCCACTGATGCTCTGAATAAAAGGTTCCCAAGATTGGGGAAGACCATTTAGTGCCAACATAACAAGATCTTTGTCTGCAATTATATCCCCAATAGTACTCAACTGATCTCTCAAATCAGAAATCTTCATAAAGAATGAGATGACTGAATCTTCTTTAACCATTTTTACATGATGAAGTTGTTCTCTTAGAGCAAGGGCTCTGCTAGTATTGTTGATCTCATACAATCCTTTTAGAGTATCAAACATTTCTTTAGCTGTCTTCATCTTGGAGATGAACGGTACTAGGTGATCCATTATAGAGTCTATCATGATCTTTCTAGCCTTCGTACCATTTTTCTTCCACTGGATTTTCTCTGTCTTCAGACGGCTCAGGCATGTGATTTTCTACAAATTCTAGAAGATCATTTTCCTCTAAGGCAATGAGTACCCTAGGTTTCCAAGAGTTGAAGTTTGAAGCTCCATTAAGCCTATCTTCTACCTTGACACCAATCACCATATTCTTTTTCTGAGTACCCTAGGTTTCTGCTATAGATTTGCTCCTCCAAATATCTGGTTTTTAGATCTGCACAAATTCACCTTCAAAGTTTTCCCTTAGGTCTACAATAATTCGCCTTCAAGATCTGCCCTTACGTCTACAATAATTCGCCTCCTTAGGTCTGCAATAATTCACCTTCAAGATTTGCCCTTAGGTCTGCAATAATTTGCCTCCTTAGGTCTACAATAATTCGCCTTCAAGGTCTGCAATAATTCACCTTCAAGGTCTGCCCATAGATCTGCAATAATTCGCCTCCTTAGGTATGCAATAATTCGCCTTCAAGATTTGCTCCGAATGGGAATGATATTCAATGAAGAATGCTTAGTCAAATCTGATCAGATCTTCCCTAAACCCGCTCTGATACCATGTTAATTTTTCAGATCAGAAATAAACAATAAGCAAAAGAAACAACAAAGAGACAACACAACAGTTTATCCTGGGAAAACCCTTCACAAAGGAAAAACCCAGCAGCAAATTATTCTCTTATAAATCAGATAATAGTGCAGAAATAGCACACTGAATCAGGCCCTAGAAAGGCCGAATATCATACAATAGACCAGCACTTGAAGATAGTGCAAAATTCTTAGTCACCAAGAATATAAACTCTTCTTCTTAAATTCAAATCTGCTCCTTGAGTACGAATCTGCTCCTTAAGTGATAGACAACCGAATTGAGATGGAATGAATTGATTGAATAAAGTGGAGACTCCATCTCCAATATATACAAGACATAGGTGAGCTCTCCTCTTGAGCTGACCTAGACAATATAATACTTGTTTTATAATAGAAAGGCCGACTTGCCTTAAATAAATTATTCTTAGGAAATACCTCCCGCCACTACAAAACACTAACATCAACTACATGCAATTGGATCTCCTTAGTCGTAAGTGGAATTCAATTCGTTGAGCTGATCATAAATTGTTTAAATAACTGAACATTGTTGTTGGCTGTAAACAGCCTTTGCTGTTGTTATACCTCTTATTCTTGGTGTACCTTGTCACGCATTGAATGTTTCTATTGTTGCAATATCAGTTATTATTAATTATGAGGTTGCATATTGATTTTATATATTTGTATCAACTAACAATATAGATCTACTATGTACATGTTCTACATTGTGGGATGTTGATTTCATTGTTTGGGAATCACACATTTGCATGAAAAGGGTTTGCAACGATCATATTTTTCTGATCATCAATATTTAAGTAACATTTTTGGCATCTACAATTGGGCATTGCTATTTGTTTAATATTTGAACTTGCACATTGTTTGAGATTTCATCTATTTCCTAAGGTTGCCTGATTAGCAACGTTATAAAATTAAAGATCTATCCTTACACGAAATGCTTCATACCATGTTAGAATCCACAAAACAAATGGCAAACCAAGATCTAGTGCAAGAGATAGAAACTATAAAATTGTAAATACAAATGATTAATAAAATCGAAGTAACATTACATAGTCTCCAAGAAAGTAATGCAAATCCTCTAAAAGAAAAATGGCATTAGGAAAGCATATCAATATGAAACTACAAGATGCAAATGCAAGCTAGGAGAGTGAGTATATATAGACTAAGTGAGAGGAGGGAGGTAGCAAATACAACCAATACGGAGAGTATACCAAAATTATCCAAGAATAATAAATGTAACTCCCATGGAAGCTGTCAACACCTCACCACTAACACTAATACTCACTTTATTAACATAACCTAACTTAGTTAAAAAGTGTAGAAAAAGCCTAGATAATAACAAAATAGAAACCCACTAGGAAAATAAAAACCCACCTACACCAACAACCATCCTACGTCTAAGTTCATTTTTGTTGTATTGTTGTGTCCCTTTTTCATAACTAAATAAATTAATTGAGGACCCATAGCCTATTTATTATTTCCCTTATTTTAGTTATCTATTTTGTCATTGTATTGAATGCAATTTTCAAATTTGAACATTCAATTACGAAAACACTCTTAGATTCAACTGTGGATAATAGGACAAAAACCCTCTTGTCCATTGGTGGCGATTTCATTCAGGGGTCACATGTAGGCTTATTGCTGCTCATATTTCAGCTAGAACGGTTTATATTTAAAAACAAATTGTGATACCAACATATTATCAAGGGTTTGAGAACTTCTATAGCTGTGTTTAGTTTGTACTAGGCTGCCCAACTGTTATCAGCATTTGGAGCAGGAGTTTTAGGGCATTTTATGATGTCAAGTTGCCACTGTACAAAGATAAATCATAGTTTTCAGTTGTGCCATACATAATCAGCAATCCACAGACCTGTGTCATTTAGTTTGCACATTTTTTGGGCTATTTCCAACTTGATACCAGCCTGCACCTATTTATTATCAGAATTTTAGACTAGCGTACTATGTTTATATTCCTGCACCTCTCATTGCAAGCCGTACAACAGCATTCAAAGCTTGTTACAAGGGTTCCATGCATGCCATACAGGTTGTATGACGATTTGTAAGTGTGAATATCAATATTTCCATGTTGAATTTATTGCTGCTATTCAAGTATTTCCATTAGTGAGTGAAATTGCTATAAATTGTATGCATTAATTTGTCATGTTAGTGTCCAATTTCAGATCCATTAATTGTTGTTATATATACAACATTTACTAATCATTTATTATTATCATCATTAATTGTTGCCAGAATCTATTATCATACATGATTTCAAAGGTTTCTAAATTTATCTTTCATCATTAGTTTCCCTAATCTGCATTGTGTGAGAGCTTATAATTAATCTTGAAAGTTAATTTGCTGATCAGCATTAGGATAGGATTTAGTTTTATATTTCCATTGTCCATTTTCAGTTTTCTATAATCAGAAATTACAAGAAAAAATTGAACATACTTCCAAGTTTCCTGATTGTGGACATTACATGTATTCATCTACCATCTTCCTTGTAGATGGTTTAGATATGTTCTTTGAATGTGAAGATCATCCCCTGCTATGGAAATTTCCTGTATGCTGCCCAAAAGTGGGTTCTTTCGGTGGGAACTTGTTCTATAGCACCAATGATTCAAGTGTTAGGGCCCTCTTGATGGCGTCTTGGAGAGATGTTGGATCGAAAGGCTTTACTAGGCGTCCAAGAGATTCAAACAAATCCCCAACAAAGAGGATGAAGATTATTGTGTTTGCACATCAAACACCATTAACAAAAGCCTCTAAAAATCTATCACATAATTGTCTACAAAACCATTGTGTCTCAACTATGCCAGCTCTTTGAAGTGGATCTCAAGGTCCCTCCTCTCGAATATATTGATCAATTGTTAGTTGAACTCATCATATGTGGTGATATAGTTATGATCTTAAGTGACTAGTCCATGGTACCACCATTCATGGGCTACTCCCTCTAGCTGAAGGGTAATAAATTTGATGGTCTCGTCCTCATACATTAGACTAAAGAGAGTATTTAACTTCTAGATTCAACTTCCAAGCATGGCTTGAATGCATAAAAGGGGGACCTGTGCACCTCAGATATATTTATTATTCATAAAAAGGTCTTTTGCAGCCAAAAAGGAGTTATATAATAACGATAATACCAGTAAAAGTACCTATCAACCAAAGAGGGATCGTTTGATGTTGTTTAATGATCTATCTTGCAGCCTACACTT